>CM031240.1:406196291-406796291 GCA_018340775.1 Taxus wallichiana var. yunnanensis | reverse complement strand
AACAGAGAAACTCACTAGCAATTTGACACAAGACGTGATAATGGAGTTTGATGCTTAAGGCCTACATCTTCGGGTCTAGTTGAATGGGACCAATCTATTAAAAATATTGAAAATAAAAACTTACATAGGTTTCTACAAGAATATGGTCTTCTCACTTAATTCTCCTACCAAAAATAATGCTAGTCTCTTTTTGTAACTTCTCAAAATTCTTCTCCTAGCTCATGTTAGAATCTTCTAAATAAAAATATAGTCTTTTACCCCTCTCTAAAATACAAGCTGAGCACTTTTTATAGATTGCCAACTTTGTTTGGCACAATAACACCTCTTTATTTTTTTAAATGATAACATAGGGGTTCGATTCCCCTTATCCCACCTCCATCGTTTGCATTTCCATTTGTGGGCATTATCCCATATTGCCCATGTAAAGGATCAACGAGATGTTTAAATTAGAGGCGGTGGTGATAAATTATTGGCTATAAATTTGTTTTGGTCACCAATCATTATGAGGTCTATGTTGGGTGGTGAGTTGGAAATGCACTAAGTTTTGGTGCTGCATTGAGTAAGGCATTGCATTGGAGGGATAAGTATTGTTGTATGGATAAGGAGTTAGTGTTATGAGTTGGAAAGAATATATAGTGTAGGGAAATTTTTGGATGGATAGCATAGGAGATAATCAATTGAGCGAGACCAATGTGGAGATATAAGGAGGTGGATTAGTGGAGAGGCCGACTCAATTGACCGAGTTGGGATATCCACCGAGACCTTTACAATGCAATATCAATAAAATCCCAAATTAAACAAGAATTTACAAGATGATGCATAATCCCTAAAATATCAATATGAAGTAAAGGAGGCCAAGACAATCCTACATAATCAAGTGTGTCAAACCTGGATGAGGCCCCCTAGCCGCATATAGCGGGGCTCACCTATCCATCAGCGATTTTCCAAGACTAGCATTCAAACCAAAACTTTTACCCTTCATTCATATTGTCCATGTGTCACATTTTCATTGGTCCACTTGGTGAGCATGCACACGTTTAACATGTGCACACTCTCAAATTTTCTACTTAGTTGAAAATTTCAGCGAGCCATAACTTTCACATACGTGCTCGATTCGAAAACAAGATTTCACTAGAAAATATTGAATTTTTCTCCATGTAATGAAACTACCCATAAGCGATTATGAGAAGATTTTAGATTGGCATTTCTCAGCAAGGATCTGCTGGATCTCAAAAGTCAACTTCATTGGTAAACGGTGAGGGTAATTCTCCCTCACCTTTCCATTTTCCATCCATTTCTCCTTATTTATATGTATGCCTTTTAAACCAACACGAAGATATTCAACATCACCTCTTCACGAGGTTCTAACCTTCCTGTCCAAAATGATGTCATCCTGCAACTCATCTAGATAATCAGGTGTAAAATCATCAACATAAGGTACATCATTAGCATCATCAACCATAATCATAGGTGGCTCATATAATTTTAAATTCTCAACATTTACAACTGAATAAATTTGCATATGGAAGTAAATCCAATTGGAAAGCTTTGTTAACATTAGTTAAAGCTTTGTTACCAATTTTACTAATGTTAAATTTTACCTAGTAAGTCTATTAACATTAGTTTCCTTTCAAAAGAGAAATCTAATGGAGATTTAGGAAGATAACCATAACAAGTCTCAAATGGAGACTTCATAGTAGAAGAATGTAAGGCACGATTATAAACATGTTGCACATAATATAAATGTTCATCCCACAATTTAGGATGTTTACCACAATAGCCCCTAAGAAAATGTACCACTATGTAGTTCACAACCTCTATTTGACCATTTTTCTATGGATGGAAAGTATTGCTTTTGTAAGGAAATTAATTGGATAAATAATAATACCAATGTAAAGAGAACACCAAGGAACACAATATTGTAGATAAATGATCACAATATGCAAGTATAATATCTTAGTCACTTCAAGGGGGAAACCTCCAAACCATACAATAAGACTCAAATACTCAAATGATGATCAAATACTACCTACTAACCCCTATTTATACTATTCATATACTATGGTCATCCCCAAGGCCGATCCACCCATGTAAATATAACATATATGAAATAGATGCATAATGATAAGAAGTTATGATAGCCACAAGTCAGCTATATACATCAAATGTAAGATATATGATTAAGGGCGTAGCATGCCCTTCCCCTTCAAAGTAATATTATCCCCAATGTTGATAAGCTCCAGGTGTTTCTGCATGAATGTCATATCCTCCCATGTTGCATCTTCATTGTCCACATTCTTCCATTTGATTAGGTACTCGGTAAAAACCCGTGTCCTCAATCATTTAGTACATGTTTGAAGAATGCATTCAGGTTCAAAGATGACTCTCCCCTCCTCATTGATCTTAGTTAACACTATTTGGGTTGATACCCTCTATCCAATTACTTTCTTTAGAAAATAAACATAAAAGAGTGGATGTATCCGGGTTTTCGTGGAAGATCTAATTTGTATGCTATAGTACCAATATTCTACAATAATTAATAGGGGCCATAATACTTAGGTGAAATTTTGTTATCCTTTTGTTTTTGTTTCAAAGACATTTTCTTATATGGTTGTAAATGCACAAAAACTCAATCACTAACTTTAAAATGTATTTCCGTGTGATGTTGATTAGTCTGTTACTTCATGTAGTTTTGTGTCGTGTCCAAGTTCTCCTTGAGACTATAGAGGACCTCTTGTTGATGTTGAATGTTTTCTTCTACCTCTCTAACCCATGGTTGTCCTCTCAATGATGATGTGATGTATGGTAGATGGTACACATAGAGTGCAAAAATGGATACATTTTTGATGAAGTATGGAAAGAAGTGTTATACCACCATTCTACAAGTGGCATCCATTGGATCCATCTCACTTGTTTATCTGAGGTGAAGAAACAAAGATATACCTCTAAACACTTACTTATAACTTTTGTTTTCCCATTAGACGAGGGATGATAAGAAGCATTGTGAGCTAGATGAGTACCCAAACATGAGAATAAATCAGTTCAAAAATTACTAGTAAATATAGGGTCCCAATCACTTATATAATCTTTAGTGTCCCATGTAGCTTCTGAACTATGTCCATGAAGGTTGTTGCTACTATGATTATAGCAAATGAGTGTGACAAGGCACAAAATTGATCATATTTAGTGAGTCTATCCACCACAATCATGATGACATATTTTCCTTCATATTAGGAAATCTTGTGATTAATTCCATGGAAACATCTTCCCACCTGGCTAGGAATGGATAGAGGTTATAGAAGACCTAGGGACCGCATTGTTTCACCATTATTTTGTTGAAAAGCCATGCATTCAACCACAAATTTTAAACATCCCCTTTGATCCCTTCGAGAAGAAATCTTGTTTGATTCGATAAGTCTCTAAGAATCCGAGTTCCCCCTCACGGAGAAGCATGAAGCTCGAGATATAATCCTATTTTTAAGATTGGAGTTCTTACATAGGTATAATATATCTTTATACCATAAAGAATCACCTTTCAATACATATTTTCATACATGCTTGGATCATTCGGAGATTATGAATGAGATTGTGTAGTTGGGTCATTTCTCAATTTGTACATTTCCTCCTCTACCCAATCTTTCGTAATATGGATATGGCACATAATAATGCTACAAAAATTCATCTTTCCTAGACAGAGCATCCACAACTACATTCTCCTTCCCTTTCTTATAGCTAATCTCAAACTCATATCCCAACATCTTTGAGACCAACTTTTGTTGATATTCACATGATAAACACTACTCTAAGAAGTATTTCAGATTATCATGATCTGTCTTCACTTTAAAGTATCTTCTATGAGATATGGTCTTTGTTGTCCCAAATTTGTCCCCTGGAAGATTTGGTCAAACATGACCCTATGTAAGAAGAAATTGAAGAAACATATCTATCGAGCGAATCCATGCTTCAAGTCTAGTAGACAAGTTACGAGGTGGGCTTGAAAATTGAATAGTAGGGTCGGCGAGAAGAAACAATGTCAAAGAACTAAAGGCTTAAAGGAAAAGAAATGGCAAAGGCTCGAAGTCTTGAGCTCGTAAATGACTCAAAAGCGAGCTGGAAATTGGCTAAGTATAGAGGAGATAGTAGAAGTTTCCAAGTTTCCAAATGATGCACCTCGAAAGATTAAATCCAAAGGGGTAGACCCAAACAAGTGCCAAGCTTCCATGTGTCCAGAGCCCCAAAAAGTTACCTTTGGCCGTTGAAAATTCTTCGACTCAGCGGAGGGTGCCAAGTGTCTTAACAGTGCACATTCAAAAGTGGGATCTAGGCTGGAGACTCAAACTTGCACCAGACCTCCACATAGCAAATGGTCAACAAAGGTCAAAGGAGAGCGGGCCCAAAAGGACTAAGTATAGAATGTAGGCAGAAGGCACCATGTGTCTTAACGACGCTCCCTCAAGGGTAAAATATTGAGTGGGTTTTCAAATGAGCATGGGCCTTCCACATGTCTCAAAGTCCAAAAGGGATAGAGTCGGGTTGAATATTTAAAGCACCTTTGAGAAAGTCACGAGAAAAATCCATGTGTCAGCTCGACACAACTTCAAAAGCAAAATACAAAGGCTGCCCTCAGACATGCGCTAACCCTCCACATATGTGATTTCAAAAGGGGCCCCATTTTGGTAGCTGGTTCCCACCATTTTGTACGGACCCAATTCAAATTTCAAAAGGGCATATATTTTGACTCAGTGCTCAAAATCTAACAAATTTGGCACCATTGGAAAGAGATCAATCTCATCTACACCATGGAGATCTAAAACTTTAATTTTGGAGAGGTTACGTGGGGAGAAAATGAAGGAATGTCTTCATGTCATTAATACAAGATGTATTTGCCCAACAACTAGAAGTGGATTTGATATGATCCATCGTTCTTCCTCCTTCGAGGTGTCGAACAAGTAATTGATGCAAACATGAAAGTTTTGAGGTGAAATTGTAGGCATTGAATACTTCCTATTGGTGGTTGTATTTCAACCTCGGGTTTTCTTTCCTTTTTCCTTCTTCCTCCATGGATTCACCTATAAATGTAAGAGAAAAGCTCATTTATTATGTTGGACACTCTGGATCCTTACACATGTTGCTAAGGACTCCATATTTTTCTGTTTTTTGAGTTACAAACCTCCATGTTTGGCTCTTGTAAGTGGATATCAACCTCCTTATCATTTAATGATTCTATGAATTTTTGGAAGTAATAGAAGCATCGTTTGTGACTATTCTATTTCCTAACATGTTTTCATTCCTTATTCTTTCCTCTTCTCTTACATTGTGTATTGTTGTGATATTTCAATTCCCCTACGGTTCCATACTTAGTTATGTTCCACGAGAAATATTTGGTGAATGTGTACTTTTACGTGCTACTCATGCCTAGCCTCCTTTCACGCATTCCCTATCATTATTTCTCAGAATAGATAGTTTTCACCCCTCTTCTCTGGTGTTATCACCTTTTAGTGTAGTTTACTTCATGTTATCCTTCTTTCCCTAGTCCCTTGTAATTCTTAGCTTAGTTTCCCCTTTCAACACTAGGAGTAGCGATAGTGGTAGAAATAGATAGAGGAACAGGCCTTCTCCGGAGATTTGTCCCAAGCTCACAAGGTCCCACAACTTGGGGATGGTTCCATTGTGGTCTCAAACACCTTAGCTCTTTCGAGATCCGAGATGTGGGTGCACGTTTGAGAAACCAATAGTTTCTAGCACACCTAGTGGGACCAACATTGAAAGATCAAATTAGATATCTCCAATTTTTTTTGTGTGAAATTAGTGTTTCATCCTTTGGAGGCTCATTTCAACACATCTGGCGACTCCCAATATTTTAAAATCTCTATTTCAGTAGTCTTGAGTGCCTTTCATGAGAAGAGTGCACACAAGAAGAAGTGCGAAGATGAAGATTATTTTGAATACCTCCAGCTATCCCTGAGAAGAGTTTGTTCCAAAATCCCACGTGCGTATCTCTATCTCTAGTGCTGCTGTGCCCATTTAACTCCTCAAAACACACAACTTGTGCACTCTATAATGGAAAATCAGCAACCTCCTCCATTAAGAAGCTTTACAAACTTTGATGGAGGGAGTCCCTTACTCTGGTGTGTAACATGATATGCCAAATGGCCCACTCAAGAGTATTCCTTACTTAACTCATGATAATCAAGTCACCCCTCAGGAGCATATCTAGGATGTAGCTAATGTGTGTTCACTCTATCTGATCACACAATGATGTAGCAATCGGAGTTGTTTGCAGCCTCTTTCAAAGGTAAAGAACTTTAGTGGTATAGAGGCTTGAGACTTGGATCTATTAACACTTGGAATGAGTGGGAACCACTCTATGCAATTATTTTGAGGAAAATTCAGATCACCTATCTTTTGTGGAGTAACTAACAACAATAAAGAGGGCATATAATGAGTAGATGACTGATTTCAACATAAAATTTTAGAAGACTTGGGATAGAATCCCTCTTGTGGTAAGACCTATAGCCCAACATGCTTTCCTTTATTATCTAAAGGTGCTCAATAATGATATTTTAGTTATGATACAATCTATGGGAGGTAGAACCTTACCATTTGCTTATAGTATTGCAGTAAGGGTAGAAAATAGTGTTATTCATGTGGGAAAATTATCTCCCAGACTACTTATGCCCTCGTTCCCAAAGCAATTTCACAAGCTTTTGACCTTACGCAGCCTCTATTCCTACTCTTGAGCAGAGTGTGCAACCGGTTGCCTCAACATCCTATTCTCCATCATAGCAAAAGGAAAATGAAGAATTGAAGGACTTGATCATAAATTTATCAAACAAGGTCATATCATTAGAAAAGTAGTAGGTGCAAGTGTATAGAGGTAATTCCAATCAGGCGCATGGACAAGGCAATCAACCTTGGTAGAATCAATAAAAAAGCAAAGAAACACACCCAACCAACATAATGATAGATGACAACCTAATGCACATATGCCC
This sequence comes from Taxus wallichiana var. yunnanensis, assembly GCA_018340775.1. NCBI lineage: Eukaryota > Viridiplantae > Streptophyta > Pinopsida > Cupressales > Taxaceae > Taxus > Taxus wallichiana. The sequence goes on along the minus strand of CM031240.1, from coordinate 406,789,299 downwards.
TTGTAATTTTTCCCTCCGTGCCTTCTCTCCCAGCACCCAGTACGAGCCAAACACTTGTTCTAGTTCAAAACAACTTGGCACAAGAGTCAGAATGGTGCTTCCCTTGAAAAATGCCTCATAGTCAGTACCATTGTGCTAATGTTGCACATGCCCAAACATTCATGATCGTAAACACTTCATCGTGTGAGCCCTTAACAAGCACCCATGAAGTAGATAATCCAAAAGGACTAGAAGTTTCTCTAGAGTCCAATTTGATGTTCTTTGGCATAGAGGAATTCTATGCAATCAACCAAGATACAGAAGATACAAATAGATCACGTGTCCAAGTTGTGAATAACATGAGATACAAGAAGAGAGTGTTAGAGTTAGGCACATAGGTTATCCCCCCAGAAATGCAAGCAGATCATAATAAGAAGAAATAATTAGACAAGGAATTGTGTAGTAAAGATGTTCAAATCCCTGATAAGGAGGCCCCTCATAAAGTTTCATTTGAAACAGGACACACTCCTCATTTAATAGGCCAAGCCTCTGCTCGACCAAAATTCGAGGCTTCCACGCTTTGAATAGTCAATAAGGGATGTTATTCCCCAAATGAAAAAGGTGGGGAGGCTTCCATTGAGCATTGTTTACTAGAAGAAGAAAACAAACATAAACATCACAATGTGGGATGCCCTAACCATTCCATATTAGCGAGATTTGTTGCATGAAGCTCTAATGCTGACTTCACGCTCTCGACCGGTTATGCAGAAGTCATGAGATTCTACCAAGAAGTGGAGAAACAAGTAAGTAAATTTGTTAAAACCCCACCCTTCTATATGTCCTTGATTATAGGAAAACACCTAGTGTAGAACTACTTGATTGACTCATGCACTAGTACTTCTGTTATGCCTAAGAAGATAGCTGATGTCTTAGGTCTGAAATATAGCCCTTTGTCTAAAGGAGTCTTACACCTTGATGGATCAATTATAACCACCTTAGGATTCATAAAGGATCTTGAGTTAACCCTCCATGCATGTCCAAGCTTGAAAATTACTCAAGATGTGTCAATTATTGACCCGCCTCCTTTGTTTTCCCTATGTCTATTAAGAGAATTTACTACTAAAGTGGGTGGTTACTTGTCTTGATTGGTCTTATATGTTACTCAATACAAGGTATGATACCCGGTTTACCATATAAGCTGAGCCTATATTTTCTTATCATGTAGAGCCATATGTCACATCCCCTCTCCAAGCTAATTGTCTTATCCAAGAAAAACAAGTTTCGGTTCTGAAGAGCGATCTCTTCCACCCTCTGTTCCAAACCTTGTGCTTGATGAATGGGAAGAAAGGCATCACAAATTTGATCCTTATGCTGAAGAACTAGAAGCCTATGGCTGGGCTTGGTACTTATTATATTCTAGAAGAAAACACTATGCTTTCAGGCATGCTCATGAAAGAAAAAGTTCAAAGCTGGTCTATGGAAGTTATATTTTGATGGATCTAGAAACATATATGGTGCAAGAGAAGGAGTGGTTCTCATTTCCCCTAAGAATGAGAAATTCTTCTTTGCACATAGGTTGTAGTTTGCATGTTCTAATAATGTGGAAGAATATGAAGCCTGGTGCATGGCTTGCTTATTGTTGAAAAGAAGAAAATTAAAGCACTATAAATCTTTGGGGACACAGAATTGATTATCCACCAAGTTACCAAAAATTCTAGACAAAGAATAAGCTTCTCAAAGCTTATAAATACAGACTATGGGACCTACTTTAGAGCTTTGATGCCCTTAATCTACAGGTAGTCCCATACAAAGTGAATAAAGAGGTGACCAAATGGTCACGCTCAGTTCACAATTTTCTCTTCTTGAGGACTTTTTCAAAGGAAAAACTCAACACATTAATATTGTGATTAGACCATCCATTATAGACAATAACACCAGATGGTAAGTGTTTAACATGTGATGTGCAGATTGTCCAATTTATCCAGAATGAAGCTAAATTTTCATCAAGTATGCAAGGTGATCTCTAGGATATTTGTGGTGACCAAGCAATACTGAGTTGAAAAAAATAGGTTGCCTAAAGGATTGTTCACCTTAGAGAAAATGTTCAGCCTTGATGATGATTTCAAGGGTGAATAAATATACATGTGTGCCTTAGTGTATTAGGATTGTTGCTTCATTACTATTACACATGGAAAAGAGTTCTAACTTATGCAGAACTTGTGTGCATGAAGAAAAATAGGCATTTATCTCTCTGTCAAAAATACATTGATATTTTCTCATGGGAGTATGAAGACCTCAAAGGTTTTGATCCAAGTGTTTCTCAACACTCTATCGACCTTGATCATAGTTTCAATCACGCCGAGATAAAAGTAGCGGCGATTAATCCAAAGATAGAACCCCTCATGAGAAAGGAACTATCAAAACTCATTGAGGCAAAAATTATCTTTCCTATCAAATACTCTACCTGGGTTGCAAATCTAGTTCCAGTACGTAAGAAGAATGGTGAAATCAGACTTTGTGTTGATTTCAGAGATTTGAATAAGGCATCTCTAAAGGATCATTATCCTTTGCCTTCAATGGAGTAGATTCTACAGACTATGGCTGGCACGCAAAGGTTCTCCATGCTAGATGGGTACTTAGGTTTCAACCAGATCCTAGTCAAGGAAGAGGATCAATTCAAAACAACATTTACAACTAAGTGGGGAACATATGCATATCAGAAAATGCCCTTTGGTCTATCAAATGTGGGTGCAACATTTCAGCGTGCCATGGATATTGCCTTCAAAGGTTACATTAATGAGTTCATCTTGGTTTACCTAGATGATATAACTATCTTCTCAAAGCAAGGTGTGGATCACATGGCACACTGGAAAAGGTATTTGAGAGATGCTAGAGAATTTGGGGTATCTCTTAACCCTAAGAAGTGTAATTTTGTAGTAGCTCAGTGAAAGTTGTTGGGCCATGTGGTTTCAAAAGATGGTTTCGTAATTGATCCTCGGTGCGTTTCAGTCATCCTAGCCCTTTCCCTGCCGGTGCACAAAAAGGCCTTATAGTCCTTCCTTGGAAAGATTAACTTTGTTAGGCATTTTATCCCTAACTGCTTGGGACTGGTTCGGCCCATCACCCTCATGCTCAAAAAGGACATAGCCTTCAGATGGACAATAGAAGGAAGAGAAAGCTTTAACAAGATCAAGAAAGAGATTACTTGTGTGCTAACACTCATCAATCAGATTACTCAAAGGATTTCATCCTTTATGGTTATGGTGTTGATGCAAGCATTATTGTTGTCCTAACACAGGAAAATGAACAAGGGATGGAATAACTAGTGGCCTTCTTCAGCCAGACGTTGAAGGATTATGAATTGAAATACAATCACATGGAGAAGCAAGTCTTTTCCATCATGCACGTGCTCAAGAAATTCAAAAGTATGCTCGCCAAAAATCATATCAAGGTGTTAGTCTCCCACTCATCTGTCAGAGAATTCATCATGGGAGCAGAGATTAGTGAGAAGAGAGCATGATGGGTGACCAAAATCATGGAATATGATGTGACTATTAAGGCCACAAAGCTGATGAGAGGCAGTGCACTCTGTAAGCGGATTGCGGAGGATGCACAAAGTGAACACGAGGCTTCATTATTTATGAATGGAGACCTCCCATGTGTGGAGCATGAACAAAATATAGACCCCAATGCATATGACTGAATGAAGGACATGATCATATTCCTTTCTGAGGGCGCGTACCCTCCCAGTTTGAACAAAGAAAAGAGAAGGAATCGAGGTTGCAATCTATCCCTTATGTTTTAATTCATGAACTTCTCTTAAAAATAAATCTATATGGCATCTTTGTTAAGATGTATCAAAGGCGTGTAGGCGAGAAAGTGTTAGTATAATTTCATGATGGGTTCTCGGGGAAACCTCTCTGTCAAAACTATACTAATGAAAATCATAATGGTAGGTATCTTTTGGATTACCCTATTTGTAGATGCATATAGGTGGGTCACAAAATGTAAGGAGTGTGCTTTCTTTATAGGAAAGAAAAATTAGTAGTGCTTCCCCTCTAACCAATCCAAGCGGATCAACCTTTTACACAATGGGGTCTCAACTTCATAGGCATGATCAATCTACCTTCAAGTACTAGACATAAATGGGTGCTGACAACTACAAATTACTTTACCAGATGGACAAAAGCTATTGCGCTTAAGGAATCAATCGAGGTAGTCATCCTTGACTTTCTCAAAGGTTTAGTCACAAGGTTTGGCATTCCTTAAACCATTATCTCTAATAATACAAAGGCCTTCCTTGGTACTAAAATCACTATTTAGGCTCTAAGTCTAGGCATTTACCTGAAAACCTCTTCCAACTATTACCTTGAGGTAAACGGTCTAGTAGAATCAATAAACAAGAACATGATCAGAATCATGAAGCATAAAATGAACATCAACTAAAGATAGTAGCATACAAAGGTCCTCTGCATACTGCGGGCGAGATAGAATCACAATAAAAAAGGAAATAAGAACTTTTCCTTACAATAGTATCTATGGTAAGGAGGCTTACCTTCCTTTGACACTAGAACTAAATTCATTGGCGCTTGCCCAATAGTTGGAATTTGAGGGTGTGGATGAGAGAGAAATCAGGATGGCAGAGCTGGTTCATCTTGAAGAGCTCAGAAACTCTACCATGATCAAGCTAGAATAACATTAGCAAGCAACAAAGAAATGGTTTGATAGAAAGGCTAGGCCTCAAGCTTTCAAAATTGGGGACTTGGTCCTAAAATGGGATGTTGACAAAGCTAAGCTAGGGTGCCATTCAAATTTTGATGCACTTTGGAGTGGCCCATACATCATCAAGTCCTGCAAGGAAGCTAACTCTTTTGAGTTAACTCATCCGAATGGAAGCACGCTGCAAATCCTTATAAACGAGATCTATCTCAAACCCTTCCATTAGGTTTGCTACATCATGTTGTATATATTAGAGTAGTTTCAATTCCTCCAAGTGTGCTCCGCACACATTTTTTGTTTGTACATAGTTATTTCCTCTTGCGTGCTTCTGTACATGCTCTTTTGTTACTTCTAGAGTGCATAAATGATTCTCAAAGTGATCACAGGGGCATTTCATAATTGAACAAATAGACTCCATGCCCAATGGATGCTTCAGGATACTGATCTCCTTCATCTAGTAGGTAGATGTCCCCGTGAGTCACCAAACTATTATCCCAAATTTACCCCCCAAAATATTTGATCAAACATGATCTGTGTAAGAAGAAATTGAAGAAATGGCTCTATCGAGTGAATCCATGCTTCAAATCTAGCAGACAAGTTATAGGTGGGCTCGGAAATGGAATAGTAGGGTCGGGGAGAAGAAATAGTGTCAAAGAACCAGAGGCTCAAAGGAAAAGAAACGAGCGAAGGATCAAAGTCTTTGGGATCTGTAAATGACTTAGAATGATCTCAAAATTGGCTAAGTATGGAGGAGACAACGGAAGCTGCCAAGTGTCCAAATGGTGCACCTCCAAAGATTAAATCTAAAGGGGTAGACCCAAATGAGTGCCAAGCTTCCATGCATCGAGCCTCAAAGCGTTGTGCCAGCCATTGAAAAGTCTTTGACTTAACAAAGGATGCCAAGTGTCTTAATGACACACATTCAAAAGTGGGATCCAGGCTAGAGACTCAAACTTGCACCAACCCTCCATGTAGCAAATGGTCAATAGAGGTCAAAGGAGAGTGGGCCCAAAATGACTAAGTATAGAATGTAGGAATAAGGCACCACATTTCTTAATGACACTCCCTCAAGGGTAAAATCTGAGTGGGTTTTCAAATGAGTGTGGGCCTTCCATGTGTCTCGAGTTTAAAAGCGATAGAGTTGGGTTGAATAGTCAAAGCACAGAGCAAGCCACGAAGAAGCCACATGTCATCCCGATGTAACTTCAAAACCAAAATATAAAGGTTGCTCTCAAGCATGCGCGATCCTCCACGTATCTGGTTTCAAAAGGGAGCCTGTTTTGGTAGCTGGTTCCCACCATTTTACTGGACACTGATTCAAATTTTAAAAGGGCATATCATTTGACTCATTGCTCAAAATATGACAAATTTTACACCATTGGAAAGAGCTCAATCTCATATGCGCCATGGAGATCTAAACAATTTAATTTTGAAGAGGTTAGGTGGGGAGAAAATGAAGAAACATCTTCGTGCCATTAATACAAGATCTATTTTCCCAACAACTAGATCATATTCAATATGATCCGTCGTTCTTCCTCCTTCGAGGCGAAGAACAAGTAATTGATGCAGAACATGATAGTTTTGGGGTGGAAATGCGAGCATTGAATGCTTCGTATTGGTGGTTGTGTTTCAAATTCAAGTTTTACCTCCTTTTTCCTTCTTCCTCCATGGATTCATCTATAAATGTAAGAGAAAGGCTTATTTATTATGTTGGACACTCTGGATCCTTACACATGTCTCTAAGGACTCTTGATCTAGGTAGTAATTATAGTGGCACAACTTCCAAAGACCATAAATTTTGCCTTTGTACCTCTGATTGAATTTGTTCAAAAGGCAACGAAAAGCTTGGAATGTGAAGAATGTGATGAGAAGGTGTGAACATTGTTTGGTAATGTTTGAACCCCGAAATCCATGTTTAAGGGGCCCAAATTGTGATTTTTGTAGTCTATCTAAAAATAGTATGTTTCAAAAAATTAGTGCACATGTAAGTCTTGGAAGATGAAACACCTCATCTCCCTCGAGACCGGTGACCTTCCACATTCCTCTAGGTGTCCTTTTGTATTTATAAAATTATTATAAATGCATATGTAACCCGAAAAGGGATAGACATCTCCTGGCAGAGATAACTGATGTATTTGAAGTCTTTGAGTAATTTACATCTCTTTTCAGAGATAGTTGTTTTGCAATTCATCGGCACAATTGTTAATCTGTTCCTTAAGTCTGAAACCCCTCGGTTTTGGATCAGTGGTATCAGAGCTAAGTCATCTTGAGAGTGTATGATCCCCAGAACGAGGTCGGAATACAAAAAGCTTGGGTGGTCCACACACGATCCTTCAGAATACTTGCCTGTTCGCTGCAGGTGACCTCCAATGGCGGACAACACCAGGATGGATGATCCTCTCAAAAATATGGTGAATGAAGCTCTTAGGGAGCAAAAGGATCAGATGCTACAACAATTCACCCAGATTCTGCAACAACTACAAGTAGGAAATCATGCCTCCTCATCTGTAAATCAGTCCTTTGGTGCCCCGACTCCATTCAAGGTGCAAGTAAATTTTGACATTCCTATTTTTGAGGGTAAGATCAATTTGATGTGTTTCACCTGAGAATTTTGTTCCGAATAGATTTATTTCTATCTTTTCATTCTCTTGAGAAAGAGATAAGGGTTAGGGCTATGAGGAATACTGTTGAGTGTTGGGAAGGTGTGCGCATACCATAGAGAGATCAAACCAATTGTGAAGAGATCCTTTTTTCGGGAAGGAATACTGTAAATAAGAATGCAAGACCACTAGATTTTCATTAAACAATAAGTGAGGGAACCGCCTTGGGCCCAAAAAATATTAGACTTCCTTTTAAAGGTGGTCAGTTCCATTTTAATACAAATTAATGCAAATGATAATAAAGAAGCTATTGCAAAATCACGATTTAGGTACCTCGTTACTAAAAGCAATAGAGACTAAACTACCAATAATAAAATGTCATGCTGTTTGTTTGGTCACTAGTTATTGATACGTTCAGATTGAAAGTTACAGGGATAGACAAGGCTGGATATGAGATTTTTGGAGGTAAATAGGTGAAAGGTTGGTTTTTGGTATAAGTCACAATGATCGACGTCGGTCCAACTGCATAACCGACCATGTTTATAAAACCGATACCGGTAGGGGATAACCGATATTCAGTAGGGGTAGTGATTTAGGTGCTTTTAAATGGAGGTTGTTTGTAAGGTGGTTATGGGGTTTAGAAGGTTGGTAGATGGTTGAGGGGAGTAGTAGGGTGATAGAGAAGACTCAGAGAGTGAGAAAGCTATCTTTGGGGAAATATAGAGATGGATGAATGGAGGTTAGGTGCAGGGTGCTACCGGGTGGTAGATCCAAGAGTGAGCTTATAATCACTATGAATCAAAAGTTCACAAAGTAGTGTCTAGAAGCATACAAGGTAATAAAAGAGACTACTTACTAGTTTCTGATGCAGATGCAGGTCCAAGGAATGCAGTGGCAAAGGCAAGGCTTAGTTGGGATGATCCGGCGATGGAAGTGAGATGATGAAGCTATCCTCTGACTCTCCCAATGTTTAGATGAGTGTGATAGTGATCTAGTTGCTCAGTTACATTCTTGGGCTCAATACTCCTCTCTGCAACCTCTTCTTTCTCTCTCACTTGTCTCTCTCTTGCAAATGAATTCGGATCCTTCCAAATGAATTCAGATCCCTTGGTTTTGGTTGGGGGAGGTCATTTACAGGGAACCGATGGTGGTTACCTAACCGACGCTAGTCGAGTAGGGACCGATGTCGGTTAGGTCAAAGTTGGCTATTTTTAGTAAAATAGCCAACTTTCCCTCCTTTTCTGAGGGGTCAGTTGTGGGCTTGGTCAAGTCATTATTAGGTTTGTTTTGGTGTGGGTGAGGGGTGATGAGTCATGGTGAGGTGGCGAGGTGAGGTGGTGGTTTAGGTTGGAGATGTGGATTTATTAATTATAAGGTAATTAATAAATAATTAAGTGTGTAAGGTTTAGGTGGTGAGGTAGGGTTAGGTTGTGAGATGAGATGGGGCACGGGGGTGTTGCAAGACCCAAATTTGGTGTCTACATTTTCCCCTTGTTGTCGTGTAGCTTGTCTTGTAAAGATGCACCAAAAATAATAAGAAGTGGTTGCCCCGATTAAGGGTATAGGTAATCCCCCTCAAATCCATCACAAATTAAGGTGATGTGAAATCGGGGATAGGGTTGATAAAGGGTGAATGATGATGAGATGATGTTAGGATGGTGGGGTAAGTTCAAGGAAGCATACACACATTGAAATGCAAAGTAGTGTGATCATGGTACATGATTTGAAGAGCAAACAAGCAATTCATGGGAAAAGGTCAATAGTTTATCCAAACAAGATTGATATAATCCCGGTATCCAAGGCATATAAAGTAGCTCTAGGGGATATAACGGGTAAGGTACTAGAATGTTTAGGCATTTTCAGCAGTACCAAATGGTTGGTTTGGTTGAGATAAATGTCACAGTCTCGGTCTAGGAAAATCTGGTCAGCTGATCAATTCAAGTATCCTAGTCATGCTAAAACATGAACATGTGAGCTCGATTGAACAAAAAGCTACATGATGGGTGGATAGAATCATAATTTTTGGGCCTCGGTTGAGGTACTTAATTGGTGTGGTCTTGGGTCGGGCCGATTGATTGGGTGCGGCCTTGGGTCGGGCGATTGGTTGGTTGTGGCCTTGGGTCGGGCCGATTGATTGGTTGCGGCCTTGGGTCGGGCCGATTGGTTGGTTGCAGCCTTGGGTTGAGCTGATTGGTTGGTTGCGCCTTGGGTCAAGATGATTGATTAGTTGTGGCCTTGGGTCGGGCCGATTGGTTGGTTGCGGCCTTGGGTCGGGCCGATTGGTTGGTTGCGGCCTTGGGTTGGGCTGATTGATTGGTTGCGGCCTTGGGTCGGGCCGATTGGTTGGTTATGGCCTTGGGGCGAGCCGATGGGTTGGTTGTGGCCTTGGGTCGGGGTGAGTGGTGAGTTGCGGCCTTGGGTCGGGCCAATTGATTGGTTGCGGCCTTAGGTCGGGCCGATGAATTCAAAATAAGGCTATTTAGCAAAGCCGGGGTAGGTGATGTGGTGAAAAATGGAGATGGATGGATAAGGGTAGGAGTTAGGTTAAAATAAGTAGGTAACCGATATCGAAAATATTTATATTTTTAAGGAAAACACAACACATGATAGGTTATGGTAGGGGATGGTCGAGCTAACCTTGGGAGACCCCATGTCTCCTAAGTGCTACCTACATAGCCCATTGCACAAAGCAAGGAGGGGCCTCAGACCGATGTAGTTCTCCCTTAGGACCAGGGAGAGGTGAATTCAGGCAATTTGGTTGTGGTTAGGAAATTTTTGGTTGGTAAAAGTTTGATGTTGGTAGGGTAATGTTGTTGGTGTTGGTGTGGGTATAGGTGAAGTGAGGGTTAGCTTACCCAAGCATAGGAAACCATGTCTTGATTAAGGTCAACACATAATCCTAGATTCGGGTAAAAGAGGCAAAAGTGTCCCATAGTTGGAAAGAGCTAAACAAACCACGTATTATCGTAGGATGAGCTTGAATCCCTAGGTACCGTGCATAGGTAGAAGTTGATAGGTGAAAAGAGTTGTATAATCACAATATATCGGATATACATCACGTCCCTTGAGTTTTGTTGTTTTAAAGAATGGTGAGGTGAGGTGGATGGTATAGCTGGGGTGTAGAGAACTTGTTATAAGGTGATTATTCTGATGAAAGAGAACCAAACCTAAATAGACAAGTCCATGACTCAAAAGTGATTTTGAATACTACTTTTATTTTTCTGGATATAGACTGATCGATGCGGGAAGTCTATATGGGATATGCATTTTGTTGTTCTTGAGGTCTTCACGAAGCTAATCAATGCGAGAAGCTTCTGATAGAGGCTGAATTTATATAGTTGTCCTTCAAGGGAGCAGTCTACTTATAGTAGCAAATGTGGCTTTACACATAGTTGTCCTTCGAGGGAGAAGTCTACTTATAGTAGTAGATGTGGCTTTGCACATAGTTGTCCTTTGAGGGAGCAGTCTAGTTTATAGCTTAGAGGTCTAGATGTCTGTTTGGCATGAAGCATCTAGTTTTGCAGGAAGTTTGACTCAAGAATATCCCAGAATTGTATAATTGAGAACTTGTTATTTTGATACTTTTAAGTCATGGACCAGACTAAAAAGGGGAAGGCATCTTTAAGAGGAGGTGATGATCAAACCACGTGAGTTTGATTCTACTTTGAGATGCACGAAACAAGGTGTATGAGGTGGTAAATGAGCTCAAGGGTCAAGCGCAAGGTAGATAAGAAGTGATGTAACACTAAATTCAACAGAGAATGGTTAGAGATGCAAGGCATTAAGGGGTTCAGGCTCAGGTTTACCATTAAGCGAAGCTAAATGATAAGTACCTGATCCATAAGTGTGAGTGATAATGTAAGGCCCAATCCAATTAGGAGCAAATTTTCCATGTTTTCTCTTTTCTAGTTTGGTTACATGTTGATTCTCTTTGAGGACAAGATCACCAATCTTAAAGGTACGCTCATGAATTCACTTATCATAAGCACGCTTGATGTGATTTTGATAAATTTGAAGGTGGTCAAGAGTGTAAGAAAACATTCGTCAAGAATCTCCATTGGGCTAACCGCTCTTGGCGGAAGTCATCATTGGTGAGAATATCCTGGAGAGATATTCTGAGACATTAGAAATCCATTGAGGATAGTCAATAGGTAAGATGAAAGAAATAGAAAGGAGTCGTTGAAGCTCTTCTTTAACCAAGAGGGCAATGCGTGGATGCATTTTTCTTAGTTTCTATTTAAGCTGGTTTAGATTCGGTTTGAGTGATGTTATGGACAGCAAGTCAGGATCGATTCTGGCATGTCGGCATAGGACCAAGCAAAATATTGATTGTGGGCACGGAGGAAGGTAGTGAAGGTGGCTTGTTCTGATGCATCGAGAGATTGTCTGATATTTACAATGTGAGGATTGTCCTCCGTGTGGATGCTGATTTCTATAGTTGACTCATTCAACATGGTTTGGGTTTCAGATGGTAAGTCATGTTGAATATAAGAGTCATCCACACCAAGGTAGGTGAGGATGAAGTCATCATCCCGGCACTCCACAACATTAATCAAAGGCGAGTCTTCTTCAATCATGTCTGGATACAAGAGGGGGAGAGAAGATGGGTCTTCACCATCACGTTGATAAGTGAGAGGACCTAGGAAGATAACATTCATGAAAAAAAAAAATAGGAGGGATAGATTCCGGGTCTATCGACTCTGTGGGTGAAGATGGAAAAATGGGCGATGATGGTTTGGAAGGGGTGACTTCATCATCTTCCTGGATAAAATTGACATGATATTTCTTCGGTGTAGGTGGTTCAGAAAATCCAATACCACTACGATCTTTGTGTTTGCATGTAGTCATGGGAATGATTGTATGTAAGCCTTGTTCATAAAGACCGAAACCAAAACCTTTCCAAGCACAACAAGTCAGGAAGGTGAGGGCGAAACGATGGTTGGTTAGATATTGAAAATTAGATTGGAAGGAAACCACACCAAGGGGAGGTTCAAAGGTGACAGAGGATACATGGATACCCCCATACATTAGGTTGGTGTGGTAATTAGGTGGTCCGTAGGAGATCACCTCCCCCACACGACGGTTGTAGGTAGGATGCGCATGTAACTGTCCATACTCTTGTGGGGTATGGAAGGTGCTAACGTTGTATAGGTGGTACTCCCCAGCATAAGGCATTGAAAAACACCTATCAAGGGATCCGAGGTTGGGATGTTGTCCACGGGGAAGGAAGAGGTATTCACGTTGGTGGTTTCATTGGTCGAAGGTGTGGGTGCGGCTAAGGTGGATGGTTGAGGCGTGGTTGAAGTAGATGGTTGGGTCGGATCAATGGGTGCCTTGACTAGTACAAGCACATCATTAGGGCAATATAACATATTGCAGTTTTAAAGGGGAAGTGTCAGCTATGACGGTGTATGAATTCCCCTCATACTCAAATTTTATGCATCTATGTAAGGTGGAGGGAACGCATCCCATAGCCTGGATCCAAGGGCGGCCTAACAACATGTTGTATTGGAACTCTCCCTCAAGGACATAGAAGAGTTCGGGCAAGGTACATGGCCCTACATGAATGTTAAGGATCACGGTGCCTAGGGTAGAAGTAATAGCATCATTGAATGAACGCAACATGGTGGGGTTGGCACACATGCAACTAGGAGGGATATTCATTTGTTGGAAGGATTTGGAAGAGATGATGTTTAGGCTAGCGCCCCCATCGATCATAACACGATGTACCTGGATGTCTTGGATGTAAGCCAAGATGAAAAGAGTGGGGTCAGGATCTTCTGCACCAAAGATGACAATTTATTCTTTAGAGAAACTAATAAAGACTTCTTTATGACAGGGGACAGAGGTGGTTATGGAGGTAGGTTGTTTAGTGAGAGAAGCAACGTGGTTGGGTGTTAAGATGGAGGTGATGGGCAGGGTTTCATTAGGTAGGACCTCTATCCCTTGGAGGATCTCAATTAGAGCTTGTCGATAAGATTCAAATGTTTGAATGAGATCATAGAGTGTCATTTTTACAGGAGATTAGTGAAGTTGTTTGATCATGGTGCGATGGGCAACTCCATCAGAGACTGAATAGGTAGGTCCATGAATAACCACTTTAGGTGGTGGTACGATCGGGATGGCGGAAGGAGAAAGAGAGGATGCAAGTGTTCTCTCTTTAGCTTTTCCATTGTTTTTCTCGACCTCGAGTAGCAATGCTAATCATGTTGATCCGGTGAATACGAGATGAGGAAGATGGCAGGGATAAGTCATTGTTCTCGAGAGGTGGGGTTGCAATGATGATAGATTTTGGTGAGGCGGGGATAGGTGGTATAGGAGAAGGGATCGAAGCTAAGGGATTTCCCCTCCGTAAGTTGTCTTTCTTAGATTTTCCATCCGAGATAGGCAACTGGCAAAGGATGGCTTTCAAATCTTTACATCCTTCTACATTGTGTCCTGGTGTGCGGTGGTAGGCACATATTTTAGATTCATCATAACCTATAGGTCAAGGTTTAGATGGATCATAGGGTCTGAGTGGGTTTAGGGAAATGGTCGCATCCCCTACCAACATATCAAGGATCTTGGCGTAAGATCCTTTGAGTGGGTCAAATTCAAATGAAGATGAGGCTATTGATTGAGTGGGTGAGATTATTGATTGTTTTGGTAATGGTTGGGTATGAGTGGTTCATACGGGTGGTGGTTTAGGCAAGGGATTTTGATGATTGGGTTTAACTAGGCATGGCTTCTTACGTGTAGAAGTCATGTTTAGCTAGTTAGATGATGAGGCCACAAATGACGTGGTGGTAGGAAACAACCACAGGGAAAGAGGATCGAAAACAAACAAGTCCTTCGATGATCAAGTTTTCTTAGGGTTTGTAGGTAGGTAGAATACTTGGGGTGACGGTGTTGAGACGCCCGTGGATTTCGGTATGGGTGCAGAAGGTGCAGGTCGTGTTAAAGATGACGTGGGAGGCATGGTGTATTGAGACAAGGTGGAGGGGTGAGGCCCCAATATAGAAGGTAGGTGTGATGGCGAGGGTTGAAACCATTCCTGCTATATTGGTGTGATTGGGGGTGACGGTTTTAGTTGTGGCGGAGGAATAGATTGGACTCGAGGAGAGTGGGTTTGTCTCTCTAGGTGGATTGATAGATTTATTTTTGGATAAATCTAACCATTTAGGTGGGTGTGTCGGGATGGGTATTGGTGAAGTCCCAGCGTAGGGGAAGGTTTGGTTAGGTTGATAGAGGTGGATGAGGTGTTCGGTAGAGATGAGGGAGGTGAGGGTGAGGACATAGGCATTTTGAGATTTTGTAAAAACTTCGGGCATATGGTAGAGGTGTCTAGATTAGTTATCTACATTTGAGTAGAGCATTGTGTACTCAAACATTCCCATAAGACTCATCTATCTTCTAGGGGATGACAATCTTCACATGTGGACAGGAATTTTGGTATGGAAGAGAAGTGGGCTGTGATTCCATTCCACTGTGGGTGTGATACAGGGGGCGAATGAGGCGTTGTATCAATGGGTGTTAAGAGGTCAACCGGTCGCTGGAAATATTTAGGCGATGAAGAACTGATAGGGAGGAGGGCATGTTCTAGAGGATCCATCATGGTTAAGGAGTTTGGTGATGTAGGCTCGAGGGGTTTCTCCTCTAAGGACGACAGAAAAAGTGGTGATCCTTCTTCTTTTACATAGCAAGAGTGGTGGAAGGAGATGTTTGGGAAATAGATAGGTTGGATAACATCCGCTCACGTCTTCTTGCAAAGATGTGGTGCAAGAAGGCTCTTACGTGAGAAGAGAACTGCAGGTGGTTGATTCCTTTATGGGTAAAGGAATAGCGGGGCTGTCCTCTTGTTACGATGAAGGAGAAGGGGGCGAGGACCCTTGCATTGGTGAAGAGGCTCGATTTAGAATTTCCTCGATGGAAACCCTTAGTTGGGAGTTGAAAACGCATGGATCTCATGCACACTCTTCTCCTCGGCTGAGGTTTCTTGGTTTGTGTTATTGTTAGATGAATGGTTTGGAAATGGTTTGTTGAATATTTTTAAATTTTGATTAGTAGGGGCATTAGGATTATCGAGGGTTATATCCCCTACATCAACCATTTCCTGCACTATGTTTTTCAACATCTTGTAGTTTTCGTGGTTGTGTCCCTTCACGCGATGGAAGTTACAGAAGTCATTTTCTTTATACCAAGAAGGTATAGCGTGGGTGGAATCAAACCCGGAGTGAGGTTTAACAGGAGGCAAGGTGATAGCTCTTGCTTTAAGAAATTTTTCCAAGATCACATCATAAGTTTCTCCCAAGGGAGTGTACTTGATGGGCTCATTTATACTTATAGGTGGACTTCGGCTGGGTATTAGATGGTGCTTGAGATTTACCATCACATTGTGTACGACTCCTTTTGATTTTGAAGAAGTTGATGCATGAGAGTTGGTGGTGTTGGGTTTGTTGGTGGAGTCTTGGGTTCAGAAATTTGAGTTTTTGTTACGTAACTTCAATTTCTCCTCCTCTAAGGCTCGGATCTCTAGTTTCCGAGCCATAGTAAAGGCCTCATCAAAGGTGTGGAAAGTTTAAATTTAGAGGGTGGGAGAAATGTGTTTAGCATAGGCCCGCGTAAAGAGTTCGATGAGCTCAGCCTGAGGTAAGGCATAAGTAAGTTGGTTGATGAGGCCCCGCCATCGTCCAACGAAATTTGTGATAGACTCATCTTTAAATTTTCAGATGGCATAGAGGTCGGTAAGGGATACTTTCTTGGAAATATTGATGGAGAAGTGATCCAAGAAATATTGGGCTAATTGGTTAAAGGGGAAGATTGAGTGCTGGGCTAAAGCACTGTACTACTCCAAGGTAGGTCCTGATAAGGACATGGGGAAGGTATGGAGTAGTAAGGCATTTTCATGAGCAATCAGATAGCAGGCATGTCTAAACAATCGCAAGTGTTGTTGAGGGTCCTCCTTACTACTAAAGCGAGTAAATTTTGGTAATTCCCATTGAGGAGGATATGTATGAAGGGGGACAGAAGGATGAATAGGATCCCAACAAACTTGCTTGTATGTCAAGGTGTTATGACTTCCTGAAACAAAAGCCTCAAGATTTTTCATCTTGTCCATCATCTGTTTGATTAAATCATTGGTTGGGTTAGATGATGGTGTTGTTGTCGTAAACGGAGGAGGATTGGGCCAAGAGCCACTACTAGACAATGGTGGGGTTTAATGTTGATAAGGTAATGATGATGAATGTGTTAGGACAGACGAGTAAGGGTGTCCTATATAAGATGTTGAGGCCACCGGATGAGTTTGTGGAAATTAAAAGGTTGGCGGAGCCTGAGAGGGAAAGCTCATGTGAATAGATGGTAGAGAGTGAGTTATGAAAGAGGCAATCGGGAGAGATGAGGTAGGGGTAGTGGATGGTAGTGATATGTGGGGCCCCAGATTAACCAAAGGAAGGCCAATTGGTGTAGTATGAACCACCAAAGCCACTGAGCTGGGAGACGGGGCTAAGGATGAAGATGGTGAGGTGGAGTTATTAGGTGGGGAAGGGGCTAAGTGAGCAGCTATACTAATAGGCATACCAAAGAGTAGCTGACCGTCGGGTGTATGGTCAGGGGTATGAGATAAATAATATTGTACGGCGCTAGGATTAGCATCCAAAATTTTGGCAAAAGTCTGGATCTCCTACAGGATCATGGGAAAAGCACTGGTGTCCATAGGATTCCCCATAGGATGCGAAGGGGGTGACTCAGGAAAAGACACGGAACAAGCATGTGAAACCATGGTTGTGGCTTGTTTCCGAGTGATAACAACCATGGACAAGAGGATACAATAGGGAATTAGTCAATCAGGAACAGAAACAACAACAAAATGTTGGAATTGGTAGGTTGCTGGTTTGTCAAGAACTGTGAAACACAAGAATGTGATATCGGTCTGGTAACCGATGTCGGTTAGATGGTAGCTGGCGTCGGTTAGTGTAACCGATGTCGGTAGAAGAGGACCGGTGTCGGTCACTGTGAAGGCAAAGAGAGAATGTAAGAGGCTGCTGGTTTGGGGATAACAAGGCTTAGTATACCCACCAAACTATCTGAAGTGATCACTGAGACAGGGTATAACAGAGAAACATAACTGAAAGAAAAAAACAAGCAAGATACACAAGCAAATTAAGAGACTAACCCTAGGATTAGTTTTAATCACTTTGGGCTTAAGCCTTAAACGCAAGATGATGTCAATCCTAAATAAAATACCTAAGGGAGATGTCAAGTTTGTTTTGGCTTGTAAGGCTACCTCAATCGGGCAGAGGAATACCGTGGGAAGGGGGGATGTTTGAGATGTTGTGTAGATTATGATGTGATTTGGTATGTATTGTGCAGTGAGAGTAAGATTAATTTCTCATCAATACCGTGGATATCACCCCCATGTGTATGACCTGTTACTTAATCTACGTTCACTAGAATTAAAAACTAGCAAGCAAGAATGTGATGCACGTGTTTTAAACCCAAATTGAAAATGATATTTGATGAAGCAAAGAAAGAGAAGAGGTTAAGAAGATGACTTTCACTAATGAAAAGATGCGAAAGAAAGAAAAGTTCTTTTACCAAAATGACAAAATATTTTGTGAATATTTAGAAGAAAGAAATAGCAAGTGTGCTCCCTATATGAAAACAAGCAAGAAAGAAAGAAACCCAAGAAGGGTCCCACCGGGCGTGCCAAAATGTTTCACATAGAATTTTGTTCCAGAATAGAGTTATTTCTATCTTTTCATTCTCTTGAGAAACAGATAAGGGTTAGGGCTAGGAGGAATACCTGTTGAGTGTTAGGAAGGTGTGCGCATACCGTAGAGAGATCAGACCGATTGTGAAGAGCTCCTTTTTATTTGGGAAGGATTACTGTAAATAAGAATGCAATACCACCGATTTTTGTTAAAAAATAAGTGAGGGAAATACCTTGGGCCAGGAAATATTAAACTTCCTTTCAAAGGTGGTCAGTTCCTTTTAATACAAATTAATGCAAATGATAATAAAGAAGCTATTGCGAAATCACGATTTCGGTACCTCGTTACTAAAAGAAATAGAGACTAAACTACCAATAATAAAATGTCATGTTGTTTGTTTGGTCACCGGTTATCGATACGCTGAGATCAAGTTACTGAGGATAGACAAGGTGGATATGAGATTGTTTGGAGGTAAATAGGTGAAAGGTTGGTTTTTGGTATAAGTCACAGTGACCGACGCCAGTCACTGGATAACCGATCGACGCGGTTATAAAACCGATACCGGTAGGGGATAACCAATATCGGTAGGGGTAGTGATTTAGGGGCTTTTAAATGGAGGTTGGTTATAAGGTGGTTATGGGGTTTAGAAGGTTGGTAGATGGTTGAGGGGAGTAGTAGGGTGATAGAGAAGACTCAGAGAGTGAGAAAGTTGTCTTTGGGGCAATATAGAGATGGATGAATGGAGGTTAGGTGTAGGGTGCTGCCGGGTGGTAGATCCAGGAGTGAGCTTATAATCACTATGAATCAAAAGTTCACAAAGTAGTGTCTAGAAGCATACAAGGTAATAAAAGAGACTACTTACTAGTTTCTGATGCGGATGTAGGTCCAAGGAATGCAGTGGCGAAGGCAAGGCTCAGTTGGGATGATCCAGAAATCGAAGTGAGATGATGAAGCTATCCTCCGACTCTCCTAATGTTTGGATGAGTGTGACAGTGATCTAGTTGCTCAGTTACAATCTTGGGCTCAATACTCCTCTCTGCAACCTCTTCTTTCTCTCTCACTTGTCTCTCTCTTGCAATGAATTTGGATCCTTCCAAATGAATTCGGATCCCTTGGTTTTGGTTGGGGGAGGTCATTTACAGGGAATCAATGGTGGTTACCTAACCGACACCGGTCGAGTAGGGACCAATGTCGGTTAGGTCAAAGTTGGCTATTTTTAGTAAAATAGCCAACTTTCCCTCCTTTTCTCCCGAGGGGTCGGTTGTGGGCTTGGTCAAGTCATTATTAGGTTCATTTTGGTGCGGGTGAGGGATGATGAGTCATGGGTGTGGGTCTGGACCAAGTTATAGGTCCTAATTAGGTTAGTTTAGGGTTAGGGCTAGGTCATGGTGAGGTGGTGAGGTGAGGTGGCAGGGTTGGAGATGTGGATTTATTAATTATAAGGTAATTAATAAATAATTAAGTGTGTAAGGTTTAGGTGGTGAGGTAGGGTTAGGTTGCGAGACGAGATGTGGGGCATAGGGCGTCATAAGACCCAAATTTGGTGTCTACATGATGCGAGAGAAGCTGGTTGGACCAATTGACCTCATATTTTTCTGTCAATCAATTTACTGATAAGGAAAAGATAACATTTTCTCTATTGAAATCATCTCTTGCTGTTAAAAATTGGTGGGGCGTGTATAAGAATGGGCTCGAAAGGGATGAGCTAGGAATCGCAGAGGAACCCACATGGAATGATTTCGTGGATGCCATAAAGGAAGAATATTACCCTGTTGGGGCCTATGATGATTTGTACATACAGTGGCAGCAACTTCGTCAAGGTAAGGACCAGTCGGTTCAAGATTATACTGACAAATTTCATTCTCTATCTGCAAGATTGGGCATTCAAGACACAGAACAACATAGGATTCTAAAATATCGCAGTGGCCTACAATGGAGCATCCGAGAGGACATGGAATTCTTTCAGTTTCAAACCCTTGGTGAGGCATACAAGTTTTCAGTCAAGATTGAACAAAAGCATAAAAGGAGGACTGCCAAGAACCAACCCGTGAGGGGGAAAATGATAAAGAAGGCCAGACCCGAGGCCAAGGTTGGAAACAGAAGGAGTCGCAAGGAAATAAGATGTAGAAGGAGAAGACAGGGAAGTGGTGCGACCTCCACAAAACAAATCGCCACTCCAAGGAAGAATGTCGAGCCATCAAGTCCTTACTCACCGAGTCATCTTCTTCAACACTCTCTGCACCAGCAGTTACAGACCCTGAGGTCAAGGATGAAGAGGATGAAATTATAGATGCTGAGCCAGATGTGATCATTGCCACCTCAAAAGTCAAGAATATGGATGAGAAGGAAAGGCTCTTCCACTCCAAGCTCTGGGTAAAAGGTAAGCCACTGCATTTTATCCTTGATAGTGGAAGTCAGAAGAATTTAATTTCTGTTGATGTTGTAAAGAGCCTAAACCTCCCTGTGAAGCCACATCCCCAGCCATATAGTATCGGGTGGTTAAACCCAGGAAGAGACCTCCAAGTCACACAACAATGCCTCCTTCCATATGCCATCAAGCCCTTCCATGATGAAGTCATGTGTGATGTTGCTCCATTAGATGTTTGTGATGTGCTCCTAGGCCAGCCATTTATGTGGGATAGACATGGCATCTATGAGTCACGACCTAGAAGGGTCACCATTACCATTGGGAGTCGACGTTATCAGATACCTGAGGTCATTCCCCCAAAATCTGTCTCCCTCATCAGTGCCAAACAATGTAAGAAGTTAGTGGAGAAAACCAAACAGTTTGTCGTCTTGATGATCAGGCCAAAACCTACAAACAAAATTGTTGCAGCCTCCATGAACATGCACTCAATGCAGCAACAGAAGCAGCTCAACCAAATCATAACTGAGTATGATGATCTATTCCAGACACCTAAAGGAGTGCCATTTCAGTGTCAGGTAAAACATGTTATTGATTTGGTCCCGGGGTCTCCTTTACCCAACAGCCCTGTGTACCGCAGGTCAGTCCTTGAAAATGAGGAGATCAAGAGGCAGCTCCAGGAATTGATTCAAAAGGGACATATTAGGCCAAGCTCTTCACCCTGTGGAAGTCCAGTTATCTTGGCACCAAAGAAGGATGGAACATGGAGACTTTGCATAGACTATCGGGCTTTGAACAAAATCACTGTGAAGAATCGCTACCCCCTCCCAAGGATTGATGATTTGCTGGACCAGCTCCGCGGTGCAAAATTTTTCACCAAAATTGATCTCAAATCTGGCTATCACCAGATCCCTATCGAGCCCACTGATGTTTGGAAAACTACATTTAAGTCTCGTGAAGGCCTATTCGAATGGTTGGTCATGCCTTTCGGACTAACTAATGCACCTGCAACATTCATGCGGATGATGGATGACATCTTGCGGCCCTACACCAATTCCTTCGTGGTGGTCTACCTAGATGATATACTCATTTATAGCCCGACCTGGGAGAGGCATCTGCAACATGTTCAAGAAGTACTTCAGACCCTCAGGAAGCACAGACTGTATGCAAATCTGGATAAGTGCACATTTGGGATGACAAAGGTCCAGTACTTGGGTTACGTCATGGATGAGGAAGGAGTCCATGTCGACCCAGAGAAAATTCAGGTTATTCAGAGGTGGCCTACCCCAAAGAATCTTACAGAGCTTCGTAGCTTCCTGGGCCTTGCCAATTTCTATCGCCGGTTTGTCTTGGGTTTCTCACATATTTCCTGGGCACTCAATCAGGTGACTAAAGGAGGGAACAAGGCTAAATTCCAATGGGGGGAAGCACAACAGAAAGCATTTGAAGGGCTGAAAGAAAGGTTATGCTCAGCCCCTGTCCTTTCCCTTCCTGATCTACATCATCCATTCGAGCTGATGACAGACGCATCTGAGTATGCCTTGGGAGCTGTTATCATGCAACATGGCCACCCTGTTGCATACCATAGTGAAACATTCAATGACACGGTCAGGAAGTACCCAACATATGACAAGGAGCTTTATGCCATCGTCCAGGCATGTAAGCAGTGGAAACACTACATTCTGGGGAAGGAGACAGTAATCCACACTGACCATAGGCCTTTGGAGTTCCTTCAGACACAAAGCAAGTTGAGGAATGAGAGACACCAGAAATGGGCCACATACCTACAACAGTTTCACCTGATAATAAAGCATAAGAAGGGAAGTGCCAATTCAGCAGCAGATTGCCTAAGCCGCCCTCCAATTGCAGCCCTCACAACTATTCTTGATCTCTGTGGACATGAGACTTCAAGTTGGTGCAGTTTGTATGAGAAGGACCCTGAGTTTTCAGACACATATCAGGCCCTCCGTGAAGGAAAACATGTCTCTGATTTCTATCTACAGGATAATCTCCTCTGCCATATGGGACACATCTGTGTTCCAGCAAGTGAACAACAGAAGATGATCTGGGAAGCACACTTCAGCAAGACCGCAGGGCACTTTGGCGTGGACAAGACATTGGCAGTACTTCAGAAGCATTTCTACTGGCCTAATCTAAGGACTGATGTGGTGAAGTATATTAAGTCCTGCACTCCTTGTGCAATTGCTAAGCCAACTAACAAGAAACAGGGATTGTACACACCATTGCCAGAACCAACCAAGCCTTGGGCATCTGTCTCGATGGACTTCCTCTCAGGTTTGCCAACTTCGAAACATGGGAATGATGGTGTTTTTGTTGTAGTTGATCGATTTTCTAAAATGGCTGTAATGGTTTCCTGTAAGAAAAATATTTCTGCTGAAGATACTGCTAAAATTTATTTCAGTCATGTATGGATCAACTTTGGGCTCCCCAAGTCTATTGTTTCTGATAGGGATAGCAGGTTCCTGAGCATCTTCTGGTCCACCTTATGGGGAATGCTAGATACAAAGTTGATGAAGTCCACATCCTTTCACCCACAGACTGATGGGAAAATAGAAGTGGTGAATCACCTAATTGTTCACATGCTTCGTATGTACCACTCCAAGCACTCCCGCACATGGGACGAGGCCCTGCCATACATACAACATGGATACAATCGAGCCCTGCACAGCTCCACTAAACACAGTCCATTTCAAGCTTGTTATGGATTCCAACCTATGGCTCCCATCGATGTATGCATCCCAATTCCTACCATGGAATTCACACCTCATGGAAAAAGTGAAGCAGAAAAGGTGACAAGGTTTGTTGAACAGATCCAGCACATTCAGCACCAAGTCCATGACATTTTACAGAAAATGAATAAAAAGTATAAGAATCACCATGATAAACATAGGGTTCCGCATCATTTCCAGGTTGGTGATAAGGTTTGGTTGCGGCTTCAGAAGGAATGGCTTGCAGGTCCACACAGAAAGATTCGACCTCTCTGGTATGGTCCTTACACTCTCACTAAGCAAGTAGGGGAAAATGCTTTCGAGTTGAATCTTCCACCCTACCTTGGTCTGCACCCCATCTTCAATGTGGACCTCCTCAAGCCATACCATCCACCTTTGTTGGATACTTCAGTCATAGCAGAACAATTGGACATCTCCGAGCTCAATCCAGCAAGTCTTTCCCCAGCTGAAGAAGATCAGATTGTGGACAATTTGACTAAGACCACCAGAGGACAACCTATTCAACTCTATCGTGTGATAAAGAAAGGAAATCTCAGTCACCAAGGTGAGTGGCTCACTGCATACCAGGTAAAGAAGCAATTTCCACATTTGATGGGGCATCTTAATGCAATGGGGACCATTGCTTCTGAAGGAGGGAGGAATGATCCAGGCAGCAATTATAGTGGCGCAACTTCCAGAGACCATAACTTTTGCACCGTACCTCCGATTGACTCCGTTCAAAAGGAAACAAAAATCTTGGAATGTGTAGAATGTGATGAGAAGGTGTGAACTTTGTTCAAAAATGTTTGACCCCGAAATCCATGTTTAAGGGGCCCAAATTGTGATTTTTGTAGTGTTGTCTAAAAATAGTAAATTCTAAAAATAGTATGTTTCACAAAATTAGTGCACATGTAAGTCTTGGAAGATGAAACACCTCATCTCCCTCAAGACCGGTGACCTTCCACATTCCTCTAGGTGTCCTTTCATATTTCTAAAATTATTATAAATGCATATGTAACCCGAAAAGGGATAGACATCTCTTGGCAGAGATAATTGATGTATTTGAAGTCTTTGAGTAATTTACATCTCTTTTCAGAGATAGTTGTTTTGTAATTCATCTGGCACAATTGTTAATCTGTTCCTTAAGTCTGAAACCCCTTGGTTTTGGATTAACTCCATATTTTCTGTATTTTTAGTTGTGTAGATCTCCATGTTTGGCTCTTATAAGTGGATATCAGCCTCCTTATCATTGTAATAGTTCATGTGCATTTTTAGAAGTAATATAAGCATCGTTTGTGACTATTCTTTGTCATAACATGTTTACATTACTTCTTCTTACCTCTTCTCTTGAATTGTGTATTGTTGTGCTATTTTGAGTCCTTGCATTTCCATACTTGGTTGTGTTCCACGAGAATGATCTCGAGTGAATGTGTATTTTTGTGCTACTCATGCCTAGCCTCCTTTCACAAATTCCCTATCATTCTCACTGAACAGATAGTGTTCACCCCTCTTTTCTAGTGTTATCACCTTTTAGTGTAGTTTACTTCATGTTATCCTTCTTTCCTTGGTCCTTTGGCATTCTTAGCTTAGTTTCCCCTTTCAAAGACTAGGAGTATCGGTAGCAGTGAGAAATAGATAGAGGAACTAGCCTTCTCCAGAGATCCATCCCAATCTCGCAAGGTCCCACAACTTGGGAAAATTCCATTATGGTCTTAAACACCTCAACCCTTACGAGATCCGAGAAGTGGATGCATGTTTGAGAAAAAACAATCTTCATTTCTTTACTACATGACGTATGGCTAGAATTTCCTTTTCATAAGTTGGCTTTGACAAATTATTACCTTTGAATTTATGTCTCAAAAAGGAAATAGGATGTCATTCTTACATGATAAATTCCCCCATACTAGACCCTAATGCATCACATTCAACAATGAATGTTTTGGAAAAATATGGAGTAGCCAAGACTGGAGTGGTGCACATGGCCTCCTTTAACTTCTCAAATTCTTTGGTAGCATCCTCATTCCAATGGAAAGAGTCATTTAATAAATTTGTGAGAGGTGTTTCTATACTTCCATAATGCCTTACGAATCTATGATAATAACATGTAAGCTCCAAAAATCCTTGTTGGTTCTATAGGGTTTTAGAACCTTCCACTCCATCATGGATTTGATCTTATTAGGATCAAATTTAACACCTTATGAGAGCCAATGTGACCCAAATATTACACCTCCTTGACTCTAAAACAACACTCATAAGGCTTTTCATAAAGTTGATGTTGCTCAAGGAGGTTTCGAAACCTTATTTACATGATGCAAATGTTCCTCCCATATTTTTATATAAATTAATATATCATCAAAGTTAAAGCACCCGAAACTTTACAAAGAAATTGTATGACTAAATAAGGAAATATAACACAATTTACATCCATGAAGCTAAGTTTCTATGTCTAGGAATGTAACATTAAGATAGAAGCTTAAAATAATGCTTAACTAGTATGAAAAAAATACAATCTCTAACTAAACATGCCTACTAATATGCTTGAATTACCTAACATGGACCTAAATAGACATAAGAGGGAAATCAAATGGTTATGGTTGCTACTCCAAACAAGGTGAAATGACCTCTTCAAATGACTACTTGGTAATTTTGGATATCCATCTACTAATCTCAATGAAGGCTTTAAGTAAGAATTGAACTTGGTTATATATCATATTTATTATATGAGATGCAAATCAAAGTATGGTGTAAAGTATAAAGGAATGAGGTGCACTCTTTTTATATTTTTCCTTTTGGGAGAAAATTGTTTTTGGTGTATGTGGGACTAAAATCCCCAAATTAGATTATATTTGCTAATCATGATTAGGCCTTGTTAATCACAATTAGTGAATAACCAAGTGATTAAGAGGTGTGGGGCCTTAATCAACCACTTAGGGTCAACTAGGAGGCCAAGATAAGATTTTGAAGTTTACAGAGACCTTGTGGAGGTGAATGGGGTGATTTTGAGAGGTTGTAAGAGGGTTTTAAGCCAATATTAGGGCATATTGACCAAATCAAGGGAAAAATAGGCTTAATTAGCTAATAAATGCTAATTGTCCATTTTGAAGAGGATTTGACTTACGATTCGGAGTAAAGTGGCATACTGAATGTGAAAGAGGTTTGGTGATCAATGAAGTGTTTATTAACCAACCAAAGTGGCAAGAATCATTAGTTAATTAGTAAAGATCACTAATTATAATGGAATTGGGAAGAACACTAAAACAAACTTGTAAGAGAATGGCTTAAAAATAGAATTCATCAAACTTTAAAATGTAGAAGGTGGATTTGTGAGTCCAAAAGGCATTACCAGGAATTCATAATTACCTTCATGTGTCCCAAAGGAGGTGTTATGAACATCTTCATCATTGATTTTGATTTGGTGGTATCCTAAACAAAGATAAAACTTTGTAAAGTAAGCAACATCATGTAACTCATCAAGAAAATCATTAATTATAGGAATAGGAAACTTATCTTTGATTATGTACTTATTAAGTTCACTATAATTGGGACATATGCACCACATGTCATCTTTCTTACACACCATCACTACTAGAGAATAATAATCACTCGACCATGAAAAATGATTCATGCTTCCGACATCTCTTGTACAATCTTCTCGATCTCACTCTTTTGAACATATGGGTACCTATAAGATCCAATGTTAGGTGGTTGGCTCTTTTTACTAACTAAATAGCATGATCATGGTCTCTCTTTGGATGTAAACCATTTGAAATATTTTTAAACACAACAGAGTGTGCATCCAATGTTGTTTGCATATTTTATGGTATAATTTCCTTGGAATGATGTGCCTCCAATGAAAATAGTTGTGCCACAAATCCCTCTGCGCACCCTTTTTTAGAATTTTATGCATTTGATGAGAGCTCACTATCTATGGATACTTTTCTCTTAAGCATCTTATCTAAATATTCCTTCCTTCATATTGAAAGCACATGACCAATTCTTGGAAGTTGATCTCAATAGTTCTGAGGTGGTAAGCCATTGAACTCCTAACATAATGTCTACTCCTCCCATAGAAATGGCATACATGGGGCTATTTAGTATGTAATATCCCATGGAAAGCTTAATGTTATGACATTTTTGGAACAAGTAATAGTACCTCCATCAGCAATCATTGCTTGACATTCAGAAGATAGATAAATAAAATAGTTCAGGTACTTTGCTAACTTATGATTGATGAAGTTATGAGTACTTCCAGAGTCAATCAACACTGTGACCCCATCTTTTATTAAGAATCCGACCACCTTGAGGGTTTGGGGGTGATCATTCCTAAAATTACATGGCATGAGATCGTTGGTTGGGGATCTTCGATTCCTCCTCTAGCTCGACCATGACCTCTGACTCATCATCTTCTTCCTTCTCTTCATCTTCACTATACCCATCAATGTAGAACAACTTCTTTTCAACACATTTATGTCCTGGTCCATATTTACTATCACAGTTAAAACATAACCCTTTTCTCTCTTTTCTTAAATTTGTTGAGGTGTCAATCTAACTGGTCATGGAGTGCTGGAGGCAAGGTTTTACTATCTATGATATTTAGTGAAATTTTATCTCCTCCTTGAAACAAATATTTCCTCTTCCCTTCATGCCATAATCATATAATCATAAACCTTATAAGGATTAAACATACACACCTCATGCTTAATGTGATCCTTAAGACCCCAAGAAATAGGTCATTCAAATTCTCTTCAGTAATATTTTCCACCTGTAAAGAAAGGTTTTGGAATTGATGAATGTAATAACAGATCTTTTTTGTCTTACCTTTGCTAATTGAATGAAGTAATTTTAGGACACACTAGAACTATAGTGTAATTTCAAATCTTCGAGTGAATATTGTCCATGTAACATTAAGACCACTCTTTTTCCTTTGAGCACATAACCATCAATACTAGATGAATTGGTCAGGTTCAAGATACAAAGATGCCATGGTCACCTTTTTCCTAATGGAATCTAATGTAGATCAAATAAATTATCCATCTAGTTAATCCAATTGAGTGGATCCTTTCCATCAAACTTACGCATCTCCACTTTTAAAACATGTTACGGGCCTGCAGAGTGTTTGTATTTGGATTGGGCATGCTCGAAGATCCACCCTAGCTCATTTGTCTATTACTTTGACCTGAAGATCCACCTTGGTTGATAGAAGTATGATTACCCATTATATGTGTACTAAATTTCTACATGAAATCCTCCAATCCTTTCCACATATTCTTTGTTGGCCACCCTAGACTTGAGGTCTGCAGTCAAACTCAAGTTGGCTTACCTTATGGTCCATCGAAGTAAACCCTAACCTTGAGGAATATGTAGTTACCTCTTCTGACTCCAACTCCTCAAATATTATCTCATCCTTTTCTAGTGTTTTACCTAGAGTGATGGGATTCTTTTTGCCTCTTGTGGAAGGCCCCACCATGATGCCCCAAAATAGTAGGATTTAGGGATCAAGGTCAAATTTTAGGGTTTGGGAGTTTAATAAGAGTTCAGCAAAATATAAAAACCTAAACAAAAACACACACTAATTTTTTATCCTCTTTCCGAAAATGTAAATAACTTGGAAAAATTCCACAATTTTCAGCCTAGGGAGCGATTTTATGAAAAACCCTAAATTTGCAATAACTTTTGTAAAATAAATAAAAAGTATATGAAATTTTCAAGGAACCTTACTTGGAATTATTTTCAACTTTGGTTTAAAAAAATATGATAACTTATCTCAAGTTCGCAAGATATAGTGGAAATAAAAATTAGGGTTTTTGCCCTAATTTTGGCCTAAATTACATCTCTGATACCACTTGTAAGGAAATTAATTGGATAAATAAGAACACCAGTAGTAAGAAAACACCAAGGAACATAATATTGTAGATAAATTATCACAATATTAAAGTATAATAGCTTGGCCACTTCGAGGGGGCAACCTCCAAACCATAAAATAAGACTCAAATGTTCAAATGATGATCAAATACTACCTACTAACCCCTATTTATACAATTACTATGTTATGGAAATCGTCAAGGCCAACCCACCCATGATAATATAACATATATGAAAGAGATACATAATGATAATAATTTATAATAGCCACAAGTCGGCTATATACATCAAATGTAAGATATATGATTAAGGGCATAACGACTTTTCTTCAGTTTAGTGTCCATCAAACCCCATAAAGTTGACCAAAATTCCCCAAGAAACCTAGAATCCTGATATAAAATAATATAAGTGGGTAAACCAAAATGAACCCATACAAACTAAAAGAATAAATGTGTAGTCCCTTCACCAGTTATTTGTTTAGTACAAGGAATCAACACACACATCTTGCTAAATCTATCCACAACCACATATAAATAGTCATGTTTCCTTCATGACATGGGAAAACCTCCTACAAAATCCATGGAAATAATTTCCCATGGACATGTAGGATGGGAAGAGGAGTGTAGATTCCTAAGTTCTTATTGCTAAGATTGTTCATGGAAAAAAGAACACATCCTTTTATATACCTGGTTTCATGTTCATGCATTTTAGGCCAATAACAATACATCGTAAATGTGTAACTATCTTACCAATACCAAAATGTATAGATATAAGAGAAGTATGAGCTTCCCTAATAAAATGCACTCTTTCATTTTCTCGAATAAAAAGTTTACTAGAACGATATAAAATTCCATCATGCACATGATAATCCAATTCTCCTACTTGTTTCCCACTCATTAAGTCCTCATACACTTCTTTAAAATCAGCATCATAAACATATTGCTCTTAATAACTCTCATGGGATAAAGAACTATGTTGTAAAAGAACAAATGCAATAAAACTGGAGGTATAGATAGCATATCAACAACCTTGTTTTGTATACCTTTCTTATACTTGATCATGAGATGAAATTTCTACAAGAATCCCATCCAATGGAAATTTCTAGACTATTGTATCTTTGTTTGTGTTTACAAGTATTGGGGGCTGATGATCTCTATGTATTATCATTTATTTTCCCATCAAGTAATTATTTGCATTTATTTACACTCTGCACCAAAGCATACAAGTCTTTATCATAAGTTGGATAATTTATTACCGCACTCGTGAAGATCTCAGAATGGTAACACATAGGTTGTTTTTTCTACATCAAAATTTCCTACATTGCATAGTCACTAGCATTCGTCTCAATCTCAAATAATTGTTGTAAATTTGGAAGTTCCAAGACCGGAGTGGTACTGATTTTTTCTCTTTCAAAGTGCATAAAAATATTTTTTTTTTTTCCTCCCCACTAAAAGAGTTGTTTAATATTTGTCAAAACATGAAAATGAGATGCAATAAACAATAAGTTAGCACTAAATTTTCTCCAGTATTATACTGAACCAAGAAAACTCCTAACTTTTGTCACATTAGTGGGTCTAGGCCAATTAACAATGACCTCAACTTTTGTAGGATCTATTTTCAATTCACCATTTCCCATAACATAACCCAAATAGATTAAATATGTTTTCCCAAATTCACATTTTGACATCTTCAAAAATAATTTTTCTCCTCTTAATGCATCTAAGACTTTTTGGATGTGAATAACATGATCATCCCAAGACTTACTGAAAATAAGAATATCATCTAAGTAGACAATAACAAAATCATCAATGAATGGTCTAAAAACATCATTCATAACCCTCATGAATGTTGTCAGTGCATTGCACAATCCAAAAGGCATCACTAACCATTCAAATAATCCTTATTTCATTTTAAAATTAATTTTCCACACATCACCTTCATTAATCCTTACTTGGTGATAACCACTTCTTAAATCTAACTTAGTGAAGTAAATTCCATCCTTTAATTGACCCAGTAAATAATCTATTCTAGGAAGAGGGTAATGATTTTTCACCGTGATCTTGTTTAAGGAATGAAAATCAACACACATTTTCCATGTGCCATCTTTCTTTGACACCAAAATAATTGGTGAACCACATGGAGATGTACTTGGATGAATAATACATTTGGCCAAATGTTCCATCACTGTTTCTTGATTTCCTCATTTTCAACCATGAACAATCTATGCATTCCGACATTGGGAAGAGGTGCATCCTGTAGAAACTGTATCTCATGTTGAATTACTCTTTTGGGAGGTAAAACTTGTGGATCCTGGAAAACATCATCATAGTTAAAAATAATTGTTACCAAGTCATTACGTTGTTTTACATCACAATCCTTAAAATGCTTTTCATGATCTTTCTCTTTGGATTTGATCACCATGAGTAAAAATTCTTTCTTGAATTGACAATCCTTTTCATATGCCCTGCAATAACCAAGGAAATACTTGTTTTTACATGATGAGCTCTAACAATATATTCAATTCCATCCTTTACAAGAAAGTACTTATTTTCTTCCCTATAGAAGATTATTTTACGATCATATAAATAAGGACTTCCCAAAACTACACCACAAATATCCAAAGGAACAACATCCAAATCAACCTCATCAATAAAATTTTCTGTAATGGAAAACCTGAATCTACAAGTTTTTGTTACCTATAGCTTTGCATCATCACAAACCCAGCCCAAAGGATAAGGCTTAGGATGTGGCTTGGTTTTAAGTCCCAATTTCTTAACAACCTCCTCTAAAATCAGATTAGCTTGAGATCCACTATCAAAAAAGTATCAATTTTGTATGTTTTGAAATAAATATAAGGTGGAAAAGATCATTATGTTTCTTTTCATCATGCATAAACCATTGATTAGAAGAAGATGCAACATTTGATGAACTAGTGTTGGAAGGAGAGAAATAATGATTACCTTGAAAAATCATGGTTGTGATCTTGGTTTCATCTCCTGAATCAAACCCAAGATCATGAACCACAATATTCATTTTCTTCTCTTTTCCTTTTTTATTAGTCATCCATTTAGGCTTAGTTTCCGGATGTAATTTCCAACATCTAGACTCATCATGGTTATTTTTACAATGATTTCAAAATGGTTTTTCATCTTCTTTCTTAATAGTAGAGTTTGTCTTTTTCTTACCCTTTCCTTTTCCTTGTTCTTTTAAACCTTTTTCTTTTCCCTCAGGTTTCTTGTTCTTTTTTTAGAGGAAGATAAAGACTCTTTACCCATTTTCCCTCTTGCTTCCAAATGTGTAGCTTGAACACACACTACATCAAGATTAGTAGGACCTAAAACAAGAATCATATGCCTTAGGTAACTATGTAATCCACCAATATACTTAAGTAGTGTTTCTTGTGTATTGAGAGAAAATTACAAGAATTAGAGCCCTTTTCCTAAACTCTTGTGTATAATACTAAACACTTTGTCCCTTAGTTTGTCTCAATGTTTTTCAATCCATCATAGCTTTTTGCTTGTATCCAAGAGGATAAAATTGTTGTCTAAGATTTGAAACAAAATCAGACCAAGAAGTGATTGCATTACCTTTGGTTTCCTCTACTTCTTGAAGCTTACTCTCCCACCATATGAGTGTTGTGTCACCCATTTGAAGAGTTTCCAAATGAATATTTTCTTTATCATCTACAATTTTATGAACCCTACAATATACCTCAATCTACTTGATCCAGTTATCCAACTTCTGCATTAAGCTCTCCATTATACATTGGCAATTCAAACTTGATATCTAATTTTAATGAAGGAAAATCAGATTTTTGAGTTTCACCTTTAGGAATATCAGAACTAGAGATTTCTTCTTTTTACCTTCTCTAGTTGCTTTTTCCCTTTGTCTATCTTGGTAAAATTATTCCACCATTTCTTTCATCTGAAGGAATGATTGAAAAAATTCTTCTTCTTCTTGATCCACCATTGAAGGACTTCGAGATCATCTTGTACCAATTTCAGGATCCTCTTCTACTAATTTTCCTTCACCCTTCTTAGACCAGGACCTTGTTAACATTCAACAAAACAACCTGCAATCAAAACCATTAATCTAATGTAAAAAAAAAAAGCTTTGATACCAAAGTGATCTAAAAATCCAAAGAAAACTTGCACACACACACTCAATATTTTTATTTTAATGATTTTCGATTAAATTTTGACATTACGATATTTTTACATTTTTAATAAATAATTAAAAACTACAAGTACTATGTAAAATTAGAGAAATTCACCAGCAATTTGACACAATACATGATAATGCATTTTGGTGCTTGAGGCCTACGTCTCTAGGTCTAGTTGAATGGGATCGATCTATTAAAAATATTACAAATAAACACTTACATAGGTTTCTACAAGAATATGATCTTCTCACTGAATTATCTTTCCAAAAAATGCTAGTATCTTTTACAACTTCTCAAAATTCTTATCCTAGCTCATGTTATAAGCTTCTCAATAAAAATACACTGTTTGTCATCCCTCTACAAATACAAGTGAGCACTTTTTATATCTTTGTCACTCTTTTTGGCACAATGACGCCCCTTTATTTTTTCAAATGGTAGGATAGGGGTTTGATTCCCCTTATCCCACCTCCACTTCTTGTGTTTTCATTTGTGGGCATTATCCCATATTGCCCATGTAAAGGATTGACAAGCTATTTAAATTGGAGGTGGTGGAAATCAAGTATTGGCGATAAATCCATTTTGTTCACCATTCATTACGAGTGCTATGTTGGGTATTGAGTTGTATATGTGCTAAGTTTGGGTGCTACATTAAGTAAGGAATTGTGTTGGAGAAATAAGCATTTGCTGGAGGGATAAGGAGTTAGCATGGTGAGTTGGCA
This sequence comes from Taxus wallichiana var. yunnanensis, assembly GCA_018340775.1. Classification (NCBI taxonomy): domain Eukaryota; kingdom Viridiplantae; phylum Streptophyta; class Pinopsida; order Cupressales; family Taxaceae; genus Taxus; species Taxus wallichiana. Next base: position 406,755,473 of record CM031240.1, on the reverse strand, counting down.
AGAATATATGGGATGGGGAAGAAATTTGGATCGATAGCATAAAAGGTAATAAATTATGCTAACCAATGTAGAGAGATAAGGAAGTCGATAAGTGGATAGGTTGACTTAGTCGGCTAATTTGGGCTATCCACCTAGTCCTTTACAATGCAATATCAATAAAATCCCACATTGAAAAAGAATTTACAAGATGAGGCACGTATATACAAAAGACATGCAATATCAATATGAATTAAAGGAGGCCAAACACCCCTCTATAATCAAGTGTGTCAAACTTGGCGAGGCCCCAAACAAGAAATAGCGGGACCCGCTTTATGCATCCATGTCACCGAGTGTCTAAGACTAAAATTCAAACAAAAAATTTTACCCTTCGTTCATATTGTCCATGTGTCACGTTTTCATTGTTCCACTAGACAAGTGTGCATGCTTTCAACATGCGCACAACACCGATCTCATATTATTAGTTACCCAAAAATTTCAAAGTGAGCCATAACTTTTACATACGTGCTCGATTCCGCCGCAAACAAGATATCACCTGGAAAGCTCAATTTTTTTCCACGTAATGAAACTACCCGTAACTAATTCGAGAATATTTTAGATTGGAATTTCTTAGCGAGGATCCTTTGGATCATCCCGGCCTTTTAGACAACCCACAATATTAGATAGGATTATAATATTTTTCATTTAATAATGGGATCTCGCCCATTCAAGGAAAAGAGGCATAGCCCCGTGAATGTTGGTGGAGACACCTAATTTTCCATACCAAAATTTTTTCTCACCAACATGTCTATATGGTTGAAGTGATTAAGTGCAAAATAAAGCTATGTTCATCTATCCATGTTCACATTTGAAGAAGTTTGGGTCTCAGTATTATTATAAGGATGGTAAAATTCAAATTTGCAATAATGAATCCAAGTGAAGGTTTGTATAAGTCAGTTTAAGGTTAGATAAAACTATGTGAAGAAGGTCGAATTAGTTACCAAAGATCCTTAAGGATAAAAAATGAAGTATGACAAGTGTTAGGTATTGACAATGTGCTACGACAAAAATTACAAAAGACGAGTCACTTATCCTAAATGATGAATTGATTAGAAGAAGGGAATGTTGTTGCTTTTAGGTATGCCTATGTTTGGAATGGTTTTTGATGATGTGTCTCAACATTGATCCATGAATTAAGTGAATCTAATTTGATTTTACATGCTGGAGGAAGTTTGAAGGGATGTAAAACTCAATCAAGAATGTGAAGATAAAAGGTGAATCTCTCAATGATTAAATCATAGTGGTAGGCCTGTGCATATCTACTTGTGATCTACAATGGTATCTTGAACAAGAAAAATAAATTTTTGTATGGAAGATTCAAGAAAAGGTTTGAAGATGACTAAATTAATAACACAAGATGAGGGGAGTTGATATGTCTCTCTTCCACCAAGGTAAGATGTTATAAAAATGTCACAAGTGCATGTATGATTGTTTGACAGGGTTCTCTTGCTCTTTTTGTTGCATTTTTACTGAATTTTGTTTTAGAATTGCTACTGAGTGTTGCAAAAAGTATGAATATGGTGACTACATATCTATGAAAGATTATAGAGGCAAAGGAATATGATTTTAATCTTCCATCAAGTGCATAGGGTATCTAGAGAGGTCTGATTGGTAGATTTATTGATTATAATAAAGTATATTTGCAAGGGGAGCTTGTCATAATATCAATCATTTGAGTTAGGATGAAACAAGGATGAGATCCTTTCCATGACATTTGAATGAGGTATGAGCACTTATGTTTGCATGGATAGCTAGTAAATGATTGTATGTTCTTAGGGGGTAATAAGGATTAATTTCATGTTGAATGTGATTGTTTCACCAAATTTTTATATGATAAAGTAGATAAGGTAAATAGTTAAGGTGGAATACCTATTATTACATTGGTCAAAGGATGAGTTCGTGCATTTTTGAGTTCTAATCCATACTTCCTCGATGGTTGTCAATCCACTGATATATAACTCAATATAAAATAACTAAACATGTAAATAAAATAATCTAATGCTAGTGTTCTAATTTAGGTGTCTCAGACTACTATATGTGTCAATCCAATTAAATGTTTGATAAATACAATACTGAAGGTCCTGGTGTCAAGTTGTAGGTTGGTCACATGGTCTCGAGGGTCACAGATGGGGGTTGGGTAAGATTTGGTGAAGTTTGGGTTGATTTTGGGTGATTAGGAAGCTTTCTAGTCTAAGGAAATTTTACCAGGCACAAGACTAATGCGGTCAGTGGTGACCAATGTCGATAGGTATTGATGGTATAACCGATATTGGTTCTATGTGGGAAATGGAAGAATGTCAAATGGGTTTCAGGCTCTCTCTGTGTCTACACAGAGAGTTGGGAAGGTCTATTGTGAGGTTGTAGGGGGGTATCAGGTTTGGGTGAGGTTTTTGAGGTTTTGGGAGGTTTGAGGGATTGTTGGTTAAGTGAATGAGATAACACAGAGACCGACATCGGTATGATGACCGATGTTAGTATAGAGGGGAGAATGATGATAGTTAAGATAATTTGATTGGTAGGGGAAATTTGGTGGTAATTAAATAAAATTAGTTTTGGACTTCTCTGTGATTACACAGAGGATGAAGGGAGGATGGTTGGGTTTGTAATAATGCCAAGAAGACTCAGGAATGCATAGAGGTTAGGTATGGAGAGCCAGAAGGTTGTGGGTGGTTGGATAGGTAGATTAGTAAGAAGGTGGGGATGGAGGAATGCAAAAGAATAAGATCGATAACAAAAGATAATGAACCTACACTTTAAGCAAGTACAAAATGATGAAAATCAAATACACTTACTTGTATTTTGTATGTCTAGTAGGTGAAGGAAGGTAGTGGTTGATCCATGAAGAAATTTGTGGTCTGTGTCACGAAATACTCCCAGAGTGTTCCCATGAATATTCTAATGCCTTTGGATGAGCATCAGGTGATTGTTTGGGCATGTGGTTGAGTGTATTCCATCATTCTGGATGCTGAGAAGTCTTTGATTCATGCTTAAATGCAATAGAACTCTCTGAACTCAAAATGACCAACCTTAGTAAAAGGTTACAAAAGGGTATATAAGGTGACCGATGATGGTCAAGGTGACCGGCGTCGGTTGAGGGATAACCGACGTCGATTAAGGTGGGAAATCCTAGGTTTTCCAAAAATAGACAAATATTTTCTATTTTTCATGCATGCTTTGATTATCAATCCTGGGTCTCAAGTGAGGGTTAACACTTAGATAAGTAGGAGTGTTGTTGGAGAAGGAATAGGACTTTAATTTTAGGGTTTGAAAGAGTCCCAGTTGGTTAAGATAAGTAGAGACTTAGTCTTAGTTAATTAATAGACTAAGAATAAGTCCATGGTGAGGTGTCTAAGTGATGTGGCTAGGTGAGGTGTAAATTAACTTAATTAAAGTAATTAAATTAATTAATAATGTGAGGATGAACATTAATTCAATTATAAGTAATTAAATTAATATGAATGTGAGGTAAAGGGTCATGGTTAGGTGAACACGTTATGTTAATTGATTAAAGGGGACCAAGGGAGTGTGACCCAAATTTGGTGTCTACATTTTCCCCTTTTTTGTCATGTAGCTTGTATTGATAAGCAATGCTGAAAAAAATAGAAGTGGTTGCCCCAAATATAGGTGAGAGTGGGGTTTCCCCAAGTGTGGGTGGAGGTGATCCCCCTCAAACTAGAATTGATGAGGTGTTAAATGAAGTCGGTGAGTGGTTTGATAAATGGGTAAGTGATGAAAGTGAGGGTAGGTAGGTAGGTAAGGGTATGGTCATTTTGGGTAATGGGTAATAATGGGTAATCGTAATGGGTAATGGGTAACACAATGAATGCACACACATATAGATTGTGATACGGTACTAGTTGAAGAGCTTACAAACTCTATGTTGTCAAAAGGGTGATAGGTTTATCCAAATGAGGTTGAAGTGATTCAGGTATCCAAGGTATAGGATATGGTCATGAAGCACAAATGAGGTCGGTGTAGGAATGGGTAATAGGTTTTGTTCCATGGCACCAAAGGTATGGTCGAGATAAACATCACGTCATTAGGCAAGGTAAGGTCATTAGGCTAAACAACATGGGTAACAACATCACAAGGTATAAAAGTACACAAATTCAAATGTCAAAAAAAGGTGGTTTAGGTCAGGGTATGTAGGTCAAGGCACATGTAAGGCCGAGGTATAGGTAAATAACATGTCCCTAAATGTAGTTAAGGAAATGTACAGGTAGTGTAGGCTTGTGGGTAGGGTGTAATAGGTGTTGGTAAGGTAAAAGTTGTTGGAGCAACACTTTTTTAGGAAAAATGGGCATGGGGTGGGTCAAATGGGTAGGTATGTTAGGTGACCGATGCTAGTTATGGTATAACCAATGTCATTGTCATTTGGCTAGGGCATGACATGACGACATTGGTCATGTTGATTTGGGGCTAAAAAAGAAAAATCATGTTTTATGGATTCATTTTGACTTTTGCCACTTTTAGAAAATGACAGAGGAGAAGTTGAGGAGTGGAAAATGACAATACGAGACGTTGAGTTGAGTTGGTGAGCCATAGTAGGTGATTGGTGTTTGATTGGTGGGTCCATGAGATCGATTCAAGTGATTTGATTGATTTGATTGGTTTGGAGGTGAGGAGTTTATTTTGGCATGGAAAAAGTGGGAGAGGGATCGGGTGGACCATCGGCGCAGTGGCTAGAAACATGTGCCACCACGAAGATGATGAGATTAGAGGTAGGAAATGATATGAATCCCTCATTTGATTGAAAATGGTATTGTTGAAATTGATTTTGTTAAAAAAATTTGGGTGGGATTTTATTTTGAAATTGTGGGTAAAAATGAAGGAAATGAGGGGTGGGAAGGTCAACATAGGTTAAATAGGGTTGGGAATGAAGCTAGGATAGGTTTGGGTGGGTTAGAGTAGGTTTTTAGGTCAGTTTTTGTGAATTTTTGAGAATGGGGGATGGGTTTTCAGTTTTAATGTGCAATGAGAGATCGACGATGGTTAGGGGTTGGTTGCGTCACGTCGGTTGGCTTTGGCCGGCATCGGTCAAGGTTTGGGTGACCGATAACTAGTTATAAAAGGGACCGATGATGGTCAAGAAATATTGTGATGACGTTCAAGGCAAACCGGATGATGGTTAAGGATTAAGAGTAAATAGGTGAAAGAAGGGCTAGGTAGGAAAGTAAAATAGGTGAGGAAGGGGTAGGTGAAGATTATGTAGGTAGAAGAGGGTAAAATATGATTTTGGTGATGTGGGATAGGTAAGTAGGTGAAATGAATTAAGATAATGGGTAAGGATATTATGTGATAGTAGGTTTGTAGGTGAGTATTGTGTAGTGGGTAAGAGGTGATTTGGGGTGGTCAAGTCTTGACATAATTGTATTGGATGATGTAGGTGATAGATCAACTGAGGATGTGGGACAGAGTACCACCCCTACTAGTACAGATGTGGCCTAGTGTGACTATGGAGGAGTGGGAGCACATGACCGAGGTTGGACTGAGTGTGATCCGATGCTATAGGTGTATAGCCCTGAGGATCATAGTTTGATGGTCACTCTCATTGATAGATGGGATTATGACCAATACCTTTCACTTACCGACAATGGGAGAAGATGACCATCACCTTGGAGGACATATATAGGATTTTGACTTCCTATTTTTGGGGAAAGTATATTCCATTTCATCTAGAGGCATCGGTGGAGCTGATAGTGGCTGTGTTTGGTGAGGTGATGGGCAAGATGAGGTATCACAAGTGTGAGTCTCACTTATGGAGATATGTATGCAGCCTATCCATAGGAGACTAGGCTATCTGTGTTGATGATGGTGGTAGTTGGATGTTTTGCATTTCAGATTCTGAGGGTGGTAGGTTTCCATGAGAGCATTGATGGGGTGCTACAGGATATGATTGAGGAGTGGATATGCTTTTCTTGGGCACTAATTTCCTAGTTTAGCTATATAGGGAGCTATGGGCCTATGGGAGATTGAGGAGTTTGGTATGTGTTGTACTTATTTATTACACTGTTGGGCATACGAGCACATCATGTGTGTGTGACCTAGTTGGTTTTCCATGACATGATTGGTTTGGGGGTGGCTTTTTAGAGTTGGTTTTAGATGATGGGTACTAGTCTGCTGGACAACCGAGGGTGGTGAGGGACACATATGATGTGTCATACTACAGGAAGTGATTGGAGGGCCTTTTCGGTAGTTGATATTGTGTGGAGACCATATGTGGACTATCCATCCTATAGAGGCATGGATGAGGAGTTAGAGGAGCTTCAACTATTGAGATGGATATAGGGGTGGTGGGTTCAGGGAGCATGAGATGATACTGTGGATAGGGTTGAGACATTTAGATTTGGATTACAGAGACGATGTACCCCCACCTTTCCCATAGTACCAGAGAGATGATGTGGAGAGACCCATGTCTCCACCATGTCCAAGTGTTCCGACAGGAGGAGGAGAGGTGGTAGATAGATGGATTGATGACATGGGGTGTCACTGATGGATATAGTAGTGGTGGGTGACACAACTATGGGTGGCTTTGTTCGAGGCTAGGAAACTAGATTTAGCCATTGTTATAGTGTAGAGGGATACTTTATAGGTTAGGTGGCCACCCTACAGGCACATATTATAGTATTACAGGGATAACTCATAGGGGTCATAGAGCACATAGTAGCCACTTTATAGGCTCAGGTGATGGCCCTACATGCCCAAGTAGCATAGGGGACAAGCACCCACACAAGGTGGAGATGGGGATGGAGGAAAAGTGGCCACCTATAGTGTAAGTGATAGGTTTACATGATCATTTGGCCACTACACAAGTATAGTTGTGGCCTTACAAGCCCAAGTTGTACACATGTATAGTACCCCCCAAGGCCCAAGGGACAAGGTCCCATATTATATGCACTGCACCAGTGAGGATAGAGTCCATGGCACAGGTAAGAGGAAGGAGGCATCAAGATAGGGGTTGAGGCCATTATTAGTAGGGAAGAGTTCATAGGTTATAGTGAGACCCATGATACCACCATAGACTGTGTCGATGGTGAGGTTTAGGGATGCCCTAAATGAGGCTCGCTACTATCAGGATCATTGATTGATGACTACTATCAGTATAGATGTTCCCCTCATATGCCAAGTATCTGAGCCCATCAAGTAGCAGTGAGTGAGCGGATGAGATCCAGGACTCATAGTTTAGGGAGCACAAGGGGCCATCAAGCCCATGGATAGGGCTAGGGAGAGGTTATGAGTTCTCGGAGGCTAGGCCCAGGTGAGGGCCAGGAGGAGATTAGGCCGAGACCCATGGAGGGTGGAGAGATGTTGGAAGGGTGTGAGACTAGTAGGGAGGAGGAGAGACATGAGACCAGAGATGAGGGTATCAGGTGGGGTGATGATTAGTCACTATGATATGATCATTTGATGATCATTTTTTTTATATATATATATTGGCTACGTGATGAAGACGTGAGATGAGTATATATGAGATTTTTTTGAGATACTTTGTATTTATTTATATCTATGTATATATGTATTGATACACATGAACTCTCCCATTTATATAGTTTATGATGTTTGACTGGATGGATGATGTACTCATTTTAATTTCCATATTATTGTGTATTGATGGAAACTAGGTGAATTAGGCATGATTGAGTCGAGGTCATGTAGGCATGATTGAGTTTAGGTCATTTAGGCATGATTGAGGTTATTTTTAGGTGATTTAGGCATGGTGGAGTCATGTGGAGTGGAGATTTAGGCATATGTAGGTGATTAGGCATGGCATGATTTAGTCATTAGGCATGATGAGTCAATGGGCATGATGGAGTTAGATTTAGTTGAGGTGAGTCATGTATAGGCATGATGGATCTAGGTATAGGCATGATGGATTTTGGTCATGCATGATTTGGTCATTGTTTGATTTAATTTCCACGTTATTGGTAGTATGGAAAATAAATAAATGATGATGTATATGTATGTTGTGGTGTAAATTTCCAAATATTTGATATCATGGAAATGTGAAATGATTGATGTATAATATGGTGATGTTATAAAATGGTAATATGTATATTTTTATGATTTGTTTAATTTCCAAGTTTTTGTAAAATGGAAAAACTAAGGTAGAATGTGAATAAAAAGGGGAAAATTGGTTAGGGGAAAAGAGTGGCCAAGCTAACCTCCAAGGCCCCATGCCCTCTCGAGTGTGCTACCTACATAGCCCGGTGAAAAGGGGCCTCAGGCGATGTAGTTCTCCCATAAGCTAGGAAGAATATGATGATATGATGAGGTAGAAGGAATGGGTTTGGTTTTTAGTTGGTTTTTAGGCATGATTAAGTCTAGGTCATTTAGGCATGGTTGAGTTTAGGTCATTTAGGCATGGTTGAATTTAGGTCAAATAGGCATGGTTGTTTTATGGTGAATAGATATGGGTGATTTTGGTGGAAAAGGAATTCCTAAATGTAGGTGTCGATGGTCTGGTCCTATAAAGGAGGATCAATAAGTAAGAAAAAGAGGTGAATGGTAGAGGAGACAAAAGTGTCACCTAATTGATAAGAACCCTGACGAGTCTATCATACCAAAGATTGGCTTATGAATGGAAGACCTAAAGGTGTTGCATGATTGACTATTCTATGGGTGAAGAAGGTCACATGATCATGAAATGTTTGCATTTTTGGCATGTCCCTTGAGTAGGTGGAAGGTTAGAAAGGAAAGGTGGTGAGGTGAAAGAAGGTTGGTTTAGCATAACTTGGTGTGTGCGACAACATGCCTTTTTAGCAAGAGACCCAAGATCAAAATAGGAAAGTCCATGATGAAAAAGTTATCTTTTTTTTTTTCTTTTTTTTTATAGATTGATCGATGTGGGAAGTCTATGTGGGATGAATAGAGTATCTCCTTGAGGTCTTCATGAAGTTGATCGATGTGGGAAGCTTTAGAATATTTTTATTTTATTTTTGCAAGAATAGTCTTCTTTTTGTGATAGACTATATATAGTATGGCTAGCTTTGTATAGTTGTCCTTCGAGGGAGAAATCTATTTATAAGCAAGATAAAAAGATTAGATGTCCTTTTTGAGGGAGTCATATTTTTATGAGAAGTTTGACTCAAGGAGTTTGAATTTGAAAATCCCATATATTTTTTTGAATTTTTTTTGGATTTTAGGTCATGGACAAGACTATAGAGAAGGATAGGCTCTTTTATGAAGACAAAACCTATAGCACATAGGGGTTAGCTATGAAAGATGGGTTTTAAGTGATGAATGACCATGGGATTCCATCTTGAAAAAGATGAAAAGTATCCATGAGAATCATGCCATGAGTAGAGCCATGTACTCATATTGAAGATAAGGCTGAAAAGTGATGGTAATCACATGATTCTTGTTTAATCATTGATCCTTAAAATAGGTAAATGGAAGGTGAATGGTTCTCAAGGGACAATGTTTAATAGACATAAGGTGATATAGGACTTGATTCAACAATAGAATGGTCGAAGATGTAAGGCATTGAGGGGCTAGGTTTGGGTTTACCTTTGAGTGAAGACAAACAATAAGCACTGATCCATAGGTATGAGTAATGATATAGGGTCCAAGCCAATTAGGAGAAAATTTTCCCATTTAATTTTCTCCTCTTTTGTTACATGTTGATTTTCCTTTAGGATGAGGTCACCGACCTGGAAGGTTTTGGTAGAAGGAAAGGTAGGATGTAAAAGTTTGGTTTTAGTGAAACATTCAATAAAAAAGAAGGAAGTGACAAGTCCCCCATGGGTATAGGGAAGAATGAGATGGTGATAGGTGAGGTTGGGTAAGATTGGGAAAGGGTGACAAATCTTTGAGTAAGATAAATGAAAAATATGGAATTTAGGTTCGAGAGGTAGGATAAACTTGAAAAGGAGTAGTCCCCGTAAGGTAAAGAAGAAGGTGTGGAAGAATGAGGAATAATGAAGATATCTAGTGTGATTCCCATAAGGAAAAGGTAATGTGATGTGTGCCAGATAGATTGGTTCAGATAGATTGGAGAAAATTTATAAGGTTGATTGAAAGGTTAAGCAAGGTTTAGGTTGGTAGATTAGGTAAGGTAGATGACGAAGGTTGGTTTAGATAAGAAGGTGAAAATAGAAGAAAAAATGGAGTCCCCAAGGTTTTGTAGGGTAAAGTTAATAAGGTTTGAAGGTTGTGTAATATTGGGAAAGGTTTAGGCAAGGTAGGTAGATGGGGAAGAAGTTGGATAATGAATGATGTGATGAGATTGATGAAAATATTTGAAACATTTCATGAAATGTGCATGGCTTCCTCCATTAGAAGTAGAATAAGGTGATCAGGTAATAATCCATTAATGGATTTGGGAAAAAGGTGGAATGATGGGTTGATTTTCTCCTTTCCTTTTTTTCTAGGACATGATGGAAATGTTAACCATATTAATATGGGGTAAAGGAGAAATTGAGTCATGATAGGTGTAGTGATAAGATGGGAAAAAATATGGGAGGCATATATTGGTTTGTGAAAAGAAGGTACAACACATTGACATTTTCCTTTTTCTAGCTCTCTTATGTAGACCATATTGATCTCAAATGTTGGAGGAGGATAAAAGGGTTGTGGAGGTGGAGATGAAGGTTTTGAATAGGTAAGGGATGAGGGTGTGTGGTGATAGGTGAAGGTGGAACAGGGTCCTCATCTAAAAGATCATCATCGTCAAAGTTTTCTTTAAGGAGGACATAGTTGGAGAAGAACAATCTTAAGAGCTTTACATTTTCCACATCATGCCCGACACATGATGGTAAGCACAAATTTTTGTATCGTCAAACCCTTATGGTTTAGGTTTGAGTGGGTTGTAAGGTCTAAGTGGTGGAAATGTGATGACAAAGGTTTCCAAAAGGTTAGCTAAGATGTTGGTGTAAGACCTTGCAATGGATCACAATGCAAAGTAAGTGTGGGTCTAGATGGAAAGTGTGGGTGATTTTGGTGGGAGAGGTGCCACAAGAGGTGGAATCGGAGGTTGAGTTTGATCACTTGTTTGGTAGGTAGTAGTGTGGTTTTAGGTTTGGATTGTACTTCTTAGGTAAAGATGTGGTAGATGAACTAGCGTTGAAGGTGTTGTAGGTTTAACTACCTCTTTGGAGGGTAGTGGATTTTTGGACTTTGGTTGCACCTTCTTGGGTAAAGGTGAAGGAGAAGTGCATGATGTAGAAGGGAAGGTAGATGGTGGAAGAGGATAGGTTAGCCAAGGTGATAATGGAGGTGTGGTGAAGGTTGTGGGAAGAGGCAAGGTGGAAGGTATTGGTTGAAGAGAAGGAAATATCATAGGTAATGATGAGGCTACTTGGAAGTGGTGTGGGTATAGGTGGTAGAAAGGATGCAGTGATGATGAAAAGGTGTATGTTGTGTAGGTAATTTGGGTATAACTGAGGATCGTGATGAGGAGGTGGGATGTTGTGATTTTAGTTTACCTAGGGTAGGAGGCTGCTTGGCCAAGGTTGATGGGTGAGGTCTAGGATAGATGGAAGTGGTGAAGGTGATAAAGGAGGGTAGTAGGTGAAATTGGTGTATGCAGTCTAGAGGTTGGGTCTTCTCTTAGGTGGGGGAATAGTTTTTATGCTGGCTTGTGAGGATGTGGCTAAATCTAGTTTGATGGGGATGGACTAGGCTTGATGTTGGCATGACTCCCAAGGTATGGGTAGCTTTGGATATAGGTGAAGGAGTAAGTGGTTTAGGCGTAAGGTGGTTGTGGAGGTAATGGTAGAGGTGTAGGTGTGGTGAAGGGTGATGTGGAAGATGTCATCATGACTACCTTAGGTATGATGGATTTCATTCACTCCAAACAATTTGGGGTAAATGGTAGAAGTATCATGGATGACATTTGCATTTGAGTTAAAACAGGCATTCAAAGGCCCCCAAAGCATGGAATGATCAATGTAGTCTAAGTGGTTTCCAAACATGAGAATGACATGGTAATAGAAGGAATCAATGTTGATTTTGTGGTGACTCCCATAAATAAATATGGTGTTTGTGAAATAGGGAAGTGATTAGCTTCTAACTCTATGGGTAAAAGAGATGAGAAAATCAAGTGGATCCTTGAAAGTTGGTGGAGAATTATCTTCACCAATAGGAAGGGGTGTCTCTAATGGATCCCCATGTTGGGGAGATGACAATTAGGATGAGGTAGATTCTTATTTGGATGAAGGAGAAAGGTAAGCATGACTCTCCCGTGGGTAGGAGAGTTAATATTGTGGGTTGTTCATCAGATTGAGAGGTGCGTGGGAAAATTATTGTTGTGAATATATGGTGGAATCCTCCGTGGGTGCAAGGGGAGATGAGGAGAATCATCTATGGGTAAAAGAGATGGTACAGGTTCCATGTGGATGAAGGATCTTGTGCAAGAATTTCTTCAATAGATGAAGTAGGAGGAAACTATGCAGAAGGAGCTGGTAAGATGTCAAAAAACAACATGAACCTCATGGATATTACCATCATTGGCCAAGGAATCACTAGTTTGGTTGGATGAGGGGGTGTGATTTGGGAATGGATTCTTGAAGATATGAAGGTTTTGGTTAGCCGGTGCATTTGGATTATCCAAGATGAGATCCCCTTTATCTAACATTTCTTGGAATTTTTTTGAAAGTGATACTAATTACCATCATTGTGACCTTGAATGCGATGGTAATTGTAGTAATCATTTTCATTATACCATGCAGGCACATGGTGAGAAGAAGGGTCAAAACAGTATGTGGTTTGATGGGTGGAAGGGTAATGGATCCAATATTTTAATATTTTTTCCAAAATGGAAGAGTAAGGCTCTCCTATGGGGCATACTTGTGTTGTTCTCTTCTAAACTGAAAGGTCTAGATGGGGAGAGGTTAGATGAAGGTTTTGATTGGTTGGATGGATGACCATGGATTTAAAACGACCACATTGGTAGACCCCTTGGTTTTAGAATAGGTATTTTGGGGTTTGGAAGAAGAAGAAGTATCATTTGATTTGAACGTAAGTGTTTTTGTTACACAATTATAGCTTCTTTTCTTCAAGGGCACAAATTTCAACTTTTAGGCCATGGTAAATGCCTTGTCAAAGGTGTGGAAGGTTTGGACCTAGAGAGTTGGTGATATATGTCTAGCATAAGCCCTAGTAAAAAATTCTATTAACTTATTTGAGGTAATTAGAATGTAATTTAGTTAATCAGGTTGCCATCAAGTGACAAAATTTGTGATAGATTCATCTTCATACTAGTGTGTGGCATATAAGTCATTCATGGTGACTTTCTTGACAATATTGATAGAAAAGTGGTCAAGAAAATATTGAGCAACCTAGTTAAATGAGAGGATAAAATGTCTAGGTAAAGAACTATACCAATCCAAAGTGGGTCTCATTCAAATGACATTGGAAATATTCTAAGGAGAACACACATCATCATGAGAGAAAGGTAGTAAGACATGTTTAAAAGACCACAAGTGTTGTTGTGGATCTCTTTTCTATTGAACCAATTGAATTTTGGCATTTCTTAATGCGTAGGGTACATAGTGAATAGGAATGGATGGGTGAATGGGATCATTGCAAATCTCATCATATGTTAGAGAGTTACGTGAACTGAGACAGATGCTTCCAATGTCTGCATCTTGTCCATCATCATTTTGATTAGGTCATTGGTGGGTTGTGATGATGGGGAACCCCTTGAAGTATGAGGGGGTAAATAAGATTGGTATGATGGTAGATGACATCCTAGTGTGTGGTGGTGCCATGTACAAAAATTGTGATGGAGGTATATGAGAGGGAATGGAGGTGGAGGGAAGTACCCAAAGTAAGTAGTAGAGGAAATAGGTGGTTGTTTGGTAATATGTATACATAGGTGGGGTGGATGTAAAGACCCTAGTAGTGATTAGTGGAAGAGACTAGGGGATAGAGAGGATGAGGTTTTGGAAGGGAGTGTGGGCTACGACACCAAAGGTGGTTGGGATGCGATAGGTATATAGGTAGTGGAAGACATGGGCATGCTCTGTATTGGGGTGGTGGATGTAGGCACGGTGGATGCCATAGGGGTGACAGATGTTTGGGTGTGGATAGATCATAGGTAAAAAAATATCGATGAGGTGGGGTCAAGATGAGAAACAACGGGTGGTAAGGTGGAGGAATAAGGGAAATGTTGGTAGTGGCAGAGGTAGAAGTGGGTGTAAGTATAGGTGGGATGGATATGGGCATGCTGTAGATAAGTTTCCTAGATGAGTCACAAGTGGATGAATGGGCTAAGTAATATTGTAAAGTGGCGGGGTTTTGATCAAGAAGTTTTGAACTCCTCATCACTGGTGTTGATGGTGATAGGATGACTGGGATCCATGGGTGATAGAATGGAAGGTGGTGATGGGCTAGGTAGGAGTGGTTGAAGGCTAGCATGGAATATGAGGGCGTTGGCTTGGCTATGAGTCAAAACCATGTGGTTAGCATAGACCTAGTAATCTTGATCTCTGTAGATGACATAGAAAAACAAAAGGAATGGAGAAAATAGTTTTAGGAGGTGAAAATTGGTGTTTTGTTTTAATTGAAAAAAATTAAAACATAGGAACCGAAAATAGTTGGGTAACCAGATGTTGGTGACAGAGGGTAACCGATGATGGTTAGGGTGACTGATACCGGTTACTATGGAAAATTAAAATATATAAATGTGGAAATAAATGATGAAAATGAATAAAATATGGGTTTGATAGTGATTTCAAAGACCCAGAGGTATGGTGAAGTATCTGAGGAACCCCAGAAAGAACAAAAATGTGATGAGTTCTACTTTGGTTAAAATGACTAAAAAAAGAAAGAAATGACAATGCTTAGGTAAAATGATGATGGTCGATGAGTAAACCGATGATGGTGTTGGGACTAATGTCAGTCCTTTATGAAATTTGAAAAGATGAAAAAATTGAATTTAGTGACTTAGATCAAATAAAATACCAACCTAGAAACTTGAGTATGGCAATGATGAACCCTTAACACACTCAGAAAGAGTCGTAATACACCAACTATGATTATGGAGTGTGAAAGGAAGAAATAATGGAGAATATGACCTCACACCTCAAAACAAAAATCAAGCAAAAACTAATAAACACTGAAATCCTATGTGGTTGATTTTATGTTCCAGCTTATGCCATTTAGGAATGACTTGTGAATAGAGTAGAGTTTTGGTTTGATAAAAGGTTCCCTATGAAAATCCAAGAACTAAGGATGGTTTTAGGTAAATTTTGTGAGGGGGTCCTTTCTCTAAGATAATGACTGGACAGAGAAACCTATTGGTGCCCACTGTCAATCCTCTGATCGTGTGATCATTTGACATCTTCTTCAGGTAGGATGTTGTTTAAGAAAATGTGTAAATTATTTTGTGTGGTTTGGTGTAGAGAAGAGAGTGTGCACTATGATTCAATTAGTCAACCATCAGTTGGGCATGACTTCCAACGTATAGGTTGCCCTCAATTTAATGTGAGCTACAATGCAACATACCAAAATGAAATGCAAATGTTTTAAGCCCAAATCCAAATGACATTCGATGAAAGAAAATAGAGAAATGATAGGAAATAATATTTCTTTCACTAATGGAATATAAAAATGAAAATAATGATTCTTTTTAATCCAAAATACAAGTTTATTGAGTTAAATAGAAAGAGGGAGAATGTTCTAAAGGAGAGAGTTTAATTTGAATGCTTTCGAAGGGAAATAGACACACAATGTTTCACCTAGGAATGAGAACAATGCAAAAGAACCCTAGGATGGGTCCCATTGGGCATGCCAAAATGTTTCATTGAATTTTTGTATGATAAAGTAGATAAGGTAAATAGTTAAGGAGGAATACCTATTATTACGTTGGTGAAGGTTGAGTGCGCACGTTTCTGATTTCCGATCCAAGATGATTGTGTGAGCTTCCTTTTGGCTAGGAGGAACTACCTGTAATACAAAGTAAGACCACAAGATATAGTTAATAGCAAAATTTAGTGGACTACCTAGTGTGAGCTAGATCCAGGAAGTGTGATACTTCCTCGACAAATTGTCAATCCACTAATATATAACTCAATATAAAATAACTAAACATGTAAATAAAATAATCTAATGCTAGTGTTCTGATTTAGGTGTCTCAAACTACTATCTATGTCAATCAATTAAATACTTGATAAATACACTAGTGAAGGTCCCGGGTCAGGTTGCAGGTTGGGCAGGTGATTTGAGGTCACATGCATGGGGTCTGGGTAATATTTGGTGAAGTTTGTGTTGATTTTGGGTGATTAGGAAGCTTTTGATCTAAGGCAATTTTACCAGACAAAGAGACCGACGCGTCAGAGTGACGATGTTAGTCAAGTATGACCGATTCATGGTTATGGTATAACCAATATCATTTTATTGGGAAATGGTAGAATGTCAAAATGGGTATAAAGCTCTCTTTATTTCTACACATAGAGTTAGGAAGGTTTGTTGTGAGGTTATAGGTGGGGTAGGTTTGGGTGAGGTTTTGTGAGGTTTTGAGGTTTGAGGGCTTATGTTTGGTTAAGTGAATGGATAACACAGAGTCGACATCGTTAGTTTGATGACCGATGCTGAGTATAGAGGGAAGACCGATGACGGTTAAGATAAGTGTGTCGGTAGGGAAATTTGGTGGTAATTAAATAAAATTAGTTTTGGACTTCTTTGTGATTACACAAAGGATGAAGGGAGGATGGTTGGGTTTGTAATAATGCCAAGAAGACTCAAGAATGCATAGAGGTTAGGTACAGAGAGCCAGAAGGTCATGGGTGGTTGGATAGGTAGATTGGTAAGAAGGTGGGGATGGAGGAATGTAGGAAAGAATAAGATTTGATAAAAAAAGATAATGAACCTACACTTTAAGCAAGTACAGAATGATGAAAATCAAATACACTTACTTGTATTTGTAGGTCTAGTAGGTGAAGGAAGGAAGTGGTTGATCCATGAAGAAATTTGTGGTTAAGTGTTATGAAAATATTTCCCGAGTGTTCCCATGAATATTCTAATTCCTTGGGATGAGCATTAGGTGCTTGTTTGGGCTTGTGGTTGAGTGTATTCTATCATCTGGATGTTGAGAAGTCTCGGTTCGTGCTTGAATGCAATAGAACTCTCTGAACTAAAAATTGACCAACCTCAATAAAAGGTTGCAAAAGGGTATATAAGGTGACCAATGATGGTCAAGGTGACCGGTGTTAGTTGAGGGATAAAATTGCATCAGTTAAGGTGGGAAATCCTAGGTTTTCCAAAAATAGGCAAATATTTGCTATTTTTGGCATGCTCTGATTGTCAATCCAGGTCTCAAGTGAGGGTTAGCACTTAGATAAGTGTAGGAGTGTTGTTGGAGAAGGAATAGGACTTTAATTTTAGGGTTTGAAAGAGTCCCAGTTGGTTAAGATAAGTAGAGACTCAGTCTTAGTTAATTAATAGACTAAGAATAAGTCCATGGTGAGGTATATAAGTGATGTGGCTAGGTGAGGTGTAAATTAACTTAATTAAAGTAATTAAATTAATTAATAATGTGAGGATGAACATTAATTCAATTGTAAGTAATTAAATTAATATGAATGTGGGGTAAGGGGTCATGGTTAGGTGAACACGTTATGTTAACTAATTAAAGGGGACCAACGAATATTAGTTTTTAGGTCTTAAAATGAGTTACAAGGCTCTAAGTTTTAATTGGTCTTCACATCATGGTAATGAAAAATAAAATTTTGTATGAGAGTGTTTCTAGTTAGTATAAAATGTTCTAAGATAATGATTTAAGCTCAAAATTAGGAGTTTTTGCATGCATGAGTTATGTATGCTTCTTTCCAAGGGGAGTTTTGTGTTCAAATGATGAGAAAGAAGTCAAAAACAAAGGTTTGTGAAGGTATGACAGGTTTGTATGCTAGTATGAATACTTTGATGATGCTTCCATTCAATAAGAACTCTAAATAAATTGAAATAAGATGAAGACCATGTGATTAGGTATTCTTTTTCATTAATGTAAAAGGGGGAGAATAATTAGGTAGTTTTCCATCAATGACAAAGGGGGAGATTGTTGACATGTGTGAGTTTGTATGTTGTCATTAATATAAAATCTCATTAATGAAAAATAGGATGATCTATTAGTGTGAGAGGATGCTCAACATGATGATGACATGGTCCATTTGGATGTGACATGGCGGCAAGTATGGAAATAGTGAGAATGGCCTAGCCTAGTAGGCTTAATTAGGTGACCTAGCTAGCATATGTGATAGATCATGGTGGATAGAGTTGCATGATGTATCATAGATGCATGCAAAGGTATGAGACATGTTGTCTCATATATGTGAGGTCCTTTTGGAGATCTTCAAAGAAGAGTTATGATATTTGTATACTTGGTCTAGGTCCAAACTAGACCTAATCCTTGTGTTTGTATTCCTATTGGTGTATGATATTCAATTATATGTATGTTTTTTCTCTTGAGGACATTCATGTAGGTATGTTATGTTGTTTCCATCATGTAGATGTAGTTTTCATATGTTTCATTCTTTGTTTTAGTGGTATTTCAGTTTGTTATGGCCTAGAACATGCAAAACACTAAGGCATAGTCATACAAGTCATGGTGGTTGAGAATATGAAGAGATGTTTTTGGAATGATGATGATTAGAGATGATGTACAAGGGTATCCTAGAGGTGTGAGAAACATTTCAGGACATTATGAAGATACATTTGCAAGTTATGATGTTTTAGGCAAAACAGGTTCCAAGAAAGCATGATTTCCAGCTCGATAGGCAACTTTTGATGCTCACCTGCTCTTACACACTTTTCATGGGACCTCTTGGATTTCATGGATGTTATTAAATTAATCTAATATTGTTTTTAATAAATAATGGAGTTGTTTAATCGTCATACTTTTATGATTGAATTTTAATAAGTGAAATAAAATTTTATGAGTTTCAAACCCCTAGGATGAGAGAGATAGGATAAATATTGTTTGTATGAGCCCAAAATGGATTTTATAATCAAATTTTATCATTTTATGGTGAGAGAAAAATCTCCTAGTTTTCATATGGTGGTGATTAGAGTTCATGACAATGAGTGGACCCCACTCATATTTGTTTCTTTTCTGGGAAAGAAGGATTTTATTAAAAAATTTCCATTAGAACCTAAGTATAAATTAGTGTTTTGAGATACATGGAAGATATTATAAATGTTTTAATTGATTTAATATCTTTTCGAGGTAATTTGATGACCTATATAAGTAAAAAGAAGTTAACTAGTTTTTGGGCCAAAAGGGCGGTTTTAGTAAGCTTGGTGAATGGAAGTGCTTGAGAAATTTTGGGATTGATGATGAATTATAATGGCCTTGGAGGTGTTATTTAAATATCATGTGACATGTTTCATTTTTTTTTCAAGCTCTGAAACTATACTTAGTTTCCATGGTTGAGGTCACAAGTTGAGTTTGTTTGACTAGTTCGGGACATGATTTGTTTTGGCTAGATGATGGATGTAGAAGACCAATATTTTGTATTATATGAGGATGGATATCATTTATAGACTTAATAGGGATGATTTTTTTCCTATTTAATTATTTTTATGTCTTGAAAGTGATAGCAAGGTTGTAAACTAGTTGATTTTCCAAAACTACTTTCTGGGTAGGTCAATTTGTTGAAGAGGAAAATAGGTGCGGTTTGCTTTGCTAGATGTTTCATGAGGTATAGAAAGCATGGATGTGTTATAAAGTTTAATTTATTTCTAATGAATATTTAAATGGAATATTTTAAGTTTTCATGGGTAATCTTGAGCTTTTTTGTGAATACCAACTCTTAGAAGCGAGATGTTTTGAGTAGGAAATGTTCCTACTTGGTTGTGTTATGAAGAAACTGATTAGTGAAAATCATGGTGCGAGAATGGATGATATTTTTGATATTTTTTTGACATATTTGAGGCATTTTTATGCTTGAATAATCATGGTGATGTGTTTAGAGGACTTTATTAAACCGGTTGATGGGGTTTTGAGCATATTTTGGCTTGTTTAGTTGTCTTGGTGCATGGCCAACCTACATGGGTCTATTTTATGAATTTGTATGAGTGTAATGTTATTTTTGTAAGTTGGTATGGTTGATCACTTGGGTAAGTACCTACCTATGTTATTTTTTTGAGTTTAGATGTATATAAAGTGAATGTTTTGGTTTATTTTTGAACTAGTTGGAAAGAGAGGGAAAAGTGTGAGCTAAGTGAGAGAGTGCAAGTTTTTAAAGGGAATCAAATGAGAGATGATAATGTGTGTTAAAGAATGGATAATATTTAATAGCTTGTGT
Organism: Taxus wallichiana var. yunnanensis; assembly: GCA_018340775.1. Taxonomy (NCBI): domain Eukaryota; kingdom Viridiplantae; phylum Streptophyta; class Pinopsida; order Cupressales; family Taxaceae; genus Taxus; species Taxus wallichiana. The sequence continues at coordinate 406,735,194 of CM031240.1, read as the reverse complement.
GTAAGGTTTATCATCCACATTAATCCAAGTTTGAGCTTGTTTGAGCAAGTTAGGAGATGTGTTTGAAGAGGGTTTGAAGGTGTATGAACTGAATCTTATTATCACTATCAGTTACATGTATTGGCAACATATCTTCAGTGGTATTCCTATCAAATTTTTTTGTGATGAGCCATATTTATGCAAGTATATTGTTTTGAGTAATATAAATAAGGTTTTAGGTGTTGGTGCTTCTTATGGGGTTGGTGCCTCACTAAAATAATATCTTGTGATGTGTAATATTCAATTGAGGCTTTCATTGTGAGTAATATTAGTAGATTTTTTCAAAGTGGGTTTTCTTCCCTTGATAAATTCCCACTTATATCTTGTGTTCATGTGTACTCTCTCTTGGTTGTGCTTATGTGGTTGATTGTTTCATGTTGTTTATGCTCACATTAATACATGGTTGAATGTTAATGGTTATCATAAGTTAAAGGAATTGAAAATAAGGTTTTGAAGGACTGATTCAGCCCCTGCCCATTGTGCTTCTTATACCCATTTTTTTGTAGTTTTTTATGCTACCAACACTTCTTCAGTCATCCTCCATGCCAAAACCCTTTTTTCTCATAACTTCCAAACCCCATGCTCGTTTTCCATGAAACTTGGACTATAGTTTCCTCCAAAATGCCTTTAAGAATACATAAACATTGTTTCCATTGATGTTCTATGTGTTTTTATATATCCATTTGAAATTTTAATTCAAGAAACTTGAATTTTCATATCTACAAAAACACGACAATTGAAATCCTTTAAAATTTGGAGCAAAGCCTCACATTGCAAAATGAAAATTTTTGAGACCACTTTCATTCCATTCCAAAACCAGGAATACCTAATTCTAAAAATAGTAATCCTTCCTAATCATAACTATATATAAATAATAAGTGTAGCAAATATTTCATTCTTAGAGTTGACATTGTCCTCGAGATCAGAAAATTCAAAAGTTCCAAATTAAGCAATTGATAACTAAAATGGACTTCTCAAAATAAGGCTTACTAAAAATAGTAAGTGTCAAGATATTGGTTAAGAAACAAGGATGTTGAGCCTCTAATGTTGAAATAATAACATTTAGATAAGTTTGAAATATTTTTAAAAAAATCTTTGGTGAATGACAGTCCAATTTTTGTAATCCTCATTTTGAATGGTCTTTCTCATTTCTTGAAAATCCCCACTTGTAACAATGTGGTGATCACATCTCAAGAGATTTCTTCATAGGAATGGACATGGAAAATTTCATACTTGCAAAGGATCAATAGTTAAATTGTGGCTCAAGTGGAAGGGAATCCATCTTGGTTCCCTAAAATTGTTCTCTAGAGTGATTCCCATCTCATCAGATGGATTGATAAAAATTTGGAAGAATTCTTCATTCAGTATCTCTCCTTCACCCATCTAAAATCAGAATATTTTTTCTTATACTTCATTGTGTCTCGCAAGTCAACATTTTCATTTGGTGACATTATCACCAAGATCACCCATGTGAGAAAGTTGTCTCATTGTGCACACTAGGTGCATCAAATGTAAGAAAGATCATAGAGACATGGCAGTGTTTTAGAGATTGGAAGGTTGGTTCAAGTGGAAGAAGGATTTTCTCTTGGTTTCAGTGGTCTACTGATCATGGGCTTCTCACTCCTCTCAAGGTACCTAATCGGGCTACAAAAGTTGATCATTTAGGGAGTCCCCAAAGAGGAGGTTTGTGAAAGACTGAGTGCACTAGGAGGCTTCATCAAGTTTAGGAAGTGGTCAAAGGATTAGGATTTCACTAGAGTGCATCTCTACAAAGTAACTTAGAGCTTCTTCATCCTTCTTCATTCTGCATCTTCTCTTTCTCTCTCTATTCCCTCTCTCTACATTCTAATTCTCTATTGTAAATTGTACTTTATGGCTTTTTCATCCTATTCTCTTAAGTGACCATTATAATTTTTCATTGTAAAAGTCCCTTTTAATTATTAAGAAAGGGGATTGTTTTTATTTCCTCGAGGAATGTGAAAGGTCACAAGTGGTGGGACTATGAAAGATCATGTGGGGGTAGATGAAGAGATGGATTTTAAAGTTAAAAATTGAAATGAATTCTCCATTCCAAAGGGTTAGTTTTTCTTGGTTAATAGCTCCCATTGTCTTACTATAAGCAAGAAACTACAATTATTCTATTTCCTTGTCTTATGTTTTCCTCTCCATCTCAACTTTACTCCATGAACATGGTTACTTGTGTAATATTATGAAAATAAAATTGGATTTACTTTTGTTTTGTTCCTCTTTCCTTGACATGGTGTCTTCTCATTGTTAACTTGGAAATATTTTGGTTTTATGTCAATAAAATCGGTTTGTTATTTATTGACTAAACCCCCTTCTTACTTTCTCCCCTCTCCTCGTACACAAACCCTTCCTCCACCTCCTTTTTGCACATAGTTTTAGTGGAGTATTAATGTTTGATCCCTAGTTAAAAGGCCACCCACAATGGTTAGAGTAGTGTATATATTTCATGTTTTTATTAAATGTAGCTTCTTCATTCTTAAGTAAAGGGACCTAGTCTTAGAATTTTGGTGAAAACCCATAATTTTCCCTTGTGAATTTTTTTTCCAACAATCTCCTAAACTACATGTTATATAGTTTAGATGACCAATATACCTAACCATACAAATATCACCCTCTTCATAAGATCCCTCACAAGCTCTCCAAATAAATTTAACCCCTCACATAAAACGCATCTTACCCCCTTATTGTAAAGCATCTAGCATGATAGGTACCTAAAATGACTTATACTTTAGAAGATAAAAATGTTGACAGTGATTTGGTCTTAAGACAATGTACTCTTGTGACTTTGGAAATCATGTTTGTAGTAGAAAATAATTCATCCTTTGTGTAGGTACATTTTGTTGTGTTTTACTATATTTAATAAGAGCAACCCACCTCCTTATGCAAAATTAGTTCACTACTTGAATTGAGAAATTCGGTTTCAGTTTTTTTAAACTCTTCCTTTATAACAACATTACCTTGGATCAATTCCATTGATCCAAGGTATGCTTTTAATTCATAATTTTTTGATCATAATGACCAAGTCTGTTAGATCAGTTGCCTCTTCTCCATCTGATATGATAATTGGAGGCTAAGGTGGTGTTTCACCTTTCCTCTTGCTCGAGGACAAAGTGTTGATGTTGGACCTAGTGGTAAGGACACATCTTTCACTTATTTCTTTTCCAAGGAGTGAATCCTCTTCTCCAACTCATCCACCTTGTTGGAAATGGAAAGCACTGTATCGATGGAAGATTTATCATACAATACATAAGATTCCTTGGGAATCTCCTTTGATACAAATTCCTCATTACATAAAAAGGGGCACTTGAAAAATGGTTTTCCTAGAGACCTGAGGCCTCCTTTCAACCCAATATTTCTTTAATTCCTTAGGTGTCTTCATATGTTCCCATCTAAAAAGATGGAAATACATAACCTGGAAGGATGCAAACACAGGATTGATCCTGATTAACCGAGAAAGAAGTGCTAACCAAACCTGCCGGTATGTTAGGGGTCCTCTGGTATCACCCGCACATTCTACATTGAATAGATCCCTAACAAAAGCTTCATCAGGACCACTCAAATCAAAAATATGATTTAGGTCTTCTGAAGAAATCTCTTTCAGGTTGTGAGCTACAAGCACTTTTTCCATTTTCTTGATTTGATTCCTTATGTTTAGAACAAGAAAGGAAACATGTGCAAACAATGAGGAAATACCAGGATTTATAGGTGGAAGGATGCATTTGGCCCTGTGTTGATAAAATATTTCCCATGGTGTAAACTAGATTTTTCTCATTCTCGTAAAGAGGTGATTGAAGATTTGAGAGGAATTAAAAATGAACAAAGTTGGTAGTTCAGTAAGATTTGACAAACACCATGTGTAGCATTTAAACCAGTAAGACGTGAAGTGGAGTGCACTGAGCCCAAGAAGGATTTTGAGAGATGAGTGTAGGTGTGTGTCATGTAAAATGAATCGGAGATGCTCAGTGATCATTTGAAATGATTGTTTAATCAAAAATGGAGGGAATGTTTCAAGTAGCCTGCCAAAGGTGACGACCGGACATCCCAGTCAGACACAAGTGGAATACATTGAAAAGACTCATGTTTCGTACACTGGCAAAGTACAAAATGAAGCTCATAAATAACATCTTCTAGAACAAATTTGTAATGAAAGTATTCTTATTTTTGGGGGAAAAATTTGAAGTGAAGAGAGTGATATAAAAGCATGAAACAATCATGCCCAAAAGGGGGGTTAATTTTTCTAAAATTTAGTTAGAGAGAAAAAAGGAGAGAAAATCCGAGAGAAGCCATTTTTTGAGAATTTTTTTTGAGAAACTAGTTATTTCTTGTGTCCCTTTTAAAATTGATCATGTCAAGATGGTTGCAGATGTATAGCCATTGAAAAAACTTTGAGATTGTAAAAAAATTTCCCTTGTTGATCAAATTTGAGAAACCTTGAATAATTCGTGTTAATCATGAACTATGTTATGTCTATTGTCATCTTGAGATATTTTCAAATAGTTATCTATGTTCCTATTGCAATCTTACATTAGGAATCCTTTTGAAATCACACAAAATCTTGTCCTCATGACAAGTATTGTGGCATTTGTAATTACATTATGAAGAGAGCTTTCATTTCATGATGCAATAAGTGATTTAAATTCACTTTACTTTCATTTTAGTGATACAGATTATTTGTCAGTTTATGAGTGTATCATAAGTGTGATATAATAGGGTTTCTAAAGTTTAATTGAGTCTTTAACATGAGTTCTTGTGTTAAATCCTTGAAGAATGTGTGAAGCCATGTGTCTTTGAGCCTTCATAGATGCACAATTTTCTAGTTGAAGGTTTGTCTTGACTATTTGAAGCTATTCATCTTTTTGCCTTGTGGATATGTTAACATTTGTTTAAAGTTCTCAGGATTTGGTATAATCAAATTTATCCTGCTTAACTTCCCAACCATAAAATGCATATCCAGAGATGAATCATACATGAACTACCCCTGCTTGCATTGTGTGTCCACAAATGATAAATAAGATCATTGAATTCATCCATCCTTTACTAAAATATGCAAATGCAATCAGTTTTTATCATTTCCTTTAGTGACCTGGGCCTTATCTAGAGAACATATTCATTTTCTAAAGTGACAACTCGTGAGAGTTAGGTTATGTTGTATTGTCCATGTTTTCTTGAGGTCTCTTTCAAAAAATTGCAAAAGAATAGTCAAATACTACTAATTCGTTGATAATTCCCATTAATACAGGTCACAAAATGGGTCCTCTCACCTTGGTTGAAGGCACAACCTAAAGTAGTAAGGGTAGGTCAAACTCTTAGCATGGTGATACCCAGTCATTTCAAACAAGAGTGATAAAGAGTCATCTAAAATATGTCCTCGGCTACAAAACAACTCCTATTATGATTTGTCTCTAAGCACCCTGATCAAATTGTGATCTTTGCTCAGTTTTAAAGGAAGGATCAATTTGGGTACCAACATCAATCTAGCGCCATTGTCGGGGAACTATTTGTACAAATACATACACGTGCTGACCTTGGTAATGTTTCTTATATGATTTGAGTGTAAATACATTTTCTAAATGTTATCCTTTGTTAGGATTTGTAAAATTTGTGTGAGATCAAAGTTTATTGTGCAGTATTTCCAGTTTCTAGCAGGTTATTGCACTAAATTTTTATTGTTAGCAATGAATGTGGGTAAAGGAAGGTCCGATATGGTAATATTTGCAAAAATTAAGCATTGATAGACATTTGACAAACTACTTATAGTGCATTTGCACATCTAAGGTGAGAATCCTTGGTGGCGACTCGAATTGGTTTGAAATTTTGATGATTACCAGTGTCTTAAACCTATGTCAAGTGAAATTTGTCATTAATACTTGCAAAGATGGAGGGAAGAAGGTATTTCTTCACTAGGGATCCTACTAGAAAGTTATTTCCATAGAGCTGGGAAAAGCAAATTCAGAAGGAAAACAAGTCTAGAAAGTATTGGAAAATCAGGAATCAAGAAAAAAGGTAATACCAATTTTGGAAAGTGATCAACCTGTAGTTGAAGATTACCCTACATCTTCAAGTAGTTCTGAACCAAGTAGTCCTTGTGTAAATTTGAATTCTCCAACTGGAGAGGGGCCATCATTTGTGTCTGAAAAGAGTGTTTCTCAGTTTTTCCCTATATCCTCCAAGGTTGATAGGGGTTTTCATGAAATTGAATCAGTAGAGGATATTTACTTTGAAAGTTGTACTCCTGTGCTCCAAAGACCCCTCTCTGTAGACACCAAATTCATGTCTTACGACCCCTTGTGACCCGCATCCCATTTCACAACCTAACCTCATTACCTAAACCTTACACAATTATTTATTAATTACCTCATAATTGATAAATCCACATCGCCTTACCCGCCACCTCACTTGGCCACCTCACCATGACCTAGCCCTAACCCTAAACTAACCTAATTAGGACCCATGACTTGGTCTAGACTCACATCCATAACTAATGCCTCCTTACTCACACCCAAAGCCGACCTTCTAGCCACTTGACCAAGCCCGCAACTGATCCCTCGGGAGAAAAACAGGGAAGGTGGGCTATTTTACTAAAAATAGCCTACTTTTTCCTAACCGATGCCGGTTCCTACTCGACCGCCGTCGGTTACGCAACCGCCATCGGTTCCCTGTAAATGGGCTCCCCAAACCAAAACAACGGATCGGAATTTCATTTTGGAGATCAGTCGAAGGATTTCTGGATCAACAGAGAGCATTGCGAGCGAGGAACAGAGTCCAGATCTTCACTTGACCAAGCAGAGACGAGTGAAAATACTAGACGTGTTTACAGCAAAGGAGATCAACTTGCACCTTCGTAAAAACCAGTAAGTTACATCTTGCATGTCCTCCATTATAACATTTCTTATGCTTTTGGAATTACAGTCCTCCCAAATCCGTTTCTGAATCCATTATCCAACGTACCATTGCCTCTAACTGTCATTCTTTTGCTTCTAACCATCCCATTTCCTAATACTATCCAAAAACCAGCCATTACAAACACCACAACCAGCCCAGAAGATCCTAGAACCCACCGGTATCGGTTATCGATGAATCGCATCGGTTATAGGTAACCCGCATCCGGTTCCTTTGATCAAAACCAGGAAAAACCACCTTTCCCTACCCAGTTCAGCCAAGCAATTTAATTGATATTTTACAGTCTTTTGTGTTAATTCACGTTAGCAGGGAAACTGACCACCTTCGAAAGGAAGTTTTACATTTCCTGGGCCCAAGGCAGTTTCCTCATTTATTGTTTAATCAAATCTTGTGGTCTTGTGTTCTTATTTGCAGGTAGTCCTTCCCAGACAAAAAGGAGTTCTCCGCAGTCAACCTGATCTTTCTCTACGGTACGCGCACATCATCTCGACATTCTACAGGTATTCCTCCTAACCCTAACCTTATCTGTTTCTAAAAGGAACGAAGCATTTCCGAGTGAAACATTTTGGCACGCCCGGTGGGACCCATTTTGGGTTTATCTTTATTTCTTGCTTGCTTTCATATAGGGAGCATACTTGCTGTTTTCTTCTTCTAGAGATATTCACAAGGTATTTTATTATTCTGGTAAAAGAACTTGCTTTGTTTTTGCATCTTGCATTAGTAAAAGTCATCTCTTTTGCTTCATCGAATATCACTTTCGATTTGGGTTTTAAAACACATGCATTGCATTCCTGCCTGTTGTTTTTCAATTCTAGTGAACATAGATTAAGTAACAGGTCGTACACGTGGGGGTGATATCCACGGTATTGACAGGAAATTAATCTTACATTCACTGCACAACACATACCGAATCACTTCACAATTAACACAACAGCTCAAACATCCCCCCTTTTTCCGCGGTATTCCTCCGCCCGATTGAGGTAACCTTATAAGCCAAAACAACTTGACATTTCCCCTAAGTCTCTTGTTTAGGATTCTGACATCATTCTATGTCTAAAGGCATAAGCCCACAATAATTAAAATTAACCCTAAGGTTAATCTCTGGATTTGCGTGTGCATCTTGCTTGTTTCTTTGTTCTGTTTTCTCTGTCATACTCTGTCTTTTGTGATCAATAAGTTGATAAATATACTCAACGTTGCTAAAAATCAAATTAGCAGCCCTTTGTATCTTCTTATCCTAGATTTTTGACACCGGCATCGGTTAAGGGACCGACGTCGTTTCCCCTGTGACCGACAGCGGTTAGTAAACCGATATCGGTTACTGTCTCCATCAGCCCCTGACAAACCAGCAACTTGCCAAATTCATCATTCTGGGGTTGTTTTTGTTCTTGATAGATTGAAACTTTACCGTGAACTGCTGTCCATGGTTGTTATCACTCGAAAACAAGCCGCCGCCATGGTTTCACACGCTTGCTCTGTTTCTTTGCCTGAATCACCCCCTTCACCTTCTATGGGGAATCCTACTGATACCAGTGAGGTTCCTAAAATTCCTGTGGGAGATAAGGACTTTGCCAAGTTTCTGGATGCTAATTCCAGTGCTGTACAATACTATTTGTCTCATACCCCTGACCGTACACCTGATGGTCAGCTCCTTGTAGGTATGCCTATCAGTATAGCTGCTCATTTAGCTCCCACTCCTGATAATACCACCTTGCTTCCTGCATCTCTAGCCCCGTCTCCCAATCCGACAGCTGCAGAGGTTCATACGACCCCGATTAGCTTTCCTTTTGTTAATCTTGGACCCCACGTTTCGTTACCACCAACTGCCCCTACCTCATCTCTTTTGCAGACTGCTCCATTCATGACTTGCTCTCTGCCACCTATCCACACGAGCTTTCCTTCTCAAGCTCCGCCTACCTTTTCATTCCCATACACGTATCCAGTAACCTCAACACCTTATATGGGACATCCCTATTCTGGTGCACCATCATCTCATCCAACCACTGATTTCATCAAACAAATGATGGACAAAATGCAAAATTTGGAGGCTTCGGTTTCGGGAAGTCGTAGCGCCTTGACATACGAACAAGTTTGTCGGGAGCCCATTCACCCTTCTGTCCCCCTTCATTCATATCCTCCTCAATGGGAGTTGCCGAAATTTACTCGTTTTAATAGTAAAGAGGATCCTCAACAACACTTGCGATCATTTAGACATGCTTGTTATTTGATTGCCCATAATGACGCCTTGTTACTCCGCACCTTCCCTATGTCCTTATCAGGACCCGCCCTGGAGTGGTACAGTGCTTTAACCCAGCACTCGATCTTCTCTTTTAACCAACTAGCCCAATCTTTCTTGGATCATTTCTCCATTAACATTGCTAAGAAAGTATCTATCACCGACCTTTATGCCATCCGACAATTTGAGGACGAATCTATCGCAGATTTCGTTGGACGATGGCGGGGCCTTATCAACCAACTTACGTATGCCTTGCCTCAAACCGAACTTATCGAACTCTTTACGCGGGCCTGCGCTAAGCACATCTCCCCTACCCTCCAAATCCAAACTTTCCGTACATTCGACGAGGCCTTTACTATGGCTCGAAAATTAGAAATTCGAGCCTTAGAGGAAGAGAAATTGCGGTTGCGCAACAAGAACTCCACTTTCCGAACTCCTGATTCTACCAATAAACCAAATACCACCACTCCTCACGCGTCCACCTCTTCTAAATCAAAAGGAGCTGTCCACGCGGTGATGGTCAAATCCCAACCACCGTCCAATACTCCACCAAAAACCACCTATAAATACAAAGCCGAACCCATCAACTACACTCCCTTGGGAGAAACCTATGGTGTCATCTTGGAAAAATTGCTAAAAGCAGGAGCCATTACCTTACCTCCTGTTAAACCTCATTCTGGGTTTGATTCCACTCGCGCCATACCTTCCTGGTACAAAGAAAATGACTTTTGTAACTTCCACCGCGTGAAGGGACACAGTCATGAAAACTGCAAGATGTTGAAAAACATAGTGCAGGAAATGGTTGATGCGGGGGATATAGCCCTCGATAATCCTAACGCCCCTGCTAACCGAAATTTGAAAATTTTCAACAAGCCATTCCCGAATCACTCGTCCAACAGTAACGTCAACCAGGATATCTTAGCCGAGGAGAGTGTTCATGAGATCCATGCAGTATTCGATACCCAGCCAAAAGCCTCTATCGAGAAAATTTTGAATCAAGCCTCTTCACTAACACAGGAGCCCGAACCTCCTTTACCACCATCAAGCCAAAGCGAAATCGTTCCTTTACCCATAGAAGAGTTAACTGCCCAGGCTTCCCTTCCCATCAATGAGTCTTCTTACACCACATCCCTACAAGATTGCGAGCGGATGTTGTCTAATCTATCCATTTCCCAGACGTCTCCTTCTACCACTCTTGCCGCACAAGAGGAAGGTACGCCACTCCCTTTGACATCCTTAGATGAGAAATCTCTTGCACCGACATCACTAAATTCTTTAGCCGTGACAGACCCTCTCCAACATGCCCTTCTGCCTATTAGTCCCTCATCACCTAAATCTTTTCAACGACCAGTCGACCTCTTAACATCTATTGATACAGTGCCTCATCTACCCCCTGTATCACTCCCACAGTGGACTGGAATTACAACCCACCTTTCTTCCGTACCAAAATTACAAATCACACCTGGAGACTGTCATTCCACAGAAGATAGACAGGCCCTATGGGAACGTTTGAGTACCCCTTTTTCTACTCAAATGCAAATGACTGATCCTGATGTCTCCACCATCTACCCGAAGTGCTTACAGAAGCTTAAAATGCCCCTGTTCTCGCCTTCACCCCCCTCACCTCTACCAAATGCCCCGTCCACTTCTATCAACTTAACCAGATCTTCCCCTACGCTTGGGACCTCACCAATGCCCAGTCTAACACACCCGCCTAAGCGACTCGATCTATCCAAAAATAAATCCGTTCCGCCACCTAGGAGACGAACGCAATCCGTGCCTCTATCACAATCAAAACCCTCATCGTCACACCCACCTTCCATATTGGGACCTCATCCCTCCACCTTACATCAATATATCATACCTCCTTCGTTTTCTTCAAAACGACCTACGCCTTCTACACCTATACAGAGATCAAAGGGTATCACAACATCGTTACCCCGCGTATCCGGTCCACCTATCAACCCTAAACCAATCCCATCATCAAAGGATTTATTTTCTGTCACTCCCCTTTCTCCGTGGTTGTTTCCCGCTACCACGCTATCTGTAGCCTCATCATCTAACCAGCTGAACGTAACTTCTGTGTCCAAGAAACCACGTTTAGTGAAAAACATGTGTCAGCACCCCTCGGCTAAACCACCACCTGTACGAACCAACCACGCCCAAACATTACCAAAACCCGCACAACCAATACCTTCATCCGATTTTGACCCCCTCAAAGGATCTTACGCCAAAATCCTTGCTATGTTGGTGGAGAATGCGACCATTTCCCTACCTCCACTTAGACCTTATGACCCGTCTAAACCCCGACCTATGGGTTACGATGAGTCTAAAATCTGCGCTTATCACCGCACACCAGGACATGATGTGGAGGGATGCAAAGCTCTAAAAACCATCCTTCGTCAGTCACCTCTCCCGGATAGAAAGATTAAGAAAGACAACTTACGAAGGGAAAGACCTCTAGCGTCAATTCCCTCTACTATATCATCTATCCCCGCCTCACCAAGATCTATCATTATTACAACCCCACCTCTTGAAGACCATGAATTATCCCAACCATCTTCCTCATCTCAGATCTACGAGATTAATATGATTAGTGTCGCTACTCGAGGACAGAAAAACAATGGGAAAGCGAAAGAAAACACACCTGCGGCATCTCTTTCTCCTTCAACCATCCCGATTACACCACCACCTAAAGTGGTTATTCGCGGACCCGCCTATCCCGTCTCTAATGGAGTTGCCACTGAACCATGATCAAACAGCTTCATCAATCGCCCGTAAAAATGACACTATATGATCTCATTCAGACTTCTGAATCTCATCGACAAGCTCTCGTTGAGATCCTTCAAGGGATAGAGGTTTTACCCAACGAAACCCTGCCCGTTGCCTCCATTCTAACACCCAATCACGTTGCCTCTCTCACCAAACAATCCATCTCCCCCACCACTTCTGTCTCAAAACAACAAGCCGCTGCGAGTTAGTTTCTCGGAAGATGAAATTATCGACTTTGGTGCAGAAGACCCTGACCCTGCCCTTTTCATTTCCGCTTACGTCCGAGACATTCGAGTACGTCGGGTTATGATTGACGGGGGCGCTAGCCTAAACATCATCTCTTCAAAAGCCTTCCAACAAATGAACATCCCTTCTAGTTGCATGTGTGCCAACCCCATCATGTTGCGGTCATTCAATGACGCTATTACTTCTACCTTAGGCACCGTGATCCTCAACATTCGCGTAGGCCCACGTACTTTACCCGAACTCTTCTATGTCCTTGAAGGAGAGTTCCAATATAATATATTGCTGGGTCGTCCTTGGATCCGAGCCATGGGATGCGTTCCCTCAACATTACATCGATGCATAAAATTTGAGTACGAGGGGAAGTCCTACACTGTAAAAGCTGATCCTCCCCCCTTCAAAACTTGCAATATGTTATACCGCCCAAACGATGTGCTTATACCAATTAAGACACCCATACATTCAACCCAACCATCCTCTTCAAATGTACCTCAACCATCCACCTCAACTGCACCTACGCCTTCAACTGATGAAACCACCGTCGCACAAACCACTTCTCTTCCCCATGACTAACATCCCAACCTCCGACCCCTTAGTAGATGTTTTCATCGCCTCACGCTGGGGAGTACCGCCTATATAACGTTAGTTCTTTCCCTACCCCACAGGAGTACGGACAATTACATGCGCATCCCACCTACGACCGTCGCGTGGGGGAGGTAATCTCTTACGGACCACCCCATTGCCGCACTAACCTAACGTATGGGGGTGTTGACGCATCCTCCATTACCCCTGAACCTCCTCTTGGTGTGGTTCCCTTTCAATCCGATTTTCAATACTTGACAAATCGTCATTTCGCCCTCACCTTCTTGACTCGTGCGTGTGGAAAGGCTTTGGTTTTGGCCTTTACGAACAAGGCCGACATACACTCATTCCGTGACCACACGCAAACATAATGATCGAAGTGGTCTCGGTTTTCGAAACACCTACACAGAGACACCTCCTGTCACCGTATCTGGAAGAGGAAGGCGTCGCCCTACCGAACCATCATCACCCACTCAACCACCCAACCCACAAAAACCTAGACCCTAAACCCTAAACCCTACACAACCAACTCAACCCACCCCAACCAACTCAACCCAACCCACCCAACTCAACCCACCCCAACCAACTCAACCCAACCCACCCAACTCAACCCAACCCACCCACTCAACCACCCAACCCACAAAAACCTAGCCCCTAAACCCCCAACCCACACCCTAAACCAACCCAACCCAACCCACCCACTCAACCACCCAACCCACAACAATCCCCCACCCATCCCAACCCCACCGATACCGGCCGATGCGCGACCGACACCGGTTTCCCCCAAACACAACCTTACCATCTTTTTTCGACCGATGCCGGTCGCCTAGTGACCGACATCGGTCACTGTCTCCTGCCCGAGCCGAACCCCCGCGCGGCCCCCAAAACCATTTTTCACCTATTTTTACCCATCTACCCACCCAAACACCCCCAAATTTTACACACCTAGCCGCCTTACCCTATCTTACCTATCTACCCTCTCTCTTTTTCAAATTACGTCTATTTTACTCCTCATTTCCTAAAACAACTAAATTCCTACCCAAACCCCCAATCTCACTTAATACAACCAAATGCATAAAATAACGAGTTTAGAACCTACCGGTACGACGACACGTCGTCGTGGTGGGATGGGTGGTGGCGGTCCAGCTGGTCCAGCCCCTCCAGCTCCTCCTGCCTGTGCCATGGCTCCATCGTCGATGCCTGGGTCCCGGCCAATCACCTGCTGCCTCCTCAACTATTCGGGCCCACTATCAACTCTCTCCGCCAATCAAATAGCTCCACCTCACTCAATAACCCTCCAAATCAACTCTCCACGTCAGACAAGTCAATTTGGATTGCAAATAACAAAAGTGACAATGACAGGCCGTATTTTTCTTTTTATAGGTTTTTCGACCTTAACCGATGTCGGTTTCATTTTGCCCTAAGAAACCGGTATCGGTCCCTTAACCGATATCGGTCATGTAGAATCGACATCGGTTTGATACCCAACTTTCACCCCATTCTTTGCCCTTCTTTACTCCTTGCCTCTTTTTCACCAATATCGCCTCTGTCCACCTTTGCTGCACAACATTTGTTCACTTGTCCAGCCCGACCTACGACCTCAACCTACCTATTCGGCCCGACCCAAGGCCTTAACCTACCTATTTGGCCCGACCTACGGCCTCAACCTACCATTCGGCCCGACCCAAGGCCTCAACCTACCTATTTGGCCCGACCTACGGCCTCAACCTACCATTCGGCCCGACCCAAGGCCTCAACCTACATATTTGGCCCGACCTACGGCCTCAACCTACCATTCGGCCCGACCCAAGGCCTTAACCTACCTATTTGGCCCGACCTAAGGCCTCAACCTACCATTCGGCCCGACCCAAGGCCTTAACCTACCTATTTGGCCCGACCCAAGGCCTTAACCTACCTATTTGGCCCGACCCAAGGCCTCAACCTACCATTCGGCCCGACCCAAGGCCTCGCCCTACCTATTTGGCCCGACCCAAGGCCTTAACCTACCTATTTGGCCCGACCTACGGCCTCAACCTACCATTTGGCCCGACCCAAGGCCTCAACCTACAATTGGCCCGACCCAAGGCCTCAACCTACCAATTGGCCCGACCCAAGGCCTCAACCTACCATTCGGCCCGACCTAAGGCCTCAACCTACCAATTGGCCCGACCCAAGGCCTCAACCTACCAATTGGCCCGACCCAAGGCCTCAACCTACCAATTGGCCCGACCCAAGGCCTCGCCCTACCTATTTGGCCCGACCCAAGGCCTCAACCTACCAATTGGCCCGACCCAAGGCCTCGCCCTACCTATTTGGCCCGACCCAAGGCCTCAACCTACCAATTGGCCCGACCCAAGGCCTCGCCCTACCTATTTGGCCCGACCCAAGGCCTCAGCCTACCTATTTGGCCCGACCCAAGGCCTCGCCCTAACAATTTGGCCCGACCCAAGGCCTCAACCTACCCACCTAACCTGACCCAGGGCCACCGCCCAACCACTTGGCCTGACCCAAGGCCGTATCACTTCCATACCATACCCACAATCAACGTTTTATTTTATACATCCATCATGTACCTTGTGTTCAATCGAGCTCACCTGTTCGTGTTTTAGCATGATTAGGGTCCTTGACTTGATCTGTCGACCAACTTTGCCTAGACCTAGACCGTGACGTTTATCTCAACCAAACCAACCATTTGCAGTCTGCCAGAACATGCCTAAACGTTCCTGTACCTTACCTGTTATATACCCTGGAGCTACTTCCTATGCCTTGGATACCAGGATTATATCACCCTTGTTTGGATAAACTATCGACCTTTGCCTATACATCGCTGGTTTGCTCGTCAAATCATATACCCTAGTCGTACTGTTGCATTTCAACATGCGTCTGCTTCCTTGGACCTTCCCTACCACCTTACCATCCTCTCTACAACATGTACCCTTTATCAACCCTATCCCTGATTTCCCGTTCACTCCATCGGTGATAGATTTGAGGGGGATTACCTATATCCTTAACATGAGAAACCACTTCATATTATTGTTCGCGCAGCTTTAACAAAACAAGCTACACGACAATAAGGGGCTAATGTAGACACCAAATTCGTGTCTTACGACCCCTTGTGACCCGCATCCCATTTCACAACCTAACCTCATTACCTAAACCTTACACAATTATTTATTAATTACCTCATAATTGATAAATCCACATCGCCTTACCCGCCACCTCACTTGGCCACCTCACCATGACCTAGCCCTAACCCTAAACTAACCTAATTAGGACCCATGACTTGGTCTAGACTCACATCCATAACTAATGCCTCCTTACTCGCACCCAAAGCCGACCTTCTAGCCACTTGACCAAGCCCGCAACTGATCCCTCGGGAGAAAAACAGGGAAGGTGGGCTATTTTACTAAAAATAGCCTACTTTTTCCTAACCGATGCCGGTTCCTACTCGACCGCCGTCGGTTACGTAACCGCCATCGGTTCCCTGTAAATGGGCTCCCCAAACCAAAACAACGGATCGGAATTTCATTTTGGAGATCAGTCGAAGGATTTCTGGATCAACAGAGAGCATTGCGAGCGAGGAACAGAGTCCAGATCTTCACTTGACCAAGCAGAGACGAGTGAAAATACTAGACGTGTTTACAGCAAAGGAGATCAACTTGCACCTTCGTAAAAACCAGTAAGTTACATCTTGCATGTCCTCCATTATAACATTTCTTATGCTTTTGGAATTACAGTCCTCCCAAATCCGTTTCTGAATCCATTATCCAACGTACCATTGCCTCTAACTGTCATTCTTTTGCTTCTAACCATCCCATTTCCTAATACTATCCAAAAACCAGCCATTACAAACACCACAACCAGCCCAGAAGATCCTAGAACCCACCGGTATCGGTTATCAGTAACCGGCATCGGTTATAGGTAACCGCCATCGGTTCCTTTGATCAAAACCAGGAAAAACAGCCTTTCCCCTACCCAGTTCAGCCAAGCAATTTAATTGATATTTTACAGTCTTTTGTGTTAATTCACGTTAGCAGGGAAACTGACCACCTTCGAAAGGAAGTTTTACATTTCCTGGGCCCAAGGCAGTTTCCTCATTTATTGTTTAATCAAATCTTGTGGTCTTGTGTTCTTATTTGCAGGTAGTCCTTCCCAGACAAAAAGGAGTTCTCCGCAGTCAACCTGATCTTTCTCTACGGTACGCGCACATCATCTCAACATTCTACAGGTATTCCTCCTAACCCTAACCTTATCTATTTCTAAAAGGAACAAAGCATTTCCGAGTGAAACACCCTCGTCCCTTATCATTTTGATTCTCCTACAAGATCACCTCCCTAAGGCAATATGGCTTAGCCTCCACCTAGACCTCTTTTTGTTGTCAACACTTTTGGACCAATAAGTTTTAGAGGTATGGTTTGATATCCTAATATAGTGCCACAATATGTCAGAAATAGATTACCAAAATTCCAAGGGAATAACGCCATCCTTGGTGACCAACATTTAAGACACTTTGTCAATATGATGTAAGAATTTGAAATTGAGTTTGAATATGTGTATATAAATTTGTTCATTCATACTCTTGAGGAGGATGCACGTGACTGGTATAAGGATTTACCGAAAAATTCAATAGACTCATGGACGGAGATGAAAAATTCCTTCAGATTATAGTATGGGGATAAGATAGATCCTAGGTTCCTCTTATCTGAATTTGAAAATATAAAGAAGAATCCAAATGAATCTGTCTAGGATTTCAATACTAGGTTCAATAAAACCTTGAATAGGTTACCTATAATCTTAAGGCCAAGTGATGAGTCTTGTTTGATCAAATATTCTGATGCTTTTGATAAAAGGTTACTTATTATTTGAGGGATAAAAACCTAGGAACATTGAGGCAGGCTTTCACAATGGCCTTACAAATAGAAAATAATATCAAGGTAGTTGGGAAGCCTCCTAAGAGAGAGGGTGTCAAGTTGATCAATCCTGAAAGACCCCAGTCAAACAAGGCAGTGGATCTAGAAGAGGTTGTGAAGACTTTGGTTGGAGCAGTTAAAGAGATATCCTATAAACCGGCCAGAGCATAAAAGGGGATAGGACAGAGTTCCTAGGGTCAACACAAGCCACAGGGTCAGGAAAGATTTGGAAATCATCCTAGAGGTGATCACAGACCAGATGATATAGGAAAAGGGCCCATGGGATCAGGAAATAAATTGCCTCAACCTAGGGAAAGTAGGTTGGTCCCTGATCCTTTAACTGCTAGGGTTGTTACGGTGGAAGAGGCCCATGTAATTGAATGGTGTGATAGGTGTTTCTTACCACATTCCCCATGTGATGTGGATAAGGAAGTTGAGGAAGTAATTGATGATGAGGTGTATGGTGATGTGTGCATGATGGAGTGCCCTGAGAATTCACAACAAGGGGCGACCTCAATTGAATTGATAAGTGCCAAAACTATTGAAAATTTCTTGGGACTGTGTCCACTGGTATTACCTCTTCCTCCCATTAATGCTTTTGAAATTGATATGGTACAAGCATTTGATTTTCCTAATCATGATTTCGAATACTTAAGGGATTTGATGATTAAAAAATATGATGGGGGAATTCCTTATGAAGAAGACATGCAATCTGTTGATGAATGTAGTAGTTACTCAGAGAAGGAATATAATACTAGAAGTAAGGTTGTCAAAGGGGTAGGGCCACAAGCCAAGCCAAAAATTCCAATTCTTACCAATATTATGAAGGAAACCCTAAAAATATACATCTAGCAAAGGCCTAATTACCCCAAATAGAGCTTGTACATCTGCCCATGCCTAGAGTGTGAAAACCCCTATATTATTAGAAGAAGTCGTGAATCTTCCTCCTAATACTGTCCTACCCAAATATATTCCTTGTGACATAGCCCAAATCTTAAGCCAGATCAAGGTTACTATTCCCATTGTTGAATTACTTAGGATCCCTGAGCATCAGAAAAGGGCTTTTGAATATTTGGGATTTAAGGAAGAGAAAATTACCCAAGGAAAAAGTGTGAATAACGTGGAGACTCCTCCCATCATTGCAGAGTTAGAAATACCACAAGCATTGGAGGAACTGGGAGAATCACCTAAGGTGTATTTGGGTACTTCTCTAGTGGAATCTTAGCTTGATGTGGATCCATTTTACACCACCTTAATTATTAAAGATAGGCTGGT
This sequence comes from Taxus wallichiana var. yunnanensis, assembly GCA_018340775.1. Classification (NCBI taxonomy): domain Eukaryota; kingdom Viridiplantae; phylum Streptophyta; class Pinopsida; order Cupressales; family Taxaceae; genus Taxus; species Taxus wallichiana. The sequence goes on along the minus strand of CM031240.1, from coordinate 406,716,210 downwards.
ACATAACTACATGTTTGATTCAGGAGCCTCATGTAATGTAATGCCCCTTGAGGTAATGAATGAATTAAATATCAAAGTAACAACTTTTGGGAAATGTAATGCTATGGATTCAAGAGAAGTTTCAGTAATTGGGTATGTTAAAGGATTAGTAGTGCAACTAGCAGCTTATCCAGGAAAATGCTTAACCATGAATGTAGTTATTGTGGACTATCCTGCCAAATGGGGGATGTTGTTGTCAAGAAAATGGGCTGCTAGTGTAGGAGGAAGTGTGCAAATGGACATGTCATACACGACCATACCAATAGAAGGGATTCTTTTGAAATTGTATGGTGAGAAGAAAATGTTACATCTGATTGAGGACCCTAATAATGCTTCTTATGAAGTATTATACACAGATGTTGATGTTGATAACTTTGTGGGGTATGCTGATTTTAAGGAGCATAAAATTGATAAGTGCAAGTATCTTGAGTAGGTTGGTTCTCCTTGGACTCTGATGTTTGATGGGGCTTGTTCTAGATATGGTAATGGTGTTGGTGTTGTCCTAATATCTCCAAACCATGAGGAATTTAACTTTTCTTTTAAACTCAATTTTGAATGCACCAATAATATTGCTGAGTATGAAGCACTGCTCTTGGGTTTAAGAATTTCCTAGAAGTATGGTATCAAATACATTATTGTTAAAGGAGATTCGAATTGGTGGTTAAGCAAGTTCACAAGTCTGTATGCAACAAAGAATCAAAGAATGAAGCAATACAAGCATGCAATTTGGGATTTCATTGAAATGTTTGATTCCTTCAATATAGTGTACCATGAGAGAAAACAAAATGTTGTAGCAGAAGATTGGAAATATTAGGATCTAGGTTTGAAAGTTACACAATGTCGTCGTATTGTGAATATGATATTGAGGTGATGACCAGACCATCTGTTCCTGATAATGTAAAAAATTGGCAAGTCTTTGAAGATGATGCCCAAATTCAAAGATTCTTACAAAACAAAGGGGAATTCACAAATCAGCACGTGGATTGGGAGCCAATGGTCTATAGTAATGAGGGATGAGAAACCCTATTTGGTAAATATATTATTCAGTTGAAAACAAATACTATTCTAAGAGGTTTGGTTGCACTTGAGTCAAACTTTGATAATGTTAATCACATTGTTAATAGACACATGTCAGCCTCAAGAGATGTTGAAGAACATAACCTAGGCACAAAGGATAAGCCTAGGAGCATATGGCTAGGTAGAACTTGAATAAAGAAGAAAAAGGATCATATGTCAAATTGTTGAAAGAATACTAGGACTGCTTGGCATGGTCATATTCAGAGTTGAAAGCATACAGAGAAGACCTGTTCCAACATGAAATACCATTGGAAGCTAATGCTAAGCCATTTAGGCAAAAATAGTGACCAATCAACCCACTTCTCTCCCTCAAAATGCAAGAGGAACTAAAAAAGTTAAGAGATGGAGGTATAATACAACCCACAAGGTATTCTTCATGGGTAGCAAATCTGGTGCCGGTTCGAAAGAAGAATGGGGATATAAGGTTGTGTGTGGATTTTAGGAACTTGAATAAGGCATCAATCAAAGACAACTATCCCTTTCCAAATATGGATAACATGTTGCAATTGGTTATCGGGTTCGAGTTGTTGTCTACTTTGGATGGTTTCTCTGGGTATAACCAAGTAGTTATGAAGCAATCAAAGAGAATCAAAACTACTTTCACTACTCCATGGGGTACTTATGTGTATGTAAGAATGCCATTTGGTATAATGAATGCTAGAGAAAATTTTCAAAGAGCCATGGATGTAGCATTCTCAGGATATATAAATGATTTCATTGTTGTGTACCAGGATGATGTGACAATGTTTTGAAAAAGAATAAGTGATCACTTACAGCATTTAGAAAAGATGTTATTAAGATGCAGGGAATATGGTATCTCACTGAACCCTAAGAAATGTCATTTTGGGGTTCAAAAGGCAAAGTTTCTCAGACATATTGTATCAAAATAAGGGGTCATGATTGATCCTGAGAGAGTGGAAGCCATTAGAAAAGTTCCTATTCCAAGAACCAAAAAGGGAATTCAATCCTTTTCGGATAGATAAATTTTATTAGGAGATTTATTTCCAACTTTGCTGAATTGACTATCCCAATCACCAATATGTTGAAGAAGGATAAAAGTATTAAATGGGAGGAAAAAACTATTCAAGCCTTTACTGGGATCAAAGAAGCATTGAAGAATGCCCCTATTTTAGCAGCTCCTGATTATAAAAAGGCTTTCCAAATATTTTCCTTTGCTTTTGAGAATACCATTGCATCTGTGTTGTTGCAAAAGGATGATGAAGGGAGCAAAAGGCCAATTGCTTTCTTTAGTAAAGCATTACAAGGGGAAGAACTAAAATATACTATTATGGAGAAACATGCCTTTTCTTTGGTGAGAGCCACAAATTTTTTTAGGCCATATATTTTAAGTTCTAAATTCATAGCTTATGTCATGCATTAGTATATCTTGTCTGAGATGGAAATTTCAAGTAAGAGATGTCGATGGGTGAATAAGTTGTAAGAGTATGACATGGACATCCAAACTACAAAATTGGTTAGAGGTTTGGGCCTAGCAAAGCTCATGACAAAAATAATTTGCAAGTAGTTGAGATAAATGAGGTTGAAAAAGAAGAGGTGAATGTTCTTACAAAATTGATAAACTCTGCCTGGTACAAGGATGTTATATTTTATCTCAAACATTTGCAATGCCCTGAGTATTTAAGCAAAAATCAAAAGAGAGCACTTAGGTTGGCTTCCCAAAAATATATCATCACTGATTATGGGTTGGCTTGGAAAAACCTTGAGGGAATTCTCTTAAGATGTATCACTGAGGACGAAGCCCCAAAATTAATTACTGATTTCCATGGAGGAGTTTGTGGGGGGCATTTTGTAGGAAGAGTAATAACCCATAAGATCTTAAGGGATGGAACTAGTGGCCAACACTTTTTAAGGATACAACTTTATTGGTAAGAAAATGTGAAAGTTGTCAACATTTCTTAGGAAGATTGAAAGCTTCAGATCCCTCCCTTTGCAACCAATATCAATTGAAGCCCCTTTTAAGTAGTGGGGAATGGAATTTGTTGGGGAGATTTCAGATTCTTCAAGTGTGGGCCATAAGTGGATATTAGTGGCCACTGATTACTTCACTAAATGGGTGGAGGAAATCCCCACTAAGAAGGAAACCCACCAAATTGTCATGGATTTCATTTTAAATCATATAATTTGTAGGTTTTGAGTGCCTGCTAAAATAGTTGCTAATAATGCTACGAGTTTTTGAGCTAAACCTTTGGTAGCCATGTATCGGGAGTATGGGATAAATTTAGCATATGCTTCCAATTACAATCCCCAAGGTAATGGACAAGCAGAGTCAAGTAACAAAATTTTGTTGAAAATAATCAAGAGGACCTTGGAATTAAATAAAAAAAAGTGGGATGAGCAGGGAAATTTTCTGTTTGGGCTGACATAATTACTATTAAAAGAGCTACTGGAAAGATCCCATTTGAACTGGTGTATAGAACTCAAGCTCTCATCCCCTTGCATATGCAACTATCTTTTTATCAATTTATCCGACAATTGGAGGACCAAGAGATTATTCTCTATGATGCACGTATAAATCAAATTGTTAAATTGGATGAAGAGAGAAAAGAATTCCATCAATGACATGTGAAGTCTAGGAAGAAATTGAAAAAATATTTGATTAAAAGGTAACCCCAAGGGTTTTTAGTGTGGGAGATCTTGTGCTACTGTGGGATAGCAGACATGAGGATAAGGGAAAACATGGAAAATTTGACACATTATGGATGGGCCTTTATTCTATTGATATTAGGATTGGCGAGCATACCTTCTTCCTAAAAGATCTAGATGGGAAATTACTTGATTTTCCTGTTAATGGCAGGCACTTGAAACATTTCCTTGACTGATTTCTCATAATCAAGATACACATCTTTGTAAAGTACAATATTTTGTTTTTGTTTCCTTTTTTGCATTTCTTTTCTGTTTTGGTTTGTTCCAATCCTTGGTGGCCAATTTTTGGCTGGTTTCTCAGTTTGTTCTTGGAGGGTTGGAGCTTGTTACTCTGTTTTGCAAGTTGATTCTTGACTCCGTGGCCTAATGGATTTTTAGCACATGGTTTGTTGCTTTTTGCACTTGGTTTTGTTCTTGCGACACTCGTGGGGAGTGACTATCCCCAATTCGGAGCTAGTGTTGGTGCTTGATAATAATCTCACCCATTTTGTTGAGACTTGCTTGTTTTATCTGCTTCTCGTGTTCGGTTTTCCCATAGGTTGTGCCTGGTGCTCTTGGATTTTCCCATTTATTTTTCTATTCTTCCTCCTTTGGGTCAAATTTTTGGTTATGGAGTACACTATTTTAATTTTCTCTGTGGAAGTAGATTGGTTTTATTTGAAACAGATTATTTTCCTTTGGTAAAGGTTTTCCTCAATCGTATTTTGTTTCTCCATTTCTCTTGCTATGTCGTCTATTGTACATGGCAATTTTTGATTAGTGTGGTGAAGCGTGTTCAATTTTTAAACTTGTAATTTTCCTATGAAATTCAAAAATCGCAACTTTGGTCCTCTGTGACTTAACAAATATTCCTCGAATATTCATGACCATAAAGTTATCACAAAAAAATTTCTTTTCGCCCCAAAGGTGTAAACGTGGTGAAAAATGAATGGATGCGTGGATGTGATGCATAGTTATATTTAGGCAATTAAAGAGAAAAAATGTTAAGATTGCAAAAAGGTCCCCAAAGTCCGTAGAAGGACACGTGGTTTCGGTTTTAAAGAAAGCGGAGAAGGGGTCGTGGGGATTTCTAGTCCTTTTGAGTCTTATGTAAAAAAGGAGGTAAAATTAAAGAAAATGCCCGCAGCTCTGCCAACACCAAGGTGTGGTTACGTTTCGTGCTCGTGTTGAAAGTAAAAAGGAAGACGAGTGGGTCAAAGTTGTCAAAAGTATCAAGGTGTTAAAACATTGCAAAATTGTAAAAAAGTGCTCCTAAGGCCCGCATTGGCAAAGGTTTCTCCACGTGGATGGCTCATTTTCAAATCTGAGAAGGGTACAATGAATGGTGATGATGTGATGCATTTATTTCTTTTTCCATCAATGCTTTTACTTGAAAATCAAGGACATTTAAAGTTTACAAATGCATTCTTCATTTATTATTAGTTTTTGGTTCTTGTTGTTTCTATCAAAGTGTCCTATTGTGAGGTATTGCATTTTCAATTATGGAATTCGATTGGAGAACCAACGGATTGCATAAATTACTGTTTTAGTTCGATTTTCTTGGGTGATCGTGGAAAATTGGTAAGATTTCTAAACACTTGTGTTTTCTTCTTGTCGGAAAGGTCAATTGAGATAAATCTAGGGTTTTTCGACGATGAAGACTTTTCCCTCTTCATTCTCACTTGTGTCGGGAATCACAAGCAATCTGGATTAGATTACAGATACAAATTTAATGGGTGCCAATTTAAATTATTTCCTCCAAAGGCTAAGTGATCCCCATAAGAATGAATCTTTGAAAGTGATTCAAGAAAGCCACATTTTTGAAGCTGGTGTTATGCTGCCTTATGTTCAATTCCCGAGTTAGTATGACACTATGCCATGAATTACAATCCTAAAAAGAGGGAGGTGTTAGATGGAAGTGGGGATGCAATATTGATGTTAACACCAGTTGTTGTCAAGATTATGTTAAAATTTCCTATTATCACAACCCCAATCACCATAGGTATTAAAATCACACACAAAATATCATCCTTATGACAACTATTTTGGCATTTACAATTACATTATGAAGAGAGCTTTCATTTCATGATGCAATAAGCTATTTAAATTCACTTTAATTTCATTTCAGTGATACAGATTGTTTGTCAGTTTATGAGTGCATCATAAGCATGATATAATAGGGGTTTCTAAAGTTTAATTGAGTATTTAACATGAGTTCTTGTGCTAAATCCTTGAATAATGTGTGAAGCCGCGTGTCTTTGAGCCTTCATAGATGCACAATTTCCTAGTTGAAGGTTCGTCTTGACTATTTGAAGCTATGTCTTTTTGCCTTGTGGATCTGTTAAAATTTGTTTAAAGTTCTCAGGGATTTGGTATAAACTTTATCCTTCTTAACTTCCCAACCATAAAATGCATATCCAGAGATGAATCATCACATTTAGTGACCTGGTCCTTATCTAGAGAACATCTTCAATTTCTAAAGTGACAACTCATGAGAGTTAGGTTATGTTGTATTGGCCATGTTTTATTGAGGTATCTTTCAAAAAATTGCAAAAGAATAGTCAAATATTGCTAATTCGTTGATAATTCCCATTAATACAGGTCACAGAATGGGTCCTCTCACCTTGGTTGAAGGCACAACCTAAAGTAGTAAGGGTAGGTAAAAATCTTAGCACAGTGATACCCAGTCATTTCCAAACCAGAGTGATAAAGAGTCATCTAAAATCCATCCTCGGATACAAAATGAATCCTATTATGATTTTTGTCTCTAGGCATCCTGATCAAATTGTGATGCTGATTGGTTTCAAAGGAAGGATCAATTTTGGTACCAATAGGATCATCCTATGTATATATGATGGGTGAGTGGTTATACCACTTCACCTTTTTAAAGTCATGAAAGACCAAGTAAAATTATTAAAATAATCTCTAAGACAAGGGGCTATCTAAGTGGCGGTCCACCAAATGGTATCCCCACTTGACATTAACACCCTAACACATTCATTTAGAACTTGAAATACCATCATTACATGTGTCACTCAAAGGAATTATGAAGGATAATGAATATCATGAAAATTGATTACATGAGCTGTAAATTCTTGACTTCCATAGTGTACAAGCCTTGGAACATCTTTGTGTGTATAAGGCATGCATAAAAATGCTTTTAATAACAAAGTACACCAATGCAAATTCCACATTGGTGATCTTATTCTAAAAGAAAACAAAAAAACACTAATGTTGATGCTCGAGTAAAAGGAAAATTTAAACATAATTGGCTTGGGCCTTATATCATTACCGCTAGAATCAAGGGTGGAGTCTATTGTCTTGCTACTATTCGGGAAAACCACTCAAGAACCCACTTAATGTAATGCACCTTAAACAATATTACACATAAAATCCTTCTTCCATTCATTACCCAATGATGCACTCTAGTTCCATGGTTCATACTTGACTATTGAGGAGCCATTCTTAAATGAACCTTACATCATATACTCCTGCTACATTTCACCCAAAGTGATTCATGATATATCTTTCCTAGAATCTACTCTCAATCATATACAACACCTTCATTACCCAATGACGCACTCTTGTTCTACGGTTCATACTTGATTGTTAAGGGAGCATTCCTAAATGAGCCTCATCTCACACACATCCACGGGGGGAAACATAGCTCCTCTCATATAAACATCTTGCATATCACAACACACCATCACTTTTACACCACATTTACACATCTTGGTTGCATTTACTCTTGTTATCTTATACTTCTTCACATGTTACACTTTTTTCCCATGCTAGTTGGATACTTAGTATGTCATTATCTACTTCTATACACACATGCACATTCACATGGTCTCTTGAGATGAATGTAGGACTTTTACAGACTCTTACACAATGCATGATGCTCGACACCACTCTTTACCAATCCCACCGAGGCTCCTGGGGACATATACCTTTTCTACTATCATGCTCTACACATCACAGGTCCTATTGTTACATTATTTACTATCACTTTACTCTTCACTAATCTATACATGCTTTAACATATTATTTATCTCTCTAACATGCTAATGGGTTCTTCATGTGTAACATTTTCCTTGTAGGACTCTATACAACCATGGTTATCCATCGCTTCTTGTTACTATTGTTTACTATTGTTTGTGGGCTATGCCTTATTGTATGCCCGACCATTATTTTCTTATGGCCACTTTGGCCCTAATTGTCTTATGAAATTGTGAGCGATGTCCCATGTATGTAACCTGAATTTGGCGGTCCCTATTGTCTTCATAATTATTTATTACACTGTCTTCTATTGCATGCTAGTTCTTTTCACTAACACTTGTTTCTAGCCTATATTGTTTGCATGTGCCTTGGTTTCTACCATGCACATCCCCTACCCCATGAAAACATCCAATCTCAGATATGCATATCAGTTTTAGGTCCTCTCATTTGGGCCAACTCCTAATTTCATAACATGCACCCCAAATCAAGGGGGCATCTATTGGGTGAACAAATCACCCTTCCAAAGAATATCTGAGCTCCAAATAAGAACAACACAATATAATATTGGCCAAAACAAATATTCACAGAGTGGTCTAGAAACAAACTTGGGTCACACACATAGAGAATATATTAGTGCCCAATATTAGACAATAATAAAGTGGGCACTTGTGTCCCTCTTGGCGCGCTAGTGTCCTAGGGGAAATAACAAATAATTTATCAGTTCAACACAATTTCCAGCAGTTCACAGACGGATCTACAACATCAATCACTTGGCTTTAGTTACATAATTAATTCAAACAATTACAATTGGGTTACAATAAAATTATAAATTGGGATGTGCCAATCTCTAGTGGCATTTTGAGAAGCATTATAGAAGGAGAGAAAAACAACCTCTCTCCCCAACACTCTTCTCTTAGCATGAGATCACCCAAAAATCTCATCCTTGGCTTGAGATCACCCAAAAACTTGCTCTTTGCATGAGATCGGCCAAAAACCTCACCCTTTGGCAATAAGATACCCAAATCCAGCAACATATCCAAAGCAAACATGAAAACTTTCCATCCTTTATTCTCTTATAAATCAAGTGCACTCTTTCTTTATCTACTACTTCTTACTACTTTTTCATACTTATTCACATGTTACTTTGATTTTTCATATATGGTACTTTCAATACTCTTTCACTCTTCTTTCGTAGGTCCATCCCTACAATAAGAATATCACATCAATAAGCACAAGCTCTAGTAAAATGTTGCTACACACACACTTCACCCCTAGGATCTAGCTCTCTTTTCCTAGTTGTCACACTTCACATTACGATCAATTTATGCTACTTGTCCAATTGACATGCTATCAGCTACACTTCTCTTCGATCTACAAGGTACACATATTTTATCTACTTTAGGCTATCAAGTATTCACTCAAAAACATAAAGTGGGGAAAATGTAGACACAATCTATGCATTTGGGTACATTTCTAGGTTCTACAAAGATACTAATGTATACATGATTCCTAAGAAAGAAAACTAGTGGTTTACAAATCCTTTTGGATCTTAGATTGCTTTCTCTTATACCTTACTAGCTTTACACATCTTATAGCTCTGTCAGCACTTGACTGATTTATCTTTTGATGACCTTAGACATTAGTGCCCAATTAGGGAAGAAACGCCCATGCGCTCTTATACCTTCCGGGTGCTCCTCTCCTTTTCTTTCTTCTTCTTATACTTTTGGGTCCTTTTCGCCTCTTGGTCACCTTTTAACACTTTGGGTTGGCCTTTTATTTGTCAATTATGAATTTAAAACAAGGGAATCATATATATACTTATTTATTGCTCTCAAATGAGGGTCCAAACACTATAAGAATTATTTATCATCACCTAAGCTTGCATCAAAGACAAAAGAGCACAAAAAGGCATACATCTAGCACATCCATACAAGGTACATGGGCTGCATTACTCTATATACATAACATAGGATGGGAGTTCATTCTATTTCATCACACACATCTTTCATAATTGGTAAAATCTACATCTATCCCACTATCATCATGTAACTTGGACAAGGGCATCCTGGGAATCATGACACACACAAATAGAAAGAACTACATGGAGTCCGAAATGTAGTGTAGCACTCAATCATAAGATCACTCTTTGGGTGACCACTGGGGTCATTTTGAATCTACATTTTGCATATTTTTTATTAGATTTGATATTAATTGTGGAAATGTGTAGGCAGATATTTGTTTTGAAGGTTATAGGTATGACCAACGACATTACAATGAAACTAGAGTGACAAAAGAAGATAAACAATAAATCCCCTCTAACCTAGAAAAACTAGAACCTAAACATCTAAGCAGACACAAGAACCTAGATTAGTCACTAGCACACGGGTGCTCCTTTCCTCCCATGGGAAATTATGTCCTGCATACTGATTCGAAGTTCTAGAACCCTCACCGAGTCTTGACAACATTATTTTCGGCATGTCCCAAAAGAGTTACTTATTCTAGATAACTCTCGGTTGCGCATAATCAACTAAGTCACCTACCTCTCTCATTTTCTTAAGGTTTTACATTATTCAATGCTTATTTCTTGGACACTACTATAGTTAATTACATGTATATAATTAGTTACAAGATACATTACTCCGAAATAAAAGTTTAATTACATTTAGATTAAATAAAACACCTTTCAATAACTTAAGAATATCCATCCATCCTTTGAGACTCCCTTTTAGGACTCCATGATAGAACATTACCTTGAGCCAAGGACATTGATCATGGTCAATGCTATGTGTGTGTTAGTTAGTCATGCGAAAAGTGAGCCATTTAAAAGGCTCCACGTGTCTTCAGTTTTCTTTAGTTATTTTGGTTGCACTGCGAAGTGTGAACCAATAGCATTTGGACACGTACATATGTTTTTTAACATTTGTTAGACTATGTGATTTGTAAAGTGCGAGCCATTTAAAAGGCTTTGTGTATATTTTTTTGGCTTAGTCTTCATCAGATTTGTGAAGGATGAACCAATTGTTTTTTGACACGTATATTAATCTTTTAATTGTGTCAGCCTTTGCAAGTGTCAGGGTGTCAGTTTTTGCTTTGACTTAGCCTCTTACTATGTGACACCTATCTTGTAACTTTTCCGAACTCAAACTTTATTTTAGGTTTGGTTCATTTCGGGGACCTTAAGTCTTGCCTAAGGAAATTTTTAAGGTTTGGTGGAAAGCCACCAAGTGTCAATTTTTTAGCCATTATTTTTCAACAAGTGGCTTTGTTTGACTAAGACTTTGATTTCGCATTGTGTCAGAGTGTGAAAAAGTGATCTAATTAATTTAAGACATGTGTATACGGTTCTTTTTAATTAATTGTCTTCTAACTTATTAGTTGCATTGCGAAATGTGAGCTAATTGAAAAGTGACACATGTATTTATTTTTTTTGTTGTTAATCTTATCAATTGTTTTTTATATGTGTTTATCATCACGAACCCAAAAAGGCATTAAATTTAATTTTTAAAGTTTTTCATGTCCACCTGAGGATCTATTTTAAAGATGACACATGCCTCTCTTGTTTTTATTTGTTAAGTAGCTCATTTTTGAGCTCACCTCGTCAAGTTGCTAAATAATTCTTCGAGCCCCTATAGATCAACTCGAGTAAGATCTATTAAATCAATTTTAATCTTGATCAAATGTAGTTTTTATTAAATTCAAGCTAATTGCACTCGCATAACTATTAAGAAGATATGTAGCTAGTTTTTTCCCTCTATTTGGCTTCCTTGAATCATTTTTAGCTATATTTGTTTCCATTGTCGTCTAAGCATTAAAAATGGCCAGTTCTACCGATTTTTTCATTGGATAAGTCTCAAATTTTGAATGGAACAAATTATAGCATTTGGAGAGTGCATTTAAAAGCTTGCTTTATAGATAGAAAGATTTGGGATCTTATGATTGGTATTGAAAAACATCTAGTTGGTTGTTTAAACATGCACCCATGTCTTAGATCTAGAAGATCCAAGATGTTTGAGAAAACAATGGAACCATCCCCAAGTTGTGGGATCTTGGGCACTTGGGACGGATCTCTAGAGAAGGCTAGTTCCTCTACCTACCTATAATGCTATTGCTACTCCTAATGTTAAAATCAAGTCCTAGAATAAACATGCCAAGGGACTAGGGATAGAAGGATGTACATAAAGGGGAAATCCTAAGATAAGATAGGTGATAGTGCTAGGAAAAGGGTCGATCTCTGTCCATAAGTAGTGAAGGAAACAGAGAGAGCACGGGAGAAGAGGGAAGATGATGCATGTCATAGATCAACACACAAACTTGACCTTCCAATACACACAACACATGAACATAAGGATCGCAAGTAGGAATACACATAACATGACAAAAACACAAACAAAGAGGTGAGATGTAATGAAAACAAGAAAGGGAAGACAAGAGTTCCACAAAACATGATTTTATTGCTTAAGGGACACATAATCATTTACATTCACGATAGGAGGAGAGAATACATTGTAGAGACCATGCCAAGGTCTGAGACCCATGGGAAGTTAGCCACCATTTTGGCATGGTTCCGTTACAATAGAGAGGGATCCTTTTTACAAAGCAGAACTCTGCTATTTATAAAAGAAGAAGGAGAGAAGAGAAGGAGAAAGAGAGGGAAACTCATATTCAAATATTCAACCACCAATAACCAGTGATAAATGCCTACAAATCTACCTACAAGGCTATCATATGTGCTTCCCCATGTCTATTTGGTGTGTAGAAGAAGGAAGAAAATAAGATCTGATTGAAATTTGGTGGTTGAGGTCAATTAGATGTGTGCATTGATGATCATAAAGACATTTCCTACTTTACGCCTATAAAATCCCACTTAAATATAAATTTGAAAAGTTCAATGTGTAGTGATGTGAGCAGATTTTAAATGAGACTCGGAACATAGGAATCGATTACTACGGTAGAAGTTATGGATGTCAAAATTATACAGTCGCTTTGACATGTAATAACACATGGCGTGCTTGATTGACCGAGGGAATTGATCAACTATTTATAGTTTTGTCTTTTCTGCCATGTTTCATGCACCGGTTGGTTGTCTAGATTTGGCTCCCTATTGGTTCACTTTGATAGGTTATGTTTTGCACACTCAAGTCTAATAGATGATGTGGTAGAGTGACTGGTACAAAAGAATGCGCAAGACCCCGAAGTGAAAGACAGGTGCACGAAAGGGAAATAGAGGGAAGGTGCATGCATAGGTGTGCACACATGAGGAATAGGAGAATAATTGTAGGGGAAAAGTATGGGGAAGGGGCGTGAGCATTCAACTAAGGAAGGGCACGCGATGGCAGAAATAAAAGGGGGCATGCGAAGGAGTGCAAGGAAAAGAGGAAGTGCAAGGCACACAAGTGCAAAGGCATGCGAGGGACTTAGCCAATTTGGAAGGAAAGTCTATAGAGGTGTGTGCAAGGAGTGCACAAAATGATAGGAAAGAAAGCGGGCATGCAAGAGGAAGACATAAACGAGAATGGAAAAGGAGATATAAGAATGTAGAGGGAGAAGAAAGAAGGCGCATAATGGTGTAAAGGAACTACAATTGTGCCAAGGTGTCAAAAGAACAATATTGAGTACACGCAACCTAAAATGTGAAACATTAGAGTTAGAATGAAAATATAAGTTATCCAAGTAATTAGGAGATTTATTTGGATAACAATTTTGATGACTTTCAGGGGCCATCTACCTATTAGATGAAGAGACCATTAGCCTTAAAATTCCATTGGGCATGGAGTCAAGCGCTAAATTTGAAGATCTGATCTACAACTTGAAGAACATCCACAAGTCACTTATAACACTGCGAAATCTGAATTGAATCTGTTTCTCTCATATGAAGATATTCAATCGATTGATGAGAGTGAAAGCTATGCACTGACCATTGGAACTTCCTCTACCAAAATTGAATTGTCATCCCAGAAAGCAAAAAAAAGGGGCATGCGGGTGCAACAAGAAAGGAAATGCGCTAGAGGGAGAAAATTGAAACAGAAGCAAAACAATATGTACAAAATCTTAAAATCATACATATCCCAAAGGGAACATGTAGAGTGTGTGTGAGAACTTGTGTTACTAAAAGAAAACCTAAACTAGCCTACCTAACTAGAGGTAAAGGGTGCTCAAGTAAAACCTACAATAGGTAGGGAGAAGTAGCTTCCCTTCCTCACAAATTGTGACCATGTAACTGATTTGATGTTGAACATGGTGGGAAAAAAGAGTGAAAAACTAACTCAAAGATGGTGTTTCAACCTCAAAGTATTAAAAAAACATAATATGTACCTCCTAAAGTTGTTTTGTGCTTGGATTCGGGAGGCATTGATGCTAACCTTTGATGCACTAAAGCTTAATGTCATGCTCAAAAGTGAGCATGACCAAGTGGAAACTTTATCTTTGGTTTTAGGCTAGCCGGATATCCGATTAGGCACGGTCTGATCCTTGTGATTTTCCCATTACTTTGAAGCTGAATCCTACAGATGGTATTTTCTTTTATAATCTCCTTCGAAAGTGACTGCTTTCGGGCTTGTTTGCATAGAGATGGGGCACATGACGTTCTACCTCTATAAGCAACTGAGTCTCCTTCATAATTGTACTCTCTAGAACTAACTTATTTTCTTCTAAAACATGCACTTGTATGATTTCATCTTCCTAGTCAGAGTCACATGAGTCATGCCATTCTTCAACTATTATGCATTCATCAAACATGATGACATTGGTTGGGAAAAGTGCATTGGTAGGGGTTGTTAATTTATGGTATAGTTAGATAGAGGGGAATCGTAGAAGGAAATGGGAGGATGGACGCAGAAGGCATGGGAGAAACACAAAAGAAGTTAGGAACACGCATAGCGGGCTGAGATGATGTAAGTTGGAGTGGAGGAGTGGAGAGTCTTTGTAAGATGGTAGTACAGGTTACCCCATTTACAGGGTTTCTATGCACTATATTTCGAGCCTCCATTTCTTCCGCCCACTTTGTACTCCATGGCAACATCTCGGTGATAAAGTGTAGATTTTGCTGGGTGTTAAACCAGCCTAGTACAGGGCCGACCCATAGAAAAGGGACCTTGTAGACAACTTTGACCACCTTTATGGAGCACTTGACTCTGAGCTGCATCATGTCCATCTCCATCTTTTGCACCTACCTCTCAAAATCAGCTTTAGCCAAGGAGTTTCGCCATCATCTGCATAAATTGTTCTTCATAAACATTTTGGTTAGAAAAAGTGGGTTATATGCATATTTAGGATGACAGGGCTCATAAAACTAATTTGGAGGAGGACTTTGGAACTGTGGGGATGGAGAAAAATAGCTCTACTACTACAAATGAGAATTCCATGAAGGAAAAAAATCATGATTTTACAACTTCAAAAAGAGGAAGGTGGAACAATGGAAGAAGGAAAAATGAATGAAAGAAGGATGGGAGACTAGTTTGCGAATGAGAAAATGGGTGCGTTTGGATCAGTGGAGTCATCAAATGTGTTGAAAAAAATCCTCTAAAGGATAGATCTCAGCAAAACACATCAAACTTGCAAAGATGAAGATGTAAATCTCTTCACTCTTGTCTCATTAGGCATGCCAGAAATAGTTGGTCATTCAAACATGCACCCATGTCTCGGATTTGGAAGAGATGAGTTGTTTGAGACAAAAATGGATCTGTACCCAAGTTTTGGGACCTTGCGTTCTTGGGATGGATCTCCATAGAAGGTTGGTTCCTCTACCTACCTCTAACACTACTGCTACTCCTAATGCTGAAAGAAAATCCTAGACTAAACATGCCAATGGACCAGGGATAAAAGGATGTGCAGAAAGGGGAAATCCTAAGCTAAGGAAGGTGTTAGCACCAGGGAAAGGGTCAATCTCTCTCCACAAGTGGCAAAGGAAACATAGAGGGAGAAGGAGAAGAGGGAAGACATCACGTGCCATAGATCAACACACGGCCTTAGCCTTCCAAAGATACACAACACATGAACATGGGGAATGCAAAGGGAATATACACAACATGTTAGAAAATGCAAACAAGAGAGGGAGATGCAATGAAAATGGGAAAGGGAAGAAAAGAGTTCCACAAAACACAATTTTATTGTTTAAGGGACACACATTCATTTACATTCACAATTAGAGGAAAGAATATAATGCAGAGACCATGCCAAGGGTTGAGACCATGCATGGGAAGTCAACCACCATTTTGGGATGGTTCCATTATAATAAAAGGGATCATTTTTACAAAGCAAAACTTTGTTATTTATAGAAGAAAAAAGAGAGAAGATAAGGAGAAAGAGAGGGAAACTCAGATTCAAATTTCAACCACTAACTAGTGATAAATGCCTACAAATCTACCTATAAGGCTGTTATAGATGCACTTCCCCATGTCTGTTTGGTGTGTAGAAGAAGGAATAAAACAAGATATGATTGAAATTTGGTGGTTGAGGTCAATTAGATGTATGCATTGATGATCATAAAGAATTTTATCTACTTTCTACCTACCAAATCCCGTCCAAATATGATTTTGAAAATTTCAACGTGTAGCTGATGTGAGCAGATTTCAAATGAGACAGGGAACATGGGAATCGATCACTTTGTAGAAGTTATGGCTGTCAAAAGTCTATAGGTTTCTCTGACACACAATGACATGTGGCACATGCTGATTAACTGAGGAAATTAGCCAATTGTTCATCTATTTTGTCTTTTCTACCACGTGTCATGCACCAGTTGGTTATCTAGATTTATCACCCTATTGGCGTGCTTTGATAGGTTATGTGTTGCACACTCAAGTCTAAAAGATGATGTGGCACAATGACTGGCACAGATGAAGGCGTAAGGCATGGAAGCAAAAGGTAGGCACGTGAAAGGGAAATAGAGGGAAGACACATGCATATGTCGTACGGGAGG
Source organism: Taxus wallichiana var. yunnanensis (assembly GCA_018340775.1). Lineage (NCBI taxonomy): Eukaryota > Viridiplantae > Streptophyta > Pinopsida > Cupressales > Taxaceae > Taxus > Taxus wallichiana. Next base: position 406,699,538 of record CM031240.1, on the reverse strand, counting down.
AATAGGAGAATAATTGTAGGGGACAAGTTTGAGGAAGGGACATGAGCATTCAACTGAGGAAGGGAATGAGAAAAGGGGTTACGTGAAGGAGCGTAAGGAAAAGAGGAAGTGCAAGGCACACAAGTGCAAAGGCATGCAAGAGACTTAACCGATTTGGAAGGCAAGTCTACAGAGGTGTGTGTAAGGAGTGTGCGATAGGATAGGAAAGAAAGTGGGCACACATGAGGACGGAGCAAAGGAAAATGGAATAGGAGATAACAAAATGTAGAGGGAGAAATAAGAAGGTGCATAAGGGAATGTAGAGGAACTGCAATCGTGCAAGGTGTCAAAAGAGAAATATTGAGTGTGTGCAACCTAAAATTTGAAACATCGAGTTAGAAATATAAGTTATCCAAGTAAGTACGAGAGTTATTTGGATAACACATCCTGAGGGGACAAAATACCCCTAAAAACCTTAGTTCTTTTTCTTAGAAATATCAAGAAGCTCTATCTATCATGTTGCAAAACATTAGAGATGAATTCTTAATGCATATAGGTCATATGGACTTACCTATAGATGCATGGAAGTAATTAGAAAGCATGCATTAAGGCAATAAGTTTTCTAAGATCATTAAAATGGTTTTAGAGCTGTTTACAACACCGATGAATGGGGATGAGAATTTTTTAATTATTTAGCTAAAATTAAGAACATTAAAGCTTAATTAGATGGTGTAACTGTGAATTATTTCAAGATAAGCTTCTATACTTTATAATTTAGATTAATATTCATGAAAAGTTCAGAAACTACATCTCAATTCTTAATTCTAAGTATTAGAATGAGAATGATCTGCCTGATCTAGACACTTTGTCTTCTCTGTTGATTTAAGAAGAGAGAGTCATGGAGAAATTTGATTCAAAAGAGACTACTTCTCAAGCTTTGTTCTCATAGAATCATAAGTCTACTCATAATAAAAATAACAACAATCATAATCAAAATTCTAATATCAGATCTAGATTTAAATCAAATCCTAAGACTAATTTTTGCTAAGAACAATCAGAACTTTAAATTCAAATTTAATGGAACTTGTAATAAGTGTGGAAAATTTGGGCATAAAGAGTCTCGATTGTAGGGTGAAGAATAACAAATCAACTAAGAATACTAAGAACAACAAGCCTAATAATCATAAGAAAAATCAGAAGCAAACTCAAGAAAATGTGGTTGAGTAGTCTATTGCCTTGTATACTACCCTTTCAGCTTCAAATGACAATGAATGGATTCTTGACAGTGGTGCCTCCAAGCACATGAATTGTACTCTTGGTATCCTCTCAGATGTAGTTAAATGTGAAGAGAATATCTATCTAGGAGATAACTCAATCATTAGATCTAAAGGTTGTGGAAATGTTAAGCTATCAAATGGTGTAATTAGGAATGTCTTGTATGTTCCTCAATTGAAAAAGAATATTTTGTCTTTCTCTCAACTAACTAAAGAAAACTGTAAAGTTGTTTTGTTGCAAGATAAGTGGTATGTGAAAGATAAGTTTAAAAATATTATTGCTTCTGGTATTTAGAAAAATGGATTGTATATCTTTGATGGTTTTATGTTTGAGTCTTGCTTTTCTTCCTCTTCTAGGAATGATATTCAGCTTTGGCATGAAAGACTTGGTCATGTTAATTTCAAAATCTTATATGATATGTCTAGATTGAATCTTGTTGTTGGTCTTCCAAAGATAAATTCAGGTCATGAAACTTGTGAAAGTACGTGGTAAGCAACATGCTCAACCATTTCACAAACATCATGACCCAAATTCTACTCAGTTATTAGAACTGATTCATAGTGATGTGAGAGCTCCACTTGAGGTCCCTTATCTCAGTGGTGCTTTGTATTTTTGTGTTTTATTGATGATTACTCTAGAATGACTTGGTCTTATTTCATTAAGAATAAGTTTGATGTCTTGTCTAAGTTTCAAGAATTTAAAGCTCTAGTTGAAAATGCTTCTAATATGAAAATTAAGAGAATTAGGACTGATAATGGAGGTGAATATGTCAACAAATTTTTGATGAGTTCTGTGTGTCATGTGGGATTCAAAGAGAGTTGACTACTCCCTATTCCCCTTAGCAAAATGGCATTGTAGAAAGAAAGAATATGATTGTCTTAGAAATGGCTAGGACTATGATTCATGCTTCCAATGTGCCTAAGTTCTTATGGGCTGAAGCTATGAACACTGCTTGTCTATATTCTTAATAGAGTACCTACTAAATCTCTTCATCAAGCTACTCCTCATGAAGTTTGGACAAAGAAAAAACCAAATATTTCCCACTTAATAATATTTGGTAGTCTTGCTTCTATATTCATTCCAAAAGACAAAAGGAAGAAGCTTGATCTAACATATTTTTCTTGTATTTTGTTAGCTATGGCTGTAAAACTAAAGGATTGAGAGTTTATGATCCATTCAAGCATGACATTATTGAAAATATAAATGTTCAAGTCTTAGAGAGAAATTTCTCTGATGATCCTCATGAACCCTCCTTTGTTACTCTAGAGATAGAGCCTGATAATTCTTCTCCCATGGAAAAAAAAAGTTTAAGAGGTTGATCATTCTGATCTAGATATGATGGAGATTGAGGGGGAGTCATCTCAAAATGTCTTGCAACCTAAGATTCCTAAATGGGCTCAAAGTCTTGTTCAAAACTCTCAACCTGATAATATTAGAAAGCTAACTAGAAGTCAACATACTTATCATGCCTTGATGACCCTCTATGAGGTAGAACCAAAATCCTTTGAAGAATCATCTCAATATGATAGATGGATTCAGGCTATGAAGGATGAATACAATGCCTTAATCAAAAATGACACTTGGGAACTAGTCCCTCCTCCTTCTAAAATAATCATTGTAGGATCTAGGTGGTTGTTAAAAATCAAATATAACTCTCTAGGAGAGATTGAAAAGTTCAAGGAAAGGATGGTAGCTTGTGGTTTCACTCAGAAATTTGGTATTGACTATGTTGAGACCTTTTCTCTTGTTGCTAAGATGAGCACTATAAGAGTTCTTCTTGCATTAGCTTCCCAATATGGTTGGGAGATTCACCAAATGGATGTTAAAAATGTTTTTTTAAATGGTGACTTAAAAGAAGAAATCTATATGAGTCAACCTAAAGGTTTTGAAGAACCTGGTAAAGAACTTTATGTCTGTAATCTTAAAAATTCTTTGTATGGTCTTAAGCAAGCTCCTAGAGCTTGGTATGCTAAAATTAATAAGTTCTTTCAGGAGCTTGGTTTTTCTAACTGCTATTCTGATAATGATTTATTTGTTAAGTTTGATAATAATCATATTATCATTATTTTTCTTTATGTTGATGATATTTTGATTACTATCAGTGATAGAAATTTAATTGTTAGAATCAAAGAAAGGTTAAAGCAATGTTTTGAAATGATTGATTTAGGTTTATTAAATCATTTTCTTGGCATGATTATATTTCAAGATCATAAGTCTATTGTTGCATCTCAATCTTAGTATGCTATGAATTTTCTTAGAATATTTAACATGATTGACTATAATCTTGTTGTCATTCCTATTGAAGTTGGTGTTAAGTTAGACCCTAAACTAGCTTGTGCTAAATTTGATCCTACTCTATATAGACAACTAGTTGGTAGTCTAATTTATTTGACTATTACTAGACTTGATATTTCTTATGCAATAGGAGTAGTTTTAAGATTTATGCAAGAACCTTATGAGTATCATTGGAAAATGGAAAAAATAATTTTGAAATATATTAAAGGAACAATCAATTATGGTCTTTTTATTCTTCTTGTAATGATGCACAATTATTTGGTTATTGTGATTTTGATCATACTTGGTGATGCTACAGATAGAAAGTCTACTTCTAGATATATTTTCAAGTTGGGTGTAGGTTCCATCACTTGGAGTAGCAAGAAGCAACCAATAGTGTCTATCTCTTCTACTGAAGTGGAGTATAGAAGTGCTATGGAAGCTATAAAAGAAGCTATGTGGCTGAAAAGACTGTTGGATGAACTACACATGGGCATCAAAGGGAACACTACTCTTCTATGTGACAACCAGAGTTACATTTATCTTGCAAAGAATCTAGTTTAGCATCAAAGGACCAAGCATATTGAATTTCATATGCACTTTATTCGAGAGAAAGTCCTGAATGGTGATATTGATCTCAAGTTCTATTCTAATGAAGATCAAGTTGCAAATATCTTCACCAAGCCATTGTGTGTTGTGAAGTTTTGCAATTTTTGTGCCTTGTTGGGCCTATCAGAGTTTCCATTGAGGGGGAGTGTGCATGAAAATGCCACCTCTTAACGACTGTTGTAAACTTCTAATACTTCCTCCATTTTGTAATAAGTAAATGTGTCACTCTATGTGAAGTTACTTGTAAATCCTAGCAAAGATTTAGTTATGGGTATGCCTTAGTTTATAAAAGGCTCCATAATATGATGTAAGTCTTCATATGTAAAACACTTATTCTTAAGAATTTTTGTATGGGAAGATCAATCTGATTTCCCTTGTTTGCATGCTAGCTTGAATCATTGTTTTTGATTCAAGGATCTGTAAATCCTTTTGTAGAATTTTTTTTTGGCATTTCTATTTTTTTCCCCACTTAACATTAAGGGGAGTGTTGGGGTGTTAATTTCAAGTGGAAATATGATTTGGTGGACCGCCACTTAGAAAACCCCATGTCTTAAAGATTATTTTTAATAATCTTAGTCGATCTTTCACATGACTAAAAGAGAGAAACAACATGACTGACCACCCATATTATATAAATAGGATGATCCCTCATGAGATTATAATACTTGGTAATATTACTTTAGCTAATGTGCTAATAGATCGATTGATATAAGCTTAGCTACTTATGCGATCTGTTATACAGTGAGACATAAGTCTGCTATTATTTACTATGAGACTGAGGAGTGAAGTGGTAGTCCTGGGTGAAAGTTTGATAAATTCTGAATATAAGACAATACTTTTTAGTGGAGTTTTTTTCCTTTGGGTTTCTCCACTTAAATATGGTGTCTCTTGTCTTATTTAATTTCATCTATTGTTATTTTCTTTCATTCATGATATGTTAACTCTTATATGCATATGTAAAACATTTGTTTAATGTCTGCACATTATAATCTATAATCCTTAACTGTTTATTTGTGGATCTGTAATTCTTTAATTATATATTCCCACATTTATTCTAACAAATGATTTCTTGGAGGGCATGTTGGATTGCTTGGAGTGCATACTTGAAGGATTTTGGGACAAATAACCAATAGGTATGCCTCACCTGAAATTGCTTTCCTATGTGATATGTACATTATATCCCTTTCCCTACCCTTGTATGATTTCAAACTTATGGTTTTGGTTAACCACGTAGGTATGTGCTAATTTTTGGCTAAGTGTTGTGTTGAAGCTTGCATGATTATAATGTGGACATGCAAGTGGTGTTGTGTGTTTGAGAATGTGATTTATCACTGGAGGGATAAGTAACATTCAAAGTGAGATATATGTTGTCGCTTTAGGTCTTGTTTTGGAACCAAGGGGAGGGGAAACTAGTTATAGTGGATATATAAGTGGTTGTGGGCATGAGAGGTATAAGTGTGGATCTAAAACTTATTTTCTTTCTTGCGGAGGAACCAAGGGCTAGCTGCCCTTTCTTAGTGGAGCGATAATTAATATAGGGTGGTATTTCCTTTCCCACTCCAAATAATATCTAGTTTGATCACGTGTATTGATTTATTTTGCGTGGTTGGCATACCTTGTTGTTTTTCCCCTTTGCTTACTTGGTTGGTGTTAACTTTGTTTGCATGGTTGTGTGTGATATGGGTGTTGTGTTCATTTCTTAGCTTGGTTGTTGGATTTTAAGCCTTATGTGAGTAAGGGAACTTGTGAGGAAATAAGGATAATATCATTCCCCCATTGTGTGGCTAGGTGGTAAGTGTCGTCGGATTTCTCATTTTGTTTGAAATGTGAGTAATTTGATGAAGATGAATGAATTTGTGATTGAAAGTCTTGATAATTGGGTTTGTGCTACTTCAACCCTTGAGCCAATTGAGAACATTATAAAGTTTTACACCAGTTATGTTATTGTGAATGCTTGGAGTATTATAATGTAAGTGGGAATTTATGTTTTGTTTTGTTTCATTTGAGATCCATATAAGGACCAAACATGTAATGGAAGTTTAATTTGTAATGGTTAATGAATGAAATTAAAGTTTCCTTGTCTCTCTCTGTTTCCTTAAAAGAGTTATTTATACAAGTGTATGATATTGTAATGAAAATAAGTAAAATATATTGGTTGCATTCATGGTGTTGAAAGTTTTATTACAAATGGAAAATGAAAAGGAACCTTTCTTTTAGGAAAACTAGTATGATGATCTTAATAAATTTGTGAGCTTCAACTATTTCTTTTCCTCTAATTATTTTCTTATGAGTTCATCTATTTTATAAAGGTTGAAAATATTTGTGTTTAGTGGAATGAAGTAAATTAAGAGCTTATTATACATTCCCGTATTCTTAGTCAAGGTAGTGGAAAAGAGAAAGAAGGAAGTGTGTTAAATGCACTTCCATATTTACTAAATCTCTTAGTGTAACTAAAAATGTATATGGAAATCTCATTTATCTCAAATTGTTTTATAACTTATTTTGGAACGGTGCTTGAATGGTATATATTCTCATTTAGATTGTCATGAATACATTTATACAATTTTTTCCGTGAGCTTAAGGTTCTTAATAATTTGGAAAATAAAGTCACCTTGTGTTTATTAAAACAATTTTAAGCTATGTATACTTTAATGTAGTGATTAGAGGCTACATTGTATTGAAAGTTATTTTAATAGTTATTTATCTCATCTAAGAAATTGTTAGAAAACTAATAATACTTATAGCATATATAACCTTGCGATAAATCAAAACAAAAATGCTAAGATAAAATAAATATAGTATACATTATCTAGTCTAGGACTTGTTAATACCTAGTCAAACAAATTAAATAACCCTAACAATAATATATATATATATATATATATAAATGGTCACCTAATTCATATGTCTACATTGAATAAAATTCCTATTTATAAATAATATAGGAATATTATTAAAATATATATATATATATATATATATATATATATTATAGATATTATATATCTATTTATATATAAATATATTATTATAATAAAATGAAATCATTTTAGTTATATATAGATAATATAATATATAGAAATAAATAAACTAAATGGATCGTGATCTTTTTAACTGAACTCGTTAACCTAAAAGGGTCATGCCTGAAGCTATGGCTCTATTTGATAGCAAGGGATTTACACCCTTTCTGAATTTTTTTGAAGGGCATTATGAAAATCTTAGCAAAGATTTTGCTAGTGCATGGAAAGTGACCAAAAAAGGAGCGGTTGTTGAAATGAAGGGGATCAATATGGAGATCACTATGGATTCAGTGGCCAAAGTGATGGGCATCCCTGCTGTGGGGAGGGAGGTCTACAAACCTAAGAAGGAAGCCTCTGAAGAACTGAATCTTTTCCTTAAAGGTAATGAGAATCTCACTTCCCATTTTGTTGGTTACCTTTGAATGTCTCTTCCTAATCCTTATGATGAGGTGGCTCTCACCCTTATTCAATTTTTAACTTTGGAGGGTTGTCACAAGTGTATTTATGCCTACCACCTCCCTATGCTAAATCATTTTAGGCATGGCTAGGCTTTTAGTTTTCCTACTTTCTATTTCGCTCCTGTGTGCCTCTATTTTGCAGTTCAAAATGAGAAGAATCTTTGTCCCTCTCCATCAAGGCTTTATCCTTTCCCTTGTAAAAAGAGTGGCTTTGGACATAGATAAAACTGGATCCCTTACCATGGATCTGGAAGCTTATGCGGATGGCACTGGTTTGGAATCGGAGGATGAGGATTCAAGTGACAATACCAACTCTCAGGATGGGGACTTAGATGATGACCAAGATGGGGTGGAGATGGTGGCAGCCTAGAATCTCAAGGATTTGAATTAAAAGTAGTTCCCTTGTAATTTTTGTACACCAAGGGTGAGTCTAGTAAACAAGATGTCGATACCCCTATCAATGCTGAACTCGGAACATTACTTCAAGGATTTGGGTCACGTCGGATAGGGAAAAGGGGAAAACCATTTAGCTAGGATGGTGACAGATATTGAGGAACTCAAGGGTGGTATGCGGCTCTCTAAGAGATCGGTTTAGTTTTTGTTCAATGACTGACATAAGATGAAAGAACCTGGAGGAAGTGGTTAACAATAGTCAAGGTAGAGAGATTGAGGTTTTAAAGGCCAACTTTGGTTTCATAACCAAAGAGATGGATCATGTTCGGGATATTCTCCATAACTACATGGAATGGAGTGTAGTCATGGTGAAATTGACTCTGCAACACCTTTAGACTCTGGGGTAGCTCGCCAATGCCTATTGTGCTGTGGATAGTTAGGGAAGGAAGAGAAAGACGACCCTTGATGGTTTCGACTTGGGCACCTTGGCGGGTAATATTGATGCTTTGGTGAAGGAATGGGCTAAGGTGCGTTGGAGGGGCTTGAAAAATCCTATAAATGATCTGGGGTGGGATGTTTTGGTTTTTTTACTATCTTTGATCCTAGTGTTACTTTCATCATTGTTGTTAGTTTCTCTATGTTTTTGTTGTTGTTAGTTTCGCTTACTCAAACTTTGGGGAGATCTTATTACTATGAACTATTGTATTTTTTTATGCTGTAGTTTTGTAATTATCTACTCTCTTGGAGTGGTGTTGGTGTACGGGGTAGGGTCCCCTCAACCCTTTTTACCTCTTATCAAAAAAATAAAAATAAATAAACAAAAAAATTAAAAATATATAATTATACTTATTAACTTTGGGGTGGGAGGGTAGACCCAACTTACCCCACTAAAAGGATATGTTTTAATTAAAAATATAATATTGGGGCCACAACTACCCGACCGAAATCCCCCTTTCACCCATCCATACAATGGTCGGCCCTTGGTCGACCCACTCTCCTGCTCTCCACACTCCTATGGAGGATGACCGAGTCATCCCCACACCCCCATTTCACCCTACCACCCCAATGCGACCCCGCCTAATTCCTGCAACCTTCCTTTACCTCTCCACCCTCTCCCATCCATTCAATCCTCTCCCTTCCAATCAACATTTTGGACCTACCCTACTTGACAAGGCCTCTTAGGCATTTTTCAAACCCTAATGTATATAGACACACACACAAGTTTTGCATTCATGTAATGCTTAAACACCCATAATTCTTGTAGATATTCCTTTGACCTACAACACAAAAGATAAATAAAGAGAAATGAGAAAACAATAGGAAATAAAATTAAATGAGAAAGGAAAAGATAGATAAAAGCTAATGTAGAAAACTTAGGGTTTTCTAAGCGCCCTATATCTGGGGTGGAGATTGACCAAATCAAAGGGCCTATGTTTCCCCCTCCACTTGGGTCAAGTTAACCAAATGATTTGATAGGTTCCTTTAATTTTAAATAGGTATATATTATTCTAGTCATAACTCTGCATCTAATATTGATGTAGGCCTCACCTATATTTTTATTAAATAAGGTAAGAACAGGATGGGCTCCCAAGGGCCATACAACAAAGATATCAATGCGAAAGTATTAAAAAAATATGTAGAAGAAAGAAACATGACCAAAGGAAGTTAAAAAAGCTCAACTTCAAGGAAAAAGGTCAAAAAAACCACCCACAAAAAAACCCAAACAAATAGAAAATAGAAACAGAACAATTCCACCAAAAGTCCACTAAAAGTCTCGCTAAAAGATCGAACAAAATTACACTAATTTTTCGTTTGGATTTTGGAGGATTTGTTCTTCATAGTAATAGTCTCCTTGTTGTGCTTGGGTTGCACCTCCTTCGTGTTTTCTCCTCTTCATCCTTTTCCTCAGGTTATATTTTAGTCTCATCCTTGCCTTCATCCTCTTCATCGAGATCTTTGTCACTAGACTCGGTAGTTTCCTTTTTCCAACTTTTCTTCCACTACTTCTAGTCTAGTCCTCATGTCTCGGACAAGCTTTTCCCCGATCATTAATCTCTCCCCTAATATTATTCTAGGAGATGTAGATTTGTTTGGTGGCCTCAATACTATCAATCATACCATCTTTGATGTTGGTATTTCCCTCCTCCATAACTTGTAACACAATCTCTAAATACTGCACACTTTTCCTCAAATCCTCATAGCACGGTTCCTTATCCATAACCATTTTAATTTTTACCTTCAAGGTCTTAGCCTCCTAATTATCCCTACCCTCCACATTATCCCTCTCCTCATCTCTATTGTGGGAAATCTTTCCCTCCTTCATTTTAGTGAGGCATTCGGCCAAAGTAATATCATCCTCCTCCTCTATAGTGGCCACAAGTTTGGCTAGAACAGGTTTTCCATTTTGAAAAAGGAGGAGGATGAGGCCTTCATGGATGGGGGTATCCACCTTCCCCTTCTAGAAATATCTCACAGAAATTGACAATGACATGTAAAGAAAGAAAGGGATGCTCATCCTAATTTTATGCCCAAACATGTTCAATAAAGACAAATGATGGGTGTAGATCTTATGATACTTTCATTCCAAGGTTAAATACTTCATGATGTGTAGAAAATCTCCTTCCATACCCAAAGAATGCACGTTTGAGCAATGCCATCTATGAAGAAATGTTATTTTTCCTTGCCGAAAAAAAATGTATTAATTTTTCGGTCCCTCATGTTCCCGATCCTTTAACATTTTGAGCCCAATTATCTCCATCTTAGTAACTGGGAAATAGTCTACGCTCTCGAAAGATCAATCACCATACCCATGAAAACCATCTTATCTTCCTTCCACACCATACCAAAATCCTTGGTGAGTGATGGATCATGCCCATGCAACTTAGAGATATACTTTCTAAAACCCCCAATTCTAAGCAAGTGCCACATAGAAGGGTTGTTGATAATGTTGTCATGGTTCAAAGGTTCCACTCTAACTCTATCGCCACCCATGATATCGATATTTTTATCCAGCAATAAAACCAGATGTTCCATGCAATTGATGAAATTGAAATGGATTTTCTTAGAAGTTAAATTCCCACACACGAGCTTATTATCATGAAAAACAGGCCAACTTAAGTCACTCATGTGAGAGATAGAGGAATTATTATGATCTTTCACTTTGAATAAGATCATTAATAGATGCGGGGATGTCATCACCTTTAAACCATAAATATAAATCATGATAATGTACCCCCACAATATCGACATATCTCTGCACACTTATTACTAAGGAGAGGGGTATGGTTAGTACCAAAATAATCAAACCCTTTGAGATGTTCCTTAACATCAAAAATTATATTTCCTAAGGCCCAATTATAAGAGTGGTACTTGATGATGAAATTAATAATGATAAGAGAATACCACTCAATATGAATGTGATTAATTTTTTTCCTTTGCTAAAATAACCCCCATAATAAAGCATGAACCTCACCGCATTATTACTTTGAGTCCTGAAGGTACCGCATAAGTAAGGATCCAATCACCTTCATGATCTCGATAATACCAACTCCCCTTCTAGTCCATGATTTATTTTCGATTCACCATTGAAATTAATTTTAGCTCTATTCACACCTAGCTCTGAGACCACTTGATGGTAGAAAGAGGTAATTTAACTGGGGAGGAATATAGGCAAACTTTTGAAAAATTCCTCTTCCCTCTTAGGGAAAGCATGTTTTATCTTTCCTTTGAAAAGTTTGGTATTTTCTTTGATAGATGAAATCATTCTAGAACTGACCTTACTGATGTTAGATTTTTGGTTTCTAAAAATGAGAGAATTCCTTTCCTTCCAAAGACACTAGAAAAAATGAGGGAGGGACATCTTTCAAGCCGCCATAAGAATAGGAAATCTAAAAGGGCATTCCCATTGTAAAGCAGAAGTCCTATATGGAATTGGGTTGAACGTAATGAACATGGAACAAATCCACAACCTTAATTAGAACCATTTGGGAGAAGGGGAAAAAAATAAAGAGGTGGTTGACACTTTCCTCCTCCCTGTTACAAAAAACACACCTATTAGGGATGACCATGCCCCTTTTCCTCAAGTTATCAACAATGAGGATTCTATTATGAGTAGCCAACCAATAGAACACATTCACCTTAGGTATGAGATATTTCACCCAAATTCTACCCCAATAATCCTTTTGATATAAGTATTTAAAAGTAAGGAGGTACGCAGATTTGACCATGTATTCCCTAGATTCCTCATATTTCCAAATGATTGTATCTTCATGATGTTAAAATCGGGTATGTAGACATTTTTTAATTTAATATTTAGGTATCTGAAAGGGCCTCTATCCCCAATGAAATTTGGGGGAGGGACCAAATCAATCCATTAATTTCCCCATTAGATAAGTCCCAATATTCCTTGACCACACTTTTCAGCAAAGATCTTCAAAGATTTGTGACACAGTTCTCCAAGGCTCCTCCTCGTAAAGTGGTCTCTCTTGCACCCAAAAATCCTTCCAGAACCGAATCCTATTTCCCTTGCCAATATTCCACTTTATACCTCTATCTAATATCTCCCTGAAGTAAGAAATGACTTCCGAAGAAGGATCCACTAGGAAGGTTATCTTACAAGAAAAAATCTCTATTCTCGCTAACATTCCTTAAGTATTTTCTTAATGATATCTCTCCATAGAACCTCCTCTTTGATCACCCTTCGATCACCCTTGGCCACCGAGCTTCATTCATGTATTTCATTTTATTCAGCCTTAGGCCACCACATTCTTTGGGTCTTGAAACTTTTCCCAAGACATAAGAGGGAATTTAAACTTCTCCTCTACCCCAGCCCAAAGGAACCTTTTATGTATCCTTTCAAGAGAATCTAATATCTTAGCTGGTAATTTAAAAAGAGACATAACATAAATGGGTATACCTTGAAGCAAAATTTGGAGAAGCTGAATTTTACCAGCTTGAGTGAGGAGGGTTCCCTTCCATGTGGAAATTTTTTTATTGAATCTCTCCAACAGGTTGTTCTAGATTGAAGGATCTGGTTTCTTATGAACAAGGGGCATACCAAGGTAAATGTATGGTAAGGTCTTAATCCTACACCCAAGGATGCATGAAAGTATTACTTGAAACTGATTCTCCACATTGATGAAGAATACAACACTTTTTTGGAAATTGACATACTTGTCCAAAACTCTCTCATAATCGTTCAACACTTCCTTGAAATTAGAAGCTTCCTGTATAGAATCTTTTCCCATCAGAAAATTATCATCCATGAATTGGTTTAGACATATGGATGGGATAACATTACAAATTTTAATACCTTAGATAAGATTAAGAGAAAAAACATGGTTGCAAAGTTTGGTTACAGATTCCGCCACTATAATATAAAGAAAAGGAGAAAGAGGATCTCTTTGTCTCAGCCCATGCCCTTCCTGAAAGAAACCTTTAGGTTTTCCATTAATAATAGAAGAGAAACTAGCTTTGGATATATAAACCATTATCATGTTAATAAAGAAATCATCAAATAAAAATTTGACCATGATAGCATGAAGAAAGGACCACGAGATCCTATCATAGGCTTTATGTATATCAAGATTGACAAACATGATCAATATGCCGAAGTTTCTATAGACTGAATGGCTTCATGAATACAAACAATGTTGTCTAGAATCTGTCTTTCAGGGAAAAGAGATCCTTGATTGGGCGAGATAAAATTAGCTATGACCTTTTTGATCATGAGAGAAATAATTTTGGTTAACAACTTGTATCTAGTATTGTGTAGGTTGATTGGTATAAATTATTAAACAACCTTGGCTCCCATAATTTTAGGGAAGAGGACTAGAAAAGTGTTGTTGATCTTATTTAGAAGCTTCCCATGAGTGAAGAATTCTTAATCCCGCACCCAAGGATGCAGGAAATTCTTACTTGAAACTGATCCTTCACATTGATGAAGAATACAACACTTTTGTGGAAATTGATATCTGTCTAGAAACTCTCTCATAATCATTCAACACTTCCACGAAATTAGAAGCTTCCCGTATAGAATCTTTGCCCATCAGAAAAATTATCATCCACGAACTGGTTAAGACATATGGATGGGAGTCCATTACAAATTTTAATACCTTAGATAAGATTAAGAGAAAAAACATGCTTACAAATTTTGCTTATAGATTCCGCTACTATAATATAAAGAAAAGGAGAAAGAGGATCTCCTTGTCTCAGCCCATACCCTTCTTGAAAGAAACATTTAGGTTTTCCATTAATAATAGTAGAGAAACTAGCTACGGATATACAAACCATGATCATGTTAATAAAGAAATCATCAAAACAAAATTTTACCATGATAGCACGAAGAAAGGACCATGATATCCTATCATAGGATTTACGTATATCAAGCTTCACAAACATGACCAATCTGCCAGAAGTTTCTATAGAGTGAATGGCTTCATGAATAACAATAATGTTGTCCAGAATTTGTGTGTCGGGAAAAAATATCCTTGATTGGGTAAGATAAAATTAGCTATGACCTTTCTAATCACGAGAGAAATAATTTTGGTTAACAACTTGTAGCTAGTATTGCATAGGTTGATTGGTCTAAATTATTAAACATCCTTGGCTCCCATAATTTTAGGGATGAGGACTAGAAAAGTGTTGTTGATCTGATTTAGAAGCTTCCCATGAGTGAAGAAGTCTTGAACCATATCAACCACCTCCTTTTTAACCACCTCCCAGAAATATTGATAGAAGAACAGAGGAAACCCATCAGGACCCGAGGATTTATCAGGTTCCATATCAAAGAATGAAAATATGATCTCTTCTTCCCTCGTAATTAACAAAAGCTCTCTATTTTCCTACTTTGGCATATAAAATTTTGGAAAAGGGAAAACACCTTATCCTTAGAAACCCTATCTCGGTTCCTACCCGGGAAGAAAAAGATCCTTTAAATAGTTTATGATAGTATCATTGATTTTATTTTTCACAAGAAAAAGTTCTCCATCAGCCCTTCCGATTTCCTTTATCTTGAGCTGATTTGTCCTTGTGGTAGTTGAGAAATGAAAAACTTGGTGTTTCGCCCCTCTTCTTTAACCATTTTATCCTAGAATTTTGCTTCCAACACACTTCTTCTTTGTCCAGGATATCATGGTATTCAACAAGAAGATTTTGTTCCTAGATTTTGAGAGCAGGATTGAGACCATGCTCCTCCATCAATTCTTCAATATTTCACAAATCCTCCACAATTCTACTTTTAGAGTGGAAGATATTCCCAAAATTCTCCTTATTCTAGATTTTAAGGATTTTTTTGTATGCTTCAGTTTGAAACATAATCAAAACATAGAAGTCCTATGAACATGCAATTCCCACCACTCTTGAATTCTATTGAGTATATCCGGGTGTTGGAGACACATCTTTTCAAATCTGAAAGGTCTTACTTTTTTGGAAATAGCCATACCCAAATTGAGAAGGATTGGGTTATGATCTGACCCAATTTTGGGTAGAGAATTTAATGAATA
The DNA here is from genome assembly GCA_018340775.1 of Taxus wallichiana var. yunnanensis. NCBI lineage: Eukaryota > Viridiplantae > Streptophyta > Pinopsida > Cupressales > Taxaceae > Taxus > Taxus wallichiana. The sequence continues at coordinate 406,684,028 of CM031240.1, read as the reverse complement.
AATCTGGTTAATCATACATAAATGAATCACAACAAACCTATCCAACTGATTTAGATGAGGTCCTACCCCTGCTCTTATGTTAGCCCAAGTAAACTTAGATCCTCCCAACTCTAGATCAAATAAGTCATTTTTCATAAGAAAATTAGCAAGATCATCTGACATCGGTCAAGCAAGAGATAGACCCTCATTTTTATAAAAAGAGAGAGGGGGTATTGAAATCTCCCCAATAATCCAATCACAATAATTGAACATATTTCTAAAACCTAAATATTCCTCCCATAAGTTCCTCCTACCACTAACCGAGTCCAGTAGCATAGATATTGGAAACAATCCAGGTCTTTTTTAATCGATTTCAGTGAAACAAATAGCCACATGTCTAGCCAAAGCCATAAGTAGTTCACCTTTCACCACTTGGGAGTTATAAAGAGTAACAATAACTCTCGAGGCTCCAATAGAATTAACACCTTGCTGGTCCGAAAATCTATCGTGAGAGTAGATCTATGGATAGACAAGCCAACAGTGTGCAGGGCATAGCCCCTCTTTGAGACAACAAAGTGAAACTGGTTTATTGCTATTCCACCAATAGGAATCTATGCAAGTCTCACAATATTCTACCTTCAGGGGTTTGGGATCTCATCCTAGTAGAGGTGTTTCCAACTGTGAAAAGAAAGGAATGGAGGGAAAGACGAAGAAAGGATGGGTCCGAAGGGAGAAAAGAAATGAATTCCAAAGCAGAAATATCAGAGGGTTTATGTTTTGGGATTGGTAATAAATGGAGCCAAACCTACTTGCATAAATGAACAAAGCAATACTGATGAACAAATGACAAAAAAGTAGAGATAGGTCCAATAGAATAAACACATAGATCTAACATAAGAAAGATCATATGCCCATAACACACATATTCAGCACAAAGTCTTAATATTTGTATTAATGCTTTCTTCTATTACAAAAGTACAAATCCTTTTCTTCTCACTTCTATTTTTCATCTAAAAAGTGTCCACACCCTTGAATACAACAAATATTCAAGTATATATAGAAGGAGAAGGAGAGAGAAAGAAAAAAGAAACTAACTAATTACAAAATATTTACAAAAATATCTAAAAGTCAACTATTGACTTTGGGTAACTTTGTGGATAACAACATCCCATGGTGCAACATGGATGATGTCATCACTTGTGCCAACATACTTTTAAATATTACGAAAAGAAAGACAAGAAGAGGAAGGTTATTCATCGTTGTCTCGCAGCTGGAAAGGAGTACCCTGCTTATGCTCAAGAGAGGCAATGTGGAATTGGGCTCGGTACTCCATGAATTTGTTAATCCTCGGCTAGAGTTGATCCTGGGCAGGACCCTTGATGTGATCGCCGATGACTTCACAATTCTCCCATTGATCTCGATTTTTTTTAGAACTTGAAGTACTCATTACCTAACTCCATCGGAGTAACCCAAAAAGTTGTGGTAGGCCAAAAGGTTGTTGATGGATTCAGCGTCAAAAGTAGCTTCTAGCCCTAACCCTTGCGAGATGATCTCTTTGAAGATCCGAATAGTTTCATCTACCTTCCTCAAGGTGAATGATGGAGTGAGCAATATGATGGAGTGAGAAATCCCAGAGACATCCTTAGGAAAATTTGCTCCATTTGATGCATTACATCCAGGCTTCCTCCTTGACCTTATCTATCTTCTCCAGGACAAATTCCATCTGATCGACCCGGTAGTCCAAAGCAGCAAGGACTTTGTTGGGTGCTCTAGGGTGATCGAAGATGCTGAATTTAACTAAATCATCGATTGAGCAGTCGAGAATCTTCTGGAATGTCTCATGTTGCAACCTAGCATGGTCCAACTCTTCAGAGATAGGTCCTGCAATTGCCTAGAGTTCCTTGTTCACCTGACCAATGTTCTGATATAACTCGGTGAACTTAATGATTACTTCCTCACTATCTTTGAGGATCTGGTCTCTCCAGTGGATACTGCCATGCCTTGTTCACCAATCTTGGCATATTCATTTATCTTATCCTAACTAAGGGCCTTAGGAGTCTTAGTGGCAGTTGTAGGAGGTGCACTACCCATTTTATACAGGGCATGGAGAAGATGTTTATTTTGCTCTTTTAGTAGCCTCTTCTCTTCCTTTGCTTCTTGAAGCTTCTTGTAAAGGGCATCCACTACAGATAGGGCCTCCCCTTGTAGTCTTTCAGAGGACATTCCCATTGTGACCTATGTCATTGTATAATCCATAGGAGACATATCCTTTTTATCCTTTATGAGGTTGAGATATGCAATCTCCATTACTCTTTCAACCGAGGCACTCGAGAGAAGCGGGTTATCAGCTTTTACTTCTTAGATCCTTTTGTTGTGATGATGGAGAAGCCCATAGGTGAAATGGGGACTTTTCTCTTATGCTGGCTTAGGTGTTGGGAGTTCCATGTTGGACTTAAGGGAGAAGAAGGAATGCTAGAAGAAGGAGCAACTACAGTGTACTCGGGGAAATGGGTTGAGACGCTTGGCGGCGGCATTGATAAAGAAGCCAAACCTCCAATGCTCACAGGGGTAGGAGTTATTGTAGGAGAGGAAACTGTGGGGGTGGAAGAGAGCTGAGAGATGAGGGAAGAAATACTGGGGGACAGCTCTGCGAGGGAAGAGAAGATGGAAGAAGAGGAAAGGGGAATAGTAGAAGGGGGGAGAAGACACAACCAAAGGAATGGTTGCTTGAGTAACATGAGGAGGGGAGGGAGGAAAGGGAGAAGGGACGATGGGAACCTCAACAATTGTAGCAATGGAAAAATCTTGAGTGGATGTGCCCTGTTAGAACACTCACTGCCGCTTCTTCCTCTTCAGGTGATACTAGGCTTACTACCTGTTCTTGTACGGAAAAGGGAGGGCTCTCAGGAGCTTCTTCTTGAGCGGAGCTTGATTCTCCCTCTTTGTCTTTTCCTTTTCTCTTTAGAAAATGCTTCGGCCTGGAAGGTGCATTGCCCAAAGGAGACGTGGTGAAGTCTACCCCAAGGTAGATGAGCCCATTATACCTGCACCAATGCTCTGTGCGCTACAATGTGCCCTTAACCCTCTCCTCAATGGTCTGAGGTGCCCACCTAAAATGGTGATCATGGAAAATTTTTATTCATTGTTTCTAGGTATCTAAGCATCCATTTTTAGAAGTAGTGGGCATCGGGAAGCCCATATTGAAAACCCTTCTCGGGAGGGTAATAGTATCACTTAGCTCCTCCGAAAAGTCATGCTATGAATAACCTGGGGCCACCTAGTTATTACCTTTTTATTCTTTAGGTATACCTCATTCATTAACTACATGCATTTGTCTTCATTTTCCTCCCATGCCTTAATGTAGTCTTCCTAACTCACACCCACAAAGTGCCGGAGTGGTGGGGGATACCCAACATGATCTCGAAGTTCGGGCAGTGAGGTTGATTATAACCTCGCCCTTCTCATTCTTGACACATCTTGTGTCTTTGTTATAGCAGCGGGCCACCACCATCATGAACTCATTATTCACCATGCTAACGGGGATTCCCCCAGTGAAGTGTAGACCACTTCCCACTAGTTTTTCCATCCATGGACTGCCTGTGACCCTTCTGGTTCTAGCCCAAAAATATTCCATGTCTATATGGCCAAGATCGGAATATCTCGATATCTAAGTTACATTTGCATGGGATTCTGGCATCCTGACCCTTTGATACTTGTATTTCATTTCTTCCTCTATGAGTTTGGACTTACCCTTTGACTTGGTTGGCCTTTTGCTTGATGTAGACATATGAAAATATGAGTTCAGTTGCTGATCTGTAAGAAGGAGCGAAGTCCAACACAAAAGAGCCATGTTAGCTATTAGATTATCCATCAAGGCTTTACAAAATGAGGAGTTAGTAATTTAGATGCTTCTAGGTGCAGGGCGCAGCGATACTGCAGGCTGTAGGGTCAATAAAGTATGGCACACTGATGCAGAGTGTTGCAAGGAAGAAAACAATGCCAAAGGGCACACGGTGTAGGAAAATCACACATAACATCAGTGTTGTTGTAGAAGGATTTGTGCCTATGCCATTGTGTAAGGTTTAAATTGGGCGTAAACAATTTTGGTGTTGCATGGAAGCAGGATGCACCAATGGCATAGATCTGGAACATGTTACAGAAAATTTTGGTGTGCCAAGGCACTGCATTAAAGGATGCATCATTAAGTCAAAGTGCGCCAAGGGGATTTTGGCATGGTGCAGATAGAGCTTGCATGACACCCTTTGTTGGTATAAAGGCGAGATTGCACTCTGCGCCCGTTTAAGGATTTTCTTAGTTTTATACAATGCAAGAAGGATGTGTGTTGCAGGTAGGGACAATGCTCCCTCTTGGCGTGACTGTGTTTTATGCAACAAGGATGGCGATTTCACCCAAGGAAAACCACGGCTTAGATCGATAACTTTTAGGTTTTCTTATTTTTGATTGGTTTTTAGTTTTTAGGCCTCTTTCGACATGGATTTTACAACAAGGGGAAAAGAGTGAAGAGGATCACGGGTCTATTTCTAAGACAAAGCCCTCTAGGTTAGCAAATCTGGAAGGAGGGCAAAAATGATTTGGGAAGAGAGAAGCTAAAAAAGAGTTTGGAGGGGTTTAGGTTTCTTCAGGTTCATTTTATTATTATTCCACCAACAACCAAACCAAAAAAAAAACCATAAGAAAAGATAGGACCACCTACCTGGAATATATCTACTGGTAGAAATGACGCGGGGCCCACGAATACAACGCAAAATGATACAAGGACGACGGAGGTGCCGACAGGTGTAGAGGAATAAACTTTTCACATGTTTTACAATTGTGAAAATGATAGGTCGGATGTGCCTATTTATAGAAAAAGGTGCAATAAATGTGCTACCAACCTTTTTCAAAGGGTGCACAAAAAAGAATGCTAACACATAAATACTTGCACCTTTGGCATGGTTATGCGTGCCACAACATGAAATTATTTGCACCTTGGTGCAAATTCGGACTATCAACATGGGATTTTTAGCACCTTGGCGCACCGCTTAAGGGCGCAACATTTTTAGTGTCGACAGTTGGCACATGCACCCTGAACAGTTTGAAAGGTGCAACATGGGGATGTGAAACATTTTTTACTGTTGACACGACAGAGAGTGTGCCAAAGGCACAAAAGAGGTGCATATACTTTTGATGTTACATGAACAAAGTCTACGCCCTACCAAAAAGGACCAAAATGACTAAGTTCGAAAAACCGATTCTCTGGAAATGGGTTTTAGGCCATTCCGAATGCTAAGGGACCTCGGCAGGAAAGCGAAACAAAATTTTGGTAGGGTTACCTGTAAAATTTCCCTTCTCAATTTTACAGATAACAACTTGCTCTCTTGTCTGGGACTATCTTTGAGCGAAGCTTAAGGGTAGAGAATCCCAGATCAACATGTGCCTATCCATTGGGCTACAGAGTCAAAAACAAGGGTGAAAACAAAAGGAAAACATGCAACTGACAAAATAAAACACACAACATAAAGAAAACTATACAAAGAAGAGAGCAAACTCTACTTCCTGAATATTTTGAGATGTTACCCGCTATAGGGAAGCAGGAGATTAGTTATGTCTAGATACGAGAGATAGAATCTATTCTCTCCATTGAGCTGCTTGATGTTGAAAGGCCCTCTCCATAGAGAATCAAATTTCCCATGCATGCCCTTTGGCTCTCTTCACTTATCCCACAAAAGGATGAGATCTCCTACCTGGAAATCTCTCTGCTTAGCCTTTTTATCAAACAACCTCTTGACTTGATTCTAATGTTCGGTGATCCTATCAACCACTCTTACCCTTTTTCTTCAAGCTCTACTAGATACATGATCCTCTTTTCAAGATAATTTTGGAAAGTTTCATCTTTAATCACTCGTGCCAAGCACAGAGTAGGAAGTTCCATAGAAATGGGGAGGTCAGTGTCGATTCCATATAATAATTGAAAAGGAAACATACCAAGAGACATTTTTGGAGTAATGCGGTCTACCCACAAAGCGTCATACAATGACTTGTGCCACGACCGCTGATTCTCATCAACTAGCTTCTGTATGATGGTCACTAAGTTTTTATTACTGGATTCTTTGACCATTTCCTTGGGGGTAATAATCCGAGGCATGGGCCAAGGTTATCCCGTATTCATAGAAAAAACTGATAACTTCCGTGAGGAGAAGTTGGAAGCATTATCGAAATGATCTTGTTTGGAATGCCAAACCTTACAATGATATTTTCTTTGATGAAATTACAAACAACTTCAGAGGTGGCATTCTTAATAGGTATGGCCTCCACCCATTTGGTGAAGTAATCTGTTGCTGTTAGGACATAACTATGTCCAAGCACTTGATTGTGGATGTAGTGCTCTGATAAAGTCAATTCCCCATTTCCTGAATGGTTCGTCGATAATGACCGGCCTGAGGGAAAAGCAGCCAATTTTGGTTTGCCAACAAACTATTGGCAGAGCTCACATTTTGCTACCTAGGTGGCTGTATCTCGAAATAGCGTTGGCCAATAGTACCTGGCTCGGATGATCTTGTGTGCTGTCACAGAAGAAGAAAATGACCACCGCAGGCTGAATCATGAAAATCTCGAGTAACTTTACCTATTGCGGCTTGTCAACGCATCGCAGGAAGATGCCATCAATCCCACGCTTGTATAGACCCTCATTCTAGATGACATATCTGGCTGCTCTGAGCTTTATAGTACACTTCTCCTTTGAAGTTAGATGAGCTGGGCACTCTCCGTAAGTGAGAAAGAAGGTGATATTAGAATACCACTCATCGCTAGTTGTAAACAAATAGAACCATAGGCAGAGAATCATCTTCTTGATTGATCCCACATTCCATCGATGCAATCATCTTTTTCTTCAAGGTCTTCTGAATCTTTGTTTTCAGCCATAAGCTGACATAGACCCTTGCCTCTTACCAGCTTGGTTGGTTTTATATCTAGATCATACTCTTGGACCTTTGTGATCCAATTCCCTCTCAAGCTCCCTAACTCATGTTGAGTTAAGATTGACTTGACTGCTATGTCAGGAACCAACACTATTGTATGAGAGTTCGGATGTAATACCAGAAGTTCTTAACTGCTTTAATGACGGTGAAGGTGTGCTTTTCCAACTGAGACATCTTCAACTCATGAGGCTTGAGGGGAGAGATCATGAATGTGATTAGAGATTCAACATCTTCATAATTATTTTACATTAAGATGGCCAATACACTATGCTTAGATGCAAACCGTACATGATAAAATCCTTGGAAAAATTGGGACATACCAGATGGTGCATGAGCGACGGAGGCTTTTATATCGTCAAATGACATCTTTCCTTCTTTTCTCCACCAGAAAGTTTGTGACCCTTTCATCATATTTAATATGTGGTGAGTCTTTTCAGCAAATTTGGGAATGAAGCACCTAAGAAAATTCACTTTTCTGAAGAAAGAGTGAACACCGGTCTTGCTTGTGTGTAAAGTAAGGCTCTGAATAGCCCTAACCCTTTCGGCATCTATTTTTGTCCCCTCTTTCTAACAACGTGTCCCAACAACTTTCCTTCAGTGACCCCAAAAATAGACTTTTTTCAGATTCAGGGAGATCCCATGTTCTTGGCATCTAATCAATACTTGCTCCAAATGATCACAATGATCACTTCATTGTTTAGAGAACATAGTTAAGTCATCTAAATAAACTATGATAAATTTTCCCATCATACCTTTGAACGTGAAGTCCATTGCCCACTGGAAGGTGGCACCAGCGTTGGTCAAACCAAAAGGCATTTTGCTATAGGCGAATGTGCCCCAGGGGGTAGTGAATGTTGTTTTGAATTGGTCTTCAGGCGAGACTTCAATCTGATTATAGCCTGAAAAACCATCAAGCATGGACAACATTTTTGAACCATTTACTGCCTAACCTGATCCATTATGGGAAGTGGGTAATTATCCTTCAAGGATGCCTAATTTAGGTTGCGAAAATCTACGCATATGCGTATCTCACCATTTTTCTTACATACTGGCACAATGTTTGTGACCCAGGTACTGTGGTGGATAGGAAAAATGATCCTTGCATCCAGCATCTTCTGTATTTCAGCCTGGATGGTACCTGAGATCTTAGGATTATAGTGCCTCTATTTCTGGTGAAAGGGTTTGACATCTTCTTTCAACGGGATGTCATGTTGGATGTCCTTTAGCTTGAAAGACTTTAGATCGGCATAAGACCATGCCAATACATCCATATATTTCTTTAAATTGATGAATTTCCACTTTTCTTTAGGTGTGCAACACCTCCCGATGTTTACAAACTATGGATGCTCCGCAGTACCTAGATTGACCGGCTCGGTTTCTGGAGAGGAGTTAGGATTATCTTGTCACTTCTTCCTGACAAAACGGTCATGTCTGTCAAATAATCATTCCAGAGAAACTAAACCTTTTGGGATTTTATTTCCTTTGAGCTGGCATATGCCATCACCTCCTTTTGATTCATTTGCTTGACCAAGTGATGATTCACGACATGTAGAAGTAGACCCTTCAAAATGAAGCTCACTGAAATTTTCCACCTTCTCCAAAAAGGCAATAAGTTGATTATCATCATTGAATACCTGCCAGTGCTGAGAATTGTCTGGCACACTTGGGCGGAAGACTACCTCAATGGTATATGTGTCTGTCTTCAATCCTGGGTGAGGGAGCATGAGGGATGCTGAGATGGCCAATGAATCGGCCATATCGTTCTGAGCTCTCGGAATGGATTTAATTGAAAAAGTGTCAAACTCCTCAATGTTGTCCCATACCACGTTGTGGTAATGCCTGAGCCTTTCGTTCTTCACTTGATATATCCTTTTTACTTGATTCACGACCAGCTCGGCATCACCTTACACTTTTAGGTTCTTGATTCCCCTTTCTTTTGCAGCTTGCATGCCAAGTAGAAAATATTCATACTCAATAGTATTATTCATGTTGAAAAACTACAACTTGAAAGAGAGAGGAAAAATCTCCTCCTTAGGAGATATTAGCATGGCTCCAGCGCCGCATCCACTAGTTGCACAACTGCCATCAAACTGCAATGTCCAAACTTTTTAAGGTCTTCTTCCTGGATGAGGACGTCCATTTTTCAGACTCAGTAGATAAGAAGTAATTCCCCATCCCTGATGATTCAAAGAGAATTTGGGCTTGGGGGTCATCAGAATTGGTGACCAAGTACTTCTTTTGCGATTCAGGCTCCAATGTCTACATTACGCCTTTGACGGGGATTCTGGCTTTGGACCAGTCCATATAAATCTCTCCACCAACCTCCTTACAAAAGCTCCTTCCTAGTAGAATTCCATATGCTACAGGGATATCGGCAATGAGGATGGTCATCTTTACTCTTTTCTCTGGGAATGCCACAAAGGCAAACTGTGCATCTTTGATTTGACCGATCAATGGAACCTATTTGGTTTCCAAGGAGTAACATCTACCAAAAGGCTTGGTAAGAGTGAGGCCCAAAGCATGGGTGAATTTTTCTAGCATGACATTATCGAAGCCCGAAATCAATTATGTAGTTGCTTAGCTTGTGACCATTGATTAGGAGGGAGAGATAAAAAGGTTCAATTTTGCCTGATGGAAGTCGAGGCAACATTTATGTGAGATGCATGAGGAGTGGAAAGGATTCCTTTTGGGGAGACTTGAGAAGTTACTGACAACTTGGCTTTGAATATATTCGATCAATCTTACAAGTTGTTTGGGGTTTGACTGAAGATACTCGGCTTTAGACATTTGGATCTTGGTCTTTTTAGCATGATCGATTATGTCGAATGTGGCCAAGGGTTGCGTTGATGAAGGAATGAGTCCCTCATTTTGTGATGGTAGGGTAGGATTACCGGTCTTTATGGGAATAGAAGAAGGTTGATTTGAAGGGGAGATAGGGAAAATGATTTCTTCGTAAAAGACTTAATAAGAGGTTGAGCAGGAAGAGGATTACCTCTTTTTGCAATGGTTGGAGGCATGTTTGACATGACCTTTCCTTTTGTATCCTGGCAGCAACTTCTGCCTCTTTTCCTTGAGAGCGGGTGAAAACAACATATGACTGCCCACTTGCATATCCTTGGGTACCCTCTTCTTCATCAGATTCCTCCTCATCAAATTCCATATACCCGATCGTAGAGTCGCTAGCCGGTTCACCGACATCTTGATCATCTTCATCTTGGGGTGAAGGTTCTTCATAATTTTGCTCCTCTTCTTCAATCTCAACTAGGGCATTGACCGGAGGAGCCTCGAGTGCCAAATGTGGAGCAATTACGGGTAAACGCGGCCTTTGGGGGTGTTGTTGGAAGTGAAATTTCTCCGCGGGACATCCCGGTATGAAGTACTAGGAGAAGCTTGAGCTAACTACTTCTTTAATGTGAGCAAGTCATTCGCCATCTTCTGGAATGCCGGATCTGATGAAGTGGCTTGAGAAGGAGTTGAAACTTTTGGCTTGGATGGTTCTCATTTTAATTCACTAGATATGAGCAAGTTATCTTCTATTCGAATGGCAGCGGCTTGAGCAAGAACCAGAGTAGTGACTTGTTCTTGTAAGAGTAAGAAACTTACTTTTGAGCTCATGGCATTCACGAAGAAACACTTCTGATTTTTTGGCGTTGGCAGCATGGCAAGTGGCACACGGTTAATGAGTGAGTTGAAATGAGTGATGAAATCACGCATGGTTTCATTGAATTCCTTCTTTAGGTGAGTGATCTTTGATAGTAATGTGAACGTGTCCTCTAAAGGCTTATACCTTTCTTCGAATGTAGTTCGTAATGTGGCCCAACTGGTGATAGATCCGGTCGGTAGATGTTGGAACCACTCTCCGCCGTGGGTCCTTGCAAGGTCTCAAAAAGAGGTGAACTAACACATCTTCGTGGGTCACATCTAGGATGATGCATGACATGATGAAAGTGGATATATGTGAATCCATACTTTGGTTTCCGCTCCCATCAAATTTTGGGAAATTCTTTTGGTTTCCATGAGGGAGCACGTGAACAGGATGTGGCAAAGCAAGAGGGCCCATAGCATTTCCCCATGGTACTGCCATTTGAAAAGCTAGAAAAAGGACATGAGCTGGAAGTGCGGTTCCACTGAGCAACAAGGCACTGCAAAGGGAGGTGGATGCTCCTTGTGAAAAATGATTCCTTCATGGAGGTGAGACACTTCTTGCTGACCGATCAGTTGAACTTAGCGACGAGAAGCATGCTGGTGTAATATTAAAGTTGTGCCTTTGAAGTAGATTGAAAGTAGGATCAACTTCTCCACGAGCTCTCCTACTATGAGTAAATGGTTCACCGCCAGTGTATCTTTCAGATCTGTAATATTTTGGAGCAGATTTAAAAACTCTTTTTGGTTGTACTTGCTGAATTTTCTGATTTTTCAAGCAAAAATCAGCAGCATGTACTTTTTTGAATATTTAAATTTTATCCTCTTTTGAAAACCGATTGCGGTTTAATGACAAATATTAATGAGGATAAAATAATGGCTAACTTAGCAAGCTGATTTTCGGATCTTAGAGTTGAATTTTCATGAGGGTTTTGAAATTTTTTGTAAACTATCAGAATTTTAGATCTACGGAAAATATGGGTTTTTGTAAAAACTCAGTGAACTAAAGATCTCTAACTAGCCCAGATCTATGGATCTCTGAAGAAAATTTTTAGTTTGGAGCACTTTTGCAAAAAATTTGGATTTTAAGCAAAAAGTTAAAATTTGCAAACAGGTAGTGGTTTCTACGGTTTTATTGATTTTCTAACATACCACAACCATAGATCCATTCGGTCCCAAAGTGGAGTTTCCAAAAATTTTGGTCGAAAATCATCGTGAGAGTAGATCTATGGATAGATGAGCCAACAGTGTGCGGGGCATAGCCCCTCTTTGAGACAACAAAGCAAAACTGGTTTATTGTTATTCCACCAGTAGGAATCTATGCAAGTCTCACAATATTCTGCCTTTGGGGGTTTGGGATCTCATCCCAGTAGAGGTGTTTCCAACTGTGAAAAGAAAGGAATGGAGGGAAAGACAAAGAAAGGATGGGTCCGAAGGGAGAAAAGAAATGAATTCCAAAGTAGAAAGGTCAGAGGGTTTATGTTTTGGGATTGGTAATAAATGGAGCCAAACCTACTTGCATAAACGAACAAAGCAATACTGATGAACAAATGACAAAAAGGTAGAGATAGGTCCAACAGAATAAACGCACAGATCTGACATAAGAAAGATCAGATGCCCATAACACACATATTCAACACAAAGTCTTAATATTTGTATTAATGTTTTTTCTATTACAAAAAGTACAAAGCCTTTTCTTCTCACTTCTATTTTTCATCTAAAAAGTGTCCACCCTTGAATACAACAAATATTCAAGTATTTATAGAAGGAGAAGGAGAGAGAAGGCAAAAAGAAACCAACAACTAATTACAAAATATTTACAAAATATCTAAAAGTCAATTGTTGACTTTGGGCAACTTGGTGGATAACAACATCCCATGGTGCAACATGGATGATGTCATCATTTGTGCCAACATACTTTTAAATATTACAAAAAGAAAGCCAAGAAGAGGAAGGCTATTCATCATCGTCTCGTGGATGGAAAGGAGTACCCTACTTCTTCTCAGGAGAGGCAATGTGGAATTGGGCCCGGTACTCCATGAATTTGTTGATCATCGGTTGGAGTTGATCTGGCAGGACCCTTGGTGTGATCACCGATGACTTCACAAGTCTCCCATTCATCTCTAATTTTTTGGAGATCTTGAAGTACTCATTACCTTCCTCCATCAGGTATCCCACAAAGTCGTGGTAGGCACGAAGGTTGTTGATGGATTCAACGTCAAAAGTAGCTTCTAGCCCTAACCCTTGCGAGACGATCTCTTTGAAGATCGAATAGTTTCATCTACCTTCCTCAAGGAGAATGATGGAGTGAGCAATCCCAGAGACATCCTTAGGAAAATTTGCTCCATTTGATGCATTGCATCAGGGCTTCCTCCTTGACCTTATCTATCTTCTCCAGGAAAAATTCCATCTGATCGACCCGATAGTCCAAAGCAGCAAGGACTTTGTTGGGTGATCTGGGGTGATCGAAGATGCTGAATTTAACTAAATCATCGACTGAGCAGTCAAGCATATTCTATAATGTCTCGTGTTGCAACCTGACATGGTCAAACTCTTTGGAGATAGGTCCTACAATCACTGGAGTTCCTTGTTCACCCGACCAATGTTTTGATATAACTCGGTGAACTTGATGATTACTTCCTCACTATCTTTGAGGATCTGGTCTCTCCAGGAAGATACTGCCATGCCTTGTTCACCAATCTTGGCGTATTCATTTATCTTATCCTAACTAAGGGCCTCAGGAGTCTCAGTGGCAGTTGTAGGAGGTGCACTACCCATTTTCTGTAGGGTGTGGAGAAGATGTTTATTCTACTCTTTTAGTAGCCTCTTCTCTTCCTTTGCTTCTTGAAGCTTCTTGCAAAGGGCATCCACCGTAGATAGGGCCTCCTTGAAGGCTCTCGGAGGATGTTCCCATTATGACCTATGTCACTGTATAATCTGTAGGGACAGATCCTTTTTATCCTTTGTGGGATCGGGATACGTGATCTCCATTACTCTTTCACCTGAGGTGCTATAAGAGAAGTGGGTTATCAAATTTTTCTACTTTTAGCTCCTTTTGTTGGGATGATGGAGAAGTCCATAGGTGCAATGGGGAATTTCCTCTTATGTTGGCTCAGGTGTTGGGAGATCCATGCTGGACTTAAGGGAGAAGAAGGAACAATGGAAAGAAGGAGAAACTACAGTGTACTTGGGGAAATGGGTTGAGATGCTTGGTGGCATTGATAAAGAAGCCAAACCTCCAACGCTCACAGGGGTAGGAGTTACTGTAGGAGAGGAAACTATGGGGGTGGAAGGGAGCTGAGAGATGAGGGAAGAAATACTGGGGGACAGCTCCGTGAGGGAAGAGAAGATGGAAGAAGAGGAAAGGGGAATAGTAGAAGATGGGGGAGAAGACACAACCAAAGGAATGGTTTCTTGAGTGACATGAGGAGGGGAAGGAGGAGTGGGAGAAGGGATGATGGGAACCTCAAAAATTGTAGAAGTGGCAACATCCTGAGTGGATGTGCCTGTTGAACACTCACTCGCCACTTCTTCCTCTTTAGAGATACCAGGGTTACTACCTGTTCTTATGCGGTGGAGGGAGGGCTCTCAGGAGCTTCTTCTTGAGTGGAGCTTGATTCTCCCTCTTTGTCTTTTCCTTTTCCCTTTGGAAAATGCTTCGCCTGGTAGGTGCATTGCCCAAAGGAGATGTGGTGAAGTCTACCCCAAGGTAGATGAGCCCGTTATACCTGCACCAATGCTCTGTGCACTGCAATGTGCCCTTAACCCTCTCCTCAATGGTCTGAGGTGCCCTTGTTCTGTCTATTTTGGTAAATGGCCAGTTGTCCCATTCGTGTCTAAATATACCTGATCAACTTCTTGATCAATCATTTGGAAACCTTTTGGAACAATGGCCACGCCATATTGAATAATTTCTGCCAGGGCCAGATGGGAGTGATCCTTTCTCCTAAGTTTTACCTCGTGATACAGGTTAATGTAGATGTCCTCGATCTGTGGAACGTGGATCGGATCGAGTTTTGCCTTTGGGAGGTAATTTCATGGATCAAAGGTTGGCCTTGCTGGGAAATTGTGCTTCAGGTTGAGCAGCTTGAGTTCTGCAAACATTTCCTGGGCCTTGGTGTGAGAAGTGCATGTGTACCTGCCCACTGTGAGGGGGAATGGAGTTCCACCCTTCTTTCTCTTTAGGAACTTCTCGTGATATGTTATGAGCTATCTAGATAGCTCCAACAAGATCAACTTCAGCCCCGCATATCTTGGTAACTTGGTGGGCTCCCCCAAGAAGTTGGCTGCTCTGAGATAGGTAAAAGTGGGGAATTGCGTAAACAACGCCCCCCACTTCTCCGTTGCAGTTACTATGCTCTTGGTCATCCGACCGTGAGTCATATTGGGCCTCAAAAGGCAGATGATGCCGTAGAAGAAGGCATCGTTGATCTTGGTGAACTGTGGAATGCTATTTTCTAGTCTTAATTCTGGATAATATTCAAATATTTTTACCTGGGGCCATACCCCGCATCGGCTCAGCACTGGATAATCTCTCTCAGAGGTAGCAGTGTAGACCATGTAGGAGTTCATGTAGAACCTCCCCATTGTTGTGAGTTGTTGGAGCTGCTCAGAGATGGTGTTGTTGATGATTTCTACCACTCAAAACGTTGATCAGGCACATTTTTGTTCATTGTTTCTAGGTATCTGAGCATCCATTTGTGGAAGTAGTGGGCATCAGGAAGCCCAAAAACCCTGCTCAGGAAGGTAATGGTGTCACTCAGCTCCTCCGAAAAGTCACTGCGATGAATAACCTGGGGCCACCTGGTTATTACCTTTTATTTTTAGGTATACCTCGCTCATTAATTATATGCATTTTTCTTCATTTTCCTCCCATGTCTTAATGCAATCTTCCTGACTTATGGCCACAAAGTGCCGGTGGTGGGGATACCCAGCATGATCTCGAAGTGCCGGGCAGTGAGGTTGATTATAACCTCACCCTTCTTGTTCTCGACACACCTTGTGTTTTTGTTATAGCAGTGGGCCACCACCATCATGAACTCATTATTCACCGCGCTAACGGGATCCCCCAGTGAAGTGTAGACCACTGCCCACTAGTTTGTCCATCCATGGACTGCCTGTGACCCTTCTGGTTCTAGCCCAAAAATCTTCCATGTCTATATGGCCAAGCTCGGAATCTTTGATATCTAAGTCACATTCCGCATGGGATTTCGGCATCCTGACCCTTTGATACTTGTATTTCATTTCTTCCTCTATGAGTTTGGCCTTACCCTTTGACTTGGTTTTCCTTTTTCTTGATGTAGACATATGCGAATCTGAGTTTAGTTGCTGATCTGCAAGAAGAAGGAGTGAAGTCCAACGCAGAAGATCCATGTTAGCTGTTAGATTATCCATAAGGGCTTTACAAAATGAGGAGTTAGTATTTTAGATGCTTTTGGGCGCAGGACGAGATATACTACAGTGCAGGGTCAATAAAGTATGGCACACCGATGATGTAGTGTGTAAGGAAGAAAATAGCGCCAAAGGGTGTAAGGCGCAGAAAATTACACATAACATTAGTGTTGTTGTAGAAGGATTTACACCTGCACCATTGTGTAAGGTTTAAACTGGGCATAAACAATTTTGGTGTTGCATGGAAGCAGGATGTGCCAATGGCAGATATGGAACATGTTATAGAACATTTTGGTGTGCCAAGGCGCAACATTAAAGGATGCATCATTAAGTCAAAGTGCTCCAAGGGGCTTTTGGCATGGCACAAATAGAGCTTGCATGACACCCTTTGTTGGTGTAAGCGGGATTGCGCTACGCCCGTGTAAGGATTTTCTTAGTTTTATACGGTGCAGGAAGGATGTGTGTTGCAGGTAGGGACAGTGTGCCCTCTTGGCATGACTATATTTTATGCAAAAATGATGGCGATTGTACGCCAAAGGAAATCCACGGCTCGGGAAATGCGATAACTTTTAGGTTTTCTTCTTTTTGATTGGTTTTGGTTTTTAGGCCTATTTCAACATGGATTTTACAACAAGGGGAAAAGAGCGAAGAGGATCTGGGTCTATTTCGAGACAAAGCCCTTCGTGCCAACAGATCTTGAAGGAGGGTAAAAAAATTGGGGAAGAGAGAAGCTTACAAAATAGGCTGGAGGGGTTTAGGTTTCTTCAGGTTCATTATTATTCCACCAACAACCAAACCAAAACAAAAACTATAAGAAAAGAGAGGACCACCTACCTAGAATATATAGACTGGAAGAAATGACGCGGGGCCCACGAATGCAACACAAAACGACACGAGGATGACAAAGGCACTGACAGTGCAGAGGAATAAAATTTTCACGTGTTTTACAATTGTGAAAATGACAGGTCGGATGCACCTATTTATAGCAAAAGGCACAATAAATGTGCCACCAAACTTTTTCAAAGGGTACACAAAAAGGAATGCCAACATGAAAATACTTGCACCTTTGGCGTGGTTATGCGTTTGCCAACATGAAATTATTTGCACCTTAGCACAAATTGATCACAACATGGGATTTTTAGTGCCTTGGCACACCGCTTAAGGGCGCAACATTTTTAGTGTCGATAGGTTGGCGCATGCGCCTCGGCGCAGGTTTGAAAGGTGTAACATGGGAGGTGTAACATTTTTCTATTGACATGACAGAGAGTGTGCCAAAGGCATAGAAGAGGGCGCATATACTTTTGATGTTACATGAAAAAGTTCGTGCCCAGCCAAAAAGGACCAAAATGACTAAGTTCGAAAAACTAGATTCTCTCGGAAATGGGTTTTAGTCCATTCCAAACGCTAAGGGACCTCGGTAGGAAAGCGAAACAAAATTTTGGTAAGGTTACCTACAAAATTGCCCTTGTCAATTTTACAGGATAACACACCTACCCACTATCCCTCCTTCCAAAAATACCTACTAACCTCTTTGAATCTATCAAGACTCATTTTAGTTTCTTGTATCATCATTATATCAGTTTATATTTATTTCTAAGATCCTTCACTATTCTATGCTTATGGGGTTGTTTAACCCTCTTATATTCCAAGATAGTATAATTATTTGTTTCTATTTACATGGGAGAACATTAGAGGCCTCTGTAATCCTTTATCTATCTCTTTCTTTACAGAGGTTTCCCTTACCTCCTTATGGGTTTTCCTTCCCTTGGAATTTGACTCTTTTCCCAAATCCACTTTAGAGTTGCTCCATGTGTTTGGCTTGGTCCTATTGACCGGTGTTCTTTGGTGAAGTCAAAACATCAAGAGAGTCCTAAACCACTCCCCCATAAAAATCTCAAAATCATTTGAGGTTTTGATGAAATCATCTTACCTCTATCCAAATGAAATTTTTCTTATTCAAGAGACCTCCTCCAACAATTGCCCGAGTGCCACTTTTAGGGCATCATTTCCTTCGATTTAGTGATATACTTTGTTTTAAACTTTTTGGATGTGGGGATGAAAAAACCTCATCCCTTCTTTTTCCTTCTCTAGATCCTTCATTTCTTCCTCGCCACTCAAACCGCCTCGTTGGATCCATTTACTTGTGTTATCGAGATTGTTTATTCCTTCAAAGCCTCTTGCTTAACCTCCTTACTAGAGTTAACCAACTTTCCATTTCTATCTACCTACCTC
Source organism: Taxus wallichiana var. yunnanensis (assembly GCA_018340775.1). Lineage (NCBI taxonomy): Eukaryota > Viridiplantae > Streptophyta > Pinopsida > Cupressales > Taxaceae > Taxus > Taxus wallichiana. The sequence goes on along the minus strand of CM031240.1, from coordinate 406,665,807 downwards.
CATTCTTGATTATATTTGTTTTTGTCATTGGATTAGGCTTGTGGCCTAATTCTTTCCATTTTTAGGTACTGGGCATCCTCTAAAATCATGCCCCATAGTCTTGCATTTTCTACACACAAATGGGGATGGCTCATACTCAAATCTTTACACCCAATCCCGTAATTTTGAAAATAGTTTGATATTTCCTTCCAGATTGGCCTCATGTTTCATATTGACACAAAATATAGCGTGAGTTAGCCTAGTCCTTGCCTTCGTGACAGGATCAAGGGTTATAGGAGAACCCAAATTTTTTGCTACACCTACAAGAACCTCACGGTTCCCATAACTCAAGAGGAAAACTTGGGAGACTCACCCAAATAGGATATTCAAAAACAATTTTTTTCAAGAGGTTTGAAAGGAAGTTCCTATTTACGGACCACCACATGAGATTTTCCAATAAACCATGGTCCTTCAGACAAGATTCTAGGAACATGTTATTTTCTAGGTAAAGAAATAAAGAAAAAACCATTAGCATAAGTTGTTACCTCAATGGAACTTTTTTGTGCCCATCTTCTCTTGGCCCAGCCTCAGAATAGATCTATGTTGGGTCGAGAACCCAAACATTTCGCAAAGAAAGATCCTTTCATATTTGCCTTAGCTCTGTCCAAGAGAGTTTCTAGTGTTTTTCAAGAAAGGAAACCCTTCTCTTTGGAGGGCTCCAATCCCTCCAAAGAATTTTTTTCCAATCTTCTCACAACCAAGATTTCAACCCACATGGTCTCCCCATGGGATCAACTTTACCATCTTTACGGCATGAGCACATGATTATGCTATGATCTTGGAGCTTCCTTTGGGTCCGCAGATTCTACCGAGAGTTTGTGTCCATTGCTCTCGCTCAACCCAATCTTTCCCACTCCTCCGAATTCAAATTTTCCACTCCCAATCCATCCATCACTCTGTTTAAGGTGATAAATACGGAGGGTTCCCATGTAGGCCTCAGCTATAACTTTTAGTATAATGTAATTGATTATTTTAGTAAGTTTTATTTATTTTGAGATAAATGACCCTTATAAGCTATAAATGTTATCTTTTATATAATAGGTTTTAATTGTTTATTATAATCTAAGGTTCTAGAATAAAAATAGAATGCATTTTAATGTACTGACGTTGAGTAAGTTTTCTTGTAAAACCTTTAGGATCCTTCGGTTAATTGAATAATGGGATAAACATACGATCGACCATGTTGGAAAATAAATGGAAGAGTTGTTTCAAAGTAACTATAGTATCATATGTTAATGGAGATGAAGTTCCTTAAATAGGCCCTAAAGTAATTATCGATAAGTGGAAAACCGATAATGTTAACATTAATTATAGTTAGTTTCATCGTGAGATCTTCCTTGCGAATGCTCTTAGTTTACCATGTGAGCTAGTGTTTTCTCATGGTTATTAGATTTTCCAATTTAACCGTCTATCACTCAAACGCACAATGCAAATAACTCAAAAGTGTGGAAACCCTATTGGAATTGCACAACGACACATATTACACATATAATAACTTAAAATTGAAAATTTATTCTAATTAATTCTTTATAAACATAACAAAAGAAATTATTCCATAATTTTCTACCTCTAAACTTAGTTATTTTGTGATTAAATTTTAGGGGCATCATAGAATTTATAAGAATTATTCTTAGAATTAAAATCCTAATCATATCATAATTTTGTAAACTTTGCTAACCTTTGATAGAACCACACTTGGTTCATATTCTCAAAAGGACAATCACTCAATTCTTAATTTGAAAGTCAATTTTTCTCAAATTCTTGTAACTCCCTTTTATTTATAAAATTTGAATAGAAACATCAAATGGGAGAATAATATGCCTCTCGCAAGTAAAATTCCTTGCAAAATATTCCCTAGGTTTGTTTCTATCTACCATTGATATATTATGGATGTGTTCTTCACCATTTGATCATGCTCAATTAGATCATCCGATTGATCCATGACCATTAAAGACAGATTAAGAACCACACTTGTCCCATGCTAACTATATTTCTATTGAAAGGTGAAACCATTAGACACAAATCTCATCATTGAATTGAATGGGAGTGATCTTACAAGAATGAGGTATCCTATGAAGATGATAGTGTTTTGTGGCTTTAAGAATATATCACAAAATTTGGTAAGCATCGATAGCCTTTGTAAGGCATGAAAAAATGATATGCATAAGTTTAGTGTTATGTGGTTTAAAGTTCCACATGTAATTATTACACAACTAAATACAATGATGCGGTTAAGTTAAGATTTGCATGAGCAAGTAAAATGTTGTGTGACATAGGTAGGATTACATGGCTTTGGAAATGTTGTGTGAATTGGATTTTTACATAGGTCATGAAGTGTAACACCCTGAATTGTTGTTACTTTCTCCTGGACATACAAGTGTTGATATGTGATTTCTTGTATAAGGATGTGTTCCTCGATTTAGAAATCATGCTTGATATGTATTGTAATTTCCTTGCAGATTACAGATCTTGACTGAGTCAGAATATGATTAGACTCTTTTATTTATTTCATTTTGTGTCTGAATATTAATCTGATCACGGAATGAATTATAGAGATATTCATCTATAATATCTAGTCTTGGATCAGTGGAATTGATCCAAGTAATGCTTTAAATTTGTTTGTGATGAATTAGATCACAGACCTTGAACAGGTTGCAAGGTATGGAAGCATTGATTAAGCTGGTCAGGAGTATGACTCAGGCTGATCTTGGGAAATGAATTGGTTCCCGATATCGAAGTATATCTGGAAGGTCTCGGACGTGGACCAAGTAATAATTCTGTCATGTATATTCCTGTAGCCTAACGGCTGTATAGGAGTGAATCCTGTTCGGAGATGCATGATTTTAGGTCTTTTCTTGGCATATAAAATGTTATACCTAACTGGAATTATTAATGGTTAGTAACCTAAAACTAAAACCTAGACCTAGGCTATGTGTTAATATCCTAAGTCAGTAACTACATGTGATGTGGTTAGAATAAGTGTTATCCTAAATTCTAACCTAAGTTACTAACCTAACTATTGAGGAGGATGTAAAGGGGCCTATGGAGGGGTGCGAACCATGGGCGGCATTTTCTATGGCAATTAATGCATGGATAAGGATGAGGGACAGGTCATGGCGGAGGCTTAAGCGACGGCTAACCTGTGCAGACGTGGCAATTCGCTAAGTTTGGAAATGGACTTGAATTTTCATTGGACTGTCGCCAATTCTGGCGGTCGGTGGAAGTTGAGTTTAAGCGGGAAAGTTGGTTTAATGGCATTCAATATTCTCGGTAAACGAGCCCGGAACTCGCGAGAAGGCATGCAAACGGGAAGTTTGAGGGTTTGTTTGGTTTGTCGCGATTTTCGGTTTTCTCTCTGCTTGTTTACTGGTTCTTCGCACCAGTCCTCTTTGAGTTGCATGGCAAGTATGAACTGCTCTAGCTCTTTTCTCTGTCATGGAGGATATATATGTGATGGAGATAGCGAAATTTTGTTGGTCGCTTTATCTTGGAAAAAGAAAAGGAAGTTTGAGCTCTTCCTGTGGTCTGCTTCGGAAATTTGATCAAAAATCCAGGCATGTTAGGCCCTAACCTTTAAATATCTTGCTGTCTTTCAAGTGATTTCATTAGAACAACTCTGTTCAAATGTTTTGAGAAAATAGAGGATTTTCTATGGAGATCTTGTTTGATTTTTGGTACTGAATCTCTTCTGGTTCGAATCTTCATTATCCTTGTTGGGTGTTTATTAAATTCGAACTGTGTCACTGTTTCCTTGTGTTTGCATTTCGGTTTGATTATGCGAAACTTGTGATATGTATGATTGCTCGGCCTGTTCGGCGTGAGCCCATGAATCGATCCTGTGATGGGTATAGGCCATTGATTGTTATGTTGTCGATTTTTGGTCGTCGATTCTTGTTTTGGAAACAGTCGGATTAAATATTAATGGGACTGTTTGTTTGATCAGTTTGTTGAACCTTTGAAAACCCTGTTGTGGTTTTTAGTGACAGTGACTAATGATACTATTTGGGTTCGTTCTGTCTGTTAAAATGGTTTGGAATCAGGTAACTAGTGTTACAGTTTTTCCTTTCGACTCATTAGTAGTTGTTTTTCCATGTTATTTGTGTAACGGGATCTAAACCGTTGACAGTGTACAGTATGGATATATGTATTCGGTCGACTATGTGGAGTCCTTTAAATGAATCGTATTGTGAACCATTGTTGAACTTCGTTTGAATATCTATTGGGATACTGGTAATTTGATTTTGTACTCGAAGAGTAACGAGTAGCACGACCTCTGTTATTTTACATTCGTGTTGCAAGAACTTGTGGTTTATACTCTTTGGATGAGATTCCACGTTTCTTTCCTGTGCCATCTTGTGTGAAAATGATGGTAAGGGTACCGTTGGACTTCTTGTTTTGGAAATTCGGTATTCTGGTTTGTTTTTGCCTGATCTTAATGTTGCCATTGTTGGCACCGATGATTTATCATCTGGCATTATTTGGTTACTGTTGTTAGGACTCAGTTGAACTTATGATAGATGGACAGTGTAACTGTTTCAATTAGGACTGTTGGGTTATCCTGTTGTTTGACCCTGTGGAAGATGTCTTGCTTCTTTGGCTTCTGTACAAGCCTGATATTGAACTCGTGATGTTTATTTTGGCCTTGATGGATTTCTGTGAACAGTTTGACATCTTGTATATCGGCCTTATGAGCTAGGTCATGGTTATTAAACCCGTATCAGTATGCAATATAAATACAGAATTGTATTCTTTTTTTTATTAGAATGACTCAGTGGAGTCGATTGAATGATTTACATGTTTAAGTCACTGTTCATGGTTGAATATAGATGAATTTTGGGAAATCGTTGTTTCAGCGACTTAAGGAAATAATTTGTATTTTGATCTCTGATATTCGTAAGAATACCATTGTGTCGCATTGACAAGGGTTCAGTTGGGTTCTTGGTTTGAAATCAGAGATTAATTTGTTTGCCTGATTTTCATAATGCTTCGTTGATGAATACAGTATGAATTCATATGCAATTGTTTGAATTGTTACCTCTGTTTGAATCATTAGAATTCTGGAAAGGTAACTTGTACTTCTGTCTCTTTCTGAACTTGACATTTGGACACTGCCTTTGTCACTGTTTGAGATCCTTGAGCATGAATCTTTATCTCGTGTTCTAGCTCTGCTGAAGTGAACCGTGAATATCATACCTTAGACTTGCATGCGCCAAGGTAAGAATAGATTTGCTATATTCTTTTCCATTCACTCCTGTCTGATTGAGACTGAGCATGTTCGGAGATTTTGAGTGATTGTCTTGGCATAATCTTGGGAAACATCCAATTGCCTAAGGCAATGTAGTCTATTGCTGACCGCAATACTGGGTTTCTTGATTTCGAATTCGGGCCGTAAAGCCTTGTTGTGTTCGATTTTTATTATGACAGTGATTCTTCCTGTTGTTTGACTGACTTGTTTGTATGCTTACTGGATGAATGTATTTCATTTGTGTAGACAGTACAGTAACGAACTTATGTGAAAGGGAGTATGAATGATTTGGTTCTTTCCCTTCTTTTGCTTATTTGATGATATCTGTCTAACAGTGGGAATTGTGTTGTAAACATATTGGTGGAACCCGATTTGTTATGATATTTTCCTTATTGGATGAATGAAACGATCTGACCAATGTTGTGATTTTGGATTCAATGATTGTTTGTGTACATTCGTTCCTTGATTTTTAATATTTGATGAAATATTAGAAAGTGATTAAGACTATTTTGTAACCATGTTAGAGTTACATATTTGTAATCATTTTGTATTACAAGGGCATAGTCTGAATATGTTTACTAATGTGAATATCTGATCTCATTTAAACAGGGTGTTTAATGAAAACAATTGATGGATTGCAATTGTTTTAAAAGTTAGTGCTTATCATGCTCAGTTCATTGAACTGACTCATGTTGACTATTTTTGCAGATGGTTGCCGTAAGAGGTAAAAGCAATGCAGATCTGACAGGCTGATCAGATTGTTTATTTGATTTATAATGAATTACAACTTGATTTTACAGATGTACTATATGTGAAAAGATGTTTCTTTTCCGTTGAGCATTGTATCAAGTATGTTGTTGCATAAAATGTAATTGTATAGTTTTGAAAGGAATGGAAATAAGTGTTTGAAACTTATGTGTTGTATTCTATTTCTGATAGTTGACCTTCTTCGGTTTATGTAACGAAGGGGCATTGTTATCATTGTATAATATGAATGCTTTTGTGATTGACAATGAAAGCTTGCAAGAAAATGAGATTGAATTCTTATGAGTGTTTAGTAGTTCTAATTTGTGCTAGCGAAAGCAATATTGGATTTAAATAATTGTCTTTCTAGAAGATAGGTTAAAAATGAGCCTAAAGAGAACGCTAAACAAGCTGGATTAAATTACTAATCCCTAGTCCTAAGTATAACAGGACAATATTAAATTGGATTCTTAATCATTTATATCTTTATACTAAAAAGTATGATATAAATTCAATTAAGAGAACTGATATACAATCAAATGGAGTTCAGATGGCAATCTCAAGCAAAGGTTATGAGGTATTGTCCGATTCTGTTGCTTTAGAATCAGGTGTATTCTAATGACTCCTTGATGAAGAACTTGACCTTAATATCTCTACCAAGTAATGGGTTTTATAGAGGAGGGTCGTCTTAAGGCGAAGAATCCAGGGATCGGAAAGGCTAACCTTAGGGAAAAGTCTTTAAAGTAATTTAAACTCAAGTGCGTAACGCTTGTTACTGAGTAGATCTTTTCGAGGCGGATTTAAAGGTTGACGACATAAGTCAACTGCAGGGTTGTACCTCCGAGAAGATTAGGATCTTCTCGAAGTTACAACAATGCAGATGAATTATGGCGACACCCTTTGCATTGATCGCTAAGATTTACACTTGATTTTGCACAAGTTACCCAGGGACCGATTAAGAACGTGGTCATGTTATAAGGCTGCCTAGGAGATTCGGGGTATCATGACACACTTTGGTTCAAGCGCAAGGTTGAACTAGTATGTCACTATATCCCTAATCCTCGTGGGAATTCATATAACATTATCACCTTGTTAATCTTCCTCGAGTGATTCGATTGTGAAAGGAAGGACTGATGATAGTAGTGTGTAAGACATTCTATATAACATATGAATGGGGTGAAGGACGTATTCAGATCGGGACGAGTATGTCGTTAAGGAATACGAGACATAACAAAGATATGTTTCAAATCTTTGGCCAAAGTATCGCAAGCTGCTGATGATGCGTTGTCCTAATTCACCTAGTCTAAGGGATGAGATGCCGATGAATAATAGTAACAATTATTCAGTTAGATTCCTTGGACAGAGCATTCTGAATCCCAGATTAGGGAAGAGAACTGCAAGAGTAATGTGTTAAATAAAAACACCGACTCTTATTACTCATTAATAGATCGGTAGATTACCGAGTCATGGAATGAATAGATCGGAGGTACTCGAGTCATTACAGCTGCATATGGTTGTCTGTTATATGAATGGTTATTTGAATTGTGAGTTCTAAATTATGTATTTAGAACCAGGATGCAATTATCAAAAATAAAAAATAAAAAAATTCACTTGTTCTAAAGTATAAAATGAGGATGTTACATGAAGGTTTGTGCATCTTTGAAAGGATTTCAAGAATTCTACATGAATGATTAAGGAAAAGGTTATTTACACAACTTTCTTAAGAGTGACGTGGAATTGCACAAGTATTTCTTTACTAACTCTACGTTTTTTTAGGTGACACATAATTTCTCAAATTCTCACACATCATCCTTTTTCGCATCATCATCAGTCATTTGATTTTATTATGCTCACAAATATGGCCTTAAGGTCTTGAAGTTAGTCTTGATTATTGACCGAGTATACTCTTGAAGAACTGGGTATTTAGGATTGTTAAGAATAGGAGTTGTAATTTTCAAGATTTTCCTATCCATTGGAGTATTTAACAAATGAATTTTTAAGGTATTATTCTATTCATCTATGAAATCCCATGTAACTCTCGATAATTTTGTGGAAGACTTGAAAAAGATGATTTCAACCATTGAGAAAGAACAGGGAAAAATCATAGGAAAATAATGTGACATAATCACCATTCTCAAGGGAAACATGGACATTCTCTCAAACATCACTCTTCTTATGGAGGCAAAAAAAGGAAAAGAAAAATCCAAGAGTGATTCTATCTTTATAGATATCAAAGGAAACCTGGAAAGATTCAAGAAGACATTTTCCAAAATCATGAAATAGTTTCATGGTGGTGTCCACTCAATGTGTTGTTTGGATGGCTCTTGTTTGGATATGGGTTGTAGTTTTTCCATTGTACTGTTGTTGTTTTGCTGATGTGTTGATGAAGTTTAGCTGTGGTCTTTCTTCCGTTCATGATGTTTCTTTGTTGTATTCCTTCTTTGTAGTGGTTTTTGAATTTTTTTCTTCAACGATGTATCGGGGTTTGGGACTTTTGTAATATGGGTAGGATCCCGGTCGAAAAACCTTTTATCAATAGTAAAAAGACTCTCTCATAAGGTGCTACTAATCCTTGAGAGAAGTTAATGTAGAAATTGTGTCTACATAAAGGTAAGTAAATCTAACCTCTCATTTTCTTTATGTTATTTCATATTTGATCAATATTTTGATTGGTCATCATAGGTTAGACTAGAGTAGCATATTTTTAATCTATTACATTGTTATCTATCAATATTTACCTTACAATTCACCTTCTAGGATTTACAATTTATCGATCTTTATAATCCGTGTTTACACAACTAACTTAAGTATCGCTATCTTGTTACAAAATTATTACTATCAATTTAAAATCAAGACCTAGTTTGATGCTACTCCACTATCCTAGCTAGGATTTGTAATCTTATATTTCTAATAGAGTATGAACTATCACCTTTTAGATCCACATCATTTAAAAAAATAACCCTCTTGTGTGTATATTTAGAATTGTCCATTCATTATCCATGTCTATGTTACCTAATATTGAAATAGCATATTCTATTAGACCATTTTTTACTTGCATACATTCTAGTGAATGCAATGTGAACAATATGTTATAAAACTAGAAAATAAATTACATGAAATGAATTGAAAATAACTTGCAATATTTATATATATTGAACAAACAAATTTATATTGTAAATTTCACTAGAACAAGATTATAGTTAATGTTAAAACGAGGCTAAACAAGTAACAAGATTACACAATAGTTAACTCCTTGTCATAATCTAATCTAATCCGATCTATAAAGAACACCTAATTACACACTATTTTTAAAATCACTTGAACATATGATTTATTATCTATAAATTATCCCTATAATGCTAAACTAATACAAAAATAAACTAATTTTATCATTCCCCCTTCATTTTGCATTATTACAAATGAAGGGAACCTTTATTTCGATGTTTTGCACGTAAGTTCTTGTAGTGAATTTTATTGCATGTAGTTTAGTTTTCAAAGAAAATTTGAGCTATATACTATATTGTTAGATGTCCTATTTTTTGCCAAAACTCAACCCCATTGAATTTTTGGGCACACTTGTGATTAAAAATCATTAAAATTGCTTGCCTTCTTCTGTTATGTGAGCTTACAAACCAAATAAAAAGGGAACCTAGAACATTCCTACTTTTCCAATGGATTTTTCCCTTGAAATGTTTAAATGACATCCGAATCCTTTGATTTTTCATTGATGGAACCCTTTTAATTTTAATTTAGAGAGCTTACAAACAAAATCAAAAGGGAACCCAAAAGATTCCTTCTTTTCCAATGGATTTTTCCTTGAAATGTTTAAATGACGTCCAAATCCTTTGATTTTTCATTTATTCAAAGCCTTTAATTTTAATTTAGAAAAATAGTTCCACACGCTACTCAATAACATCTCTGCATCTAAGTATTACGACTATGTCAAGGGTTTTTTTCTAGCCAAATTTAATCAGCAGATTGATTTGGAATTGGTGCTTCTGGGAGGCCCATGGTGTTTGGGCAATATGGGTATTTTTCTAAAATGGTGGTATCCTGGGTTTGATCCTAATACTGAGAATATACACACCATTCTAGTCTGGTGTAGGCTCCTAGGACTACCCCTACAATTTTGGGATGATGAGATTTTGTTAAATGTTGCTAAATCTCTCGGATCTCCGATTGGGCTTGATGGTCCTATGAGGAACAAATCCATACTATCTTTTGCTATATTTTGTATTTCTTCTAAAATGGAGCAGGAGTTACTGAACATATCATTCTGCAATCTAAGTATGGAATTTGGCATCAAAAGATTGAATATGAAACCTTTCATTTGAGATGTAAGAAATGTCATAAAATAGGACATTTTACCAGTAGATGTCCTAACAAAGAGATCTCTCAAGAGGAAAAAGGAAAAACTTGATAAGCCTAATGAAGACTCGATAAGATACAGGAAGCTAGGTTGGAAAATAAGGATACTGGAAAAAATAAAGATCAAGGACAAAGGGAAGGGATATCCCTTAACCAACCAGAGCTGAAATATAAGAAAGGAAAAAAGGGGTTTAGAACTCCAATCAGGAAACCACTGATTTGTAGGAAGCTCTGGCATCCTAAAACCCTAGTGATAGGAGCATCGAAGTTCACCCAACCTCAAAAGAAGATTTAGATATATAGACTCCAGTAAAGGTGATTCTGGAGGTTGATGAGAAAACTGAGACAAGTTAAAGTGAATCTTCTTTCTAAGGAGTTAGCTCAGATGGACTTTTGGATAAGAATAAGGACACTAGTGCTGAGCCAGGGACAAAAGAAACTGAGAAAGTTAATCCTGATCCATTGTTCATCATTGAGGAAGATCTAAATGAGGAAAAATAAAATGTAGAATCAAAAGCCTCATTGAAGAAAAATTCTTCGTTGATTAAAAACTTTTCACCTAAAAGTGGGAACCCCCTACCTAGTAATAAATCAGCAACTTTACAACTCTTTGACAATAAGCAGGGAGAGAAAGAGGAGGGGGAAGTAACACCACTCAAATAAAATATGATGTTTGATGGAGATTCATAATTGACCAATGGTTTTTTAGAGGTTAACTCTAAAAAAGAAAATATTGAAGGGATTTGAGAAGATCCCAGATTCACTTTATAATGAAAAAAAAGAAAATTGATAACTGGGGAGCTTCAACATCTAGAACTACAAGATCATCTACTAGAAGAATAGTGGATTTTGGAAGTAGCTCTAAAAGAGGTAGACCTTCAAAGAAGACACTCAGAACCAAAAGAATAGAGGAAGATATTGCAGATGGTACTCAAAGCCAATTGAGCCATCAGGAAATTTCAACACCTATATCATTTAGATGAAGATCATCTCCTAGAATATTAGAGGTCTGAATGGAAACTCTAAACAAAGAATAATCAAAGAGTTAAGAGTCTCTAGTAGACCTAGCATTCTACTTCTATAGGAAACCAAGATGAACTCTAAGGTACTTGAAAATTGTAAAAATAATTTTTGGGAAAATTTGGACATGGTACATTGTGGATTCTTAGGGAGCTTCAGGTGGTTTGGCTACTTTTTGGGATAAAAAGCATTATACTGGTATGATTCTATCTAAAACTAGTAACCATCTTGCTGTTAAATTCCATGCTATTGAAAATAATTGTACTTGGATCCTTTCTAATATCTATGCACCTAATACGGTTATTGGGAGAAGGAAACTTTGGAATGATCTAAAGATTTTTAGAAATCAGCATAGTACTAACAATTGGCTTATTATGGGTGACTTCAACTCTCCTTTAAATCTAGGAGAAAAAAAGGGGAAACTCTAGTTTTTCCACTGACATGGATGAATTTGCTGATTTCGTGGCTGATTTAAATCTCATGGATGTGGATCTTCATGGCAATCAGTTTACTGGAAAAACAAAAGGTTGGGTAGGGATATGATTCAAGTCATACTGGATAGAGCTCTTATCTCTGCTAGTTGGATTCTACACCAAGACTTTCATCTCACCTCTCTTCCCATAGATCTGATCACAATCTGATAGCTTTAAATTTTTTCAATTGGGCTAAGCCCACCAGGAGCTCCTTCAAATTCAAAAAGATGTGGATGGAGCATGATGACATATTTGATAAGATTAAGGAATGGTGGAATTGGGTTGGTGAGGGAACTGCTCAATTTAGACTTATTCAGAAGCTTAAAAATGTCAAAAACCAGTTAAAATTTGGAATAAAGAAATCTTTGGGAATGTTTTTGTGAGAAAAAAGGAATTAAAATAGAAACTCCAAGATTTGGAAATTAAAATAAATTCAAAGGGGAGGTCTTTGGAGGATCATTTAGTGGAAAAATATTCTTTCAGAGCTACACATAGTTTGTAGCAGGGAATAATCCTTATGGAGACTTAAATCTAGGGCAATCGGCTAAAAGAGGGTGACAGAAATACAAAATTCTTTCATATGACCACTTTGAAGCATAGAGCCTATAATAGGATTATGGAAGTTTCTAAAGGAAATGACATCATCATAAAAGATCCATGAGATCATCAAGGATGAAGCTCTTAGATTCTATGAAAAATTTCTCAATGAGAAGAGTGCTACTAATGATGTGGCTGCCTCTTTTCTATTAGAGGCTATTCCATAAGACAAAATTGAGGAGCAGAGATTTAAAGACATTACTAAAGTTTTCACTTTGGAGGAGCTTCAAAAATCTGTTTTTACTCTTGAAGGAGATAAGGCTTTGGGACCTGATGGCTTCTCTGTCAAATTTTTTCAGAAGTTTTGGGAAATTTGTTCGAGATGATCTCCTTAGGGAAGTAAATGAATTCTTTAGAACTGGTGATTTACGAAAGAGATAAATAATACCCACATTGTGCTTGCTCCAAAAAAATGGATGCTAAAGATTTCAAGGATTTCTAACCCATTAGCTTGGTTAATGTTGTCTATAGAATTTTTACTAAGATTATTGCTACCAGACTTCAGTTCATTTTGAATGATTTAATCTCAAAACAATAGAGTGGGTTCATCAGAGGAAGGATAATTCAAGATGGTGTGATCATGGTGCATGAGATTATTCATTCTATGGATAATAATAAAAAGTAAGCATGGTCCTTAAACTTGATATGAATAAAGCCTTTGATAAAGTCTCCTAGTCTTTTCTTGACAAGGTTCTGGCCAAATTTGGTTTTCTCAACAAATTTAGAAGAATTATCAAGGCTTGCATTTCTACTGCTAGATTCTCTGTGGTGGTTAATGGTGAGCCGATGGGATTCTTTACCAGCAGTAGGGGTTTAAGACAGGGGATCCTATATCCCCTTTTCTCTTCATTATTATGGCGGATAGCCTTAGCAGAATAATTGACAAAGCAATTAAAGATGGTCTTCTTAAAGGCACTAAACCTACTTCTACAAATCAAATGGCTTCTCATCAACAATTTGTAGATGATACAATCATGCTTTTAGTGGCCTCTATCCTCGAAGCTAAGGCGATCAAGTCCATTCTAAAATTTTATGAGTCTGCTTCTAGGCAAGAGATCAACTTTGATAAAAGTTCAATTTTCTTTTTCAACACTCCTATGGAAAGACAACATAGAATTGCTAAAATAATGGGGTGTAAAATCAATTCACTTCCCACTACTTATTTGGGACTCCCCCTTGGTACTAAAAAAGTCTCAATCAAAGTCTGGAATGATCTACTAGAAATATTCCAAAAGAAAATGGCTGGTTGGAAAGGGGCCATTATTTCCAATGTTGGTAAATGTCCTTATCAAAAACACTCTTCAAAATCTACCTATCTACATTATGTCTCTTTATAATATTCCTTTTACCTTCAGAGAAAAAATTGAAAGGATTCAGAAGCACTTTTTATGGCAGGGGCTAGAGGAAAAATTCAAATATCACCTGGTAGCTTGGGATCAAGTGTGCACTCCTAAAATAATTGGGGGACTGGGCATAAAAGATATCAGAAAAATGAATATGGCCTTAATTACAAAAATGGGTTGGAGAATGCTCTTGGAGGAACAACCATGGATTGATCTAATTAAGGCCAAGTATCTTGATCAACAAACAAATATCTCTTTCCTTCATGATGAACAACTTCCCCAAGGTTCCATTTTCTGGAATAACTTGATTCAAGTCAGGAATTTCATCAAGCAAGGATGTAGATGGAAAGTGGGAAATGGCAGAGACATCAATTTTTGGGGGATAATTGGTCTAATTTCAGCCTCAATGACAGATTTGGTGTAGTTCTCAGAGGTAGAATTCTTACCCCTAAAATGAATTTTTTCTTTTGGCTTGTTCTTAGAGGTAGAATTCTTACTAATGACAACCTGATGAAGAAAGGATTCATAATGCCAAATAGATGTCACCTTTTCAAAAAAATATTCTGAGGATATTAAGCATCTTTTTGTCCACTGTGAGTATGCTTCAATGATATAGAGTTATGCCTTTTCTAAGTTCAATGTTTTTTGGATTACCAAAGGATTTCATCCAATTTTGGACCTAATGGAATCCTCCTTTTAAGCACTGTGTTGTGAGAAGACTTTGGAAACTGGTCATGCCCCATATTATCTAGAGGATCTGGAAAGATAGAAATGACATCATTTTTAGAAATAATAAACAACATTGCAAGATTAGCTTTGTTAAGATTGCTCATGCTATTAAAGAAAATATTGAGAGATTCAAACCTCCCAAGAATAAGAAATATCCTGAGAATGAAGAATATATTATTTCCAACTGGAAGATTGGAGTTGAAAATCTCTGATTAGGAATACTTCAAACATTGATAGGTCTTTGATTCATTGGAACCCTCCTGATATTAACTGGCACAAACTAAACTTTGATGGTGCCTCCAAGGGTAATCCTAGGGTTCTACGGGGGAGGTGTAATTTGTGATCATAAAGGTTGCTTAGTTGTTACCTATGCTAGAAAAATGGGGATTCAGACAAATCATTATGTAGAAGCCCTAGCTACTCTATGGGGATAAGGGTTGCTAAGGATTATAACATACAGAACATAATTTTGGAAGGATATTCACTAAACATTATCAATCACCTCAATCAACTTTCTCCTCCTAGCTGGACTATTAAGGACTTTATTATGGAATCCATAAATATTTGTCAAAATTTCAAGAATATCATCATTAGGCATACTTATAGGAAGGGAATAAGGTAGTGGATACCTTGGCCAATTTTGGCATCAATAATAATCTAACCATTTGGGATAATGAAAATTACATCCCTAAGGAGGTACATAATAGCATTAATGTGGATAAATATGGACAATCATGCATGGAGTAGGAATTATAATGAGATGGCGTGGGCTTTAGCAGGTGTGAAAGATCACACATGTGAGAAATATCATCCTAACTATGGCCTTAATAACTCCCATGACTCTCAAACAGGTGGCTGGGTTCTTAAAAACGAGACAAACATAAGGAAAGTAAAGATTCAAACGAGGGTTTCAAGTAGAAAAATTACAGGAATTTCGGGTGAAGGAGATGGGAGGCACCTGTGCCAATTAGAGCCTTGTAGTGATCTAGCTTGGAAGAACAATGAGGAGCTATGGAACCTCCTTCAAAAGGGAGGCATTTCCAACTTTATAGAACGCATTCAGGGGCACGACCAAAATATTTCAGTTCATTTCACAATGGAATGGAAGGACAGAAAGGTGGAGTATGGTGGTCACTGAGTAATTATAAATGAAGAATTGATAGCTAAGGCAACATGCCTCGAGTTGGAGGGATATCATTTTTTCAACAAAAGGATTGATAGGATCACCGAGGCAAAGAAATTCTCACGACGATGGTGAGGAGCTCGAATTTGTTTCTGCGGGTGTTAGGGTAAGTTCTATCCCCAATCCTTTTGATGAGGTTACAAAAATTATGGCTAGGTAAATTTCTCTTGAAGGGCACTACAAAAAGTTCCTGTCATGAACTGGTCTTTATCAACCACTTTAGAATACAATTTGTGGTCTGCTTCCCGCATTACTTGTTGAATTCCCTTGGTGCTCCATTTTAGAATTCTAGAAGCACTCTCATGTCATTCCTCTCCACCAAGGCCTTATCCTTCTACTTCATAAGCATTGTGTCTCTAAGTTCCCGGCTTCCCACCCTCTCCCAGTGATCCACACATCCCTACCTCCACTGCTCCCACTTCCATCCTAAACACCTCTTCCAAATCCAAGACTAAGAACCCAAAAATTCCCAAAATTGATATCCCTCACTCTGCCTGGGTTCTTAGAAGCACCAAAGAGATGGAAGTTGCACATAATTTTTTGCATATTAGTAATGTTGGCAGGATACAACCCTGCAACAGGGGGAATAATATTCCTCATAGGTTGGATTCTCTGGAAAATGAGATGATGAAGTTAAAGAAGGACCTACAACACATGGCCAAACAAAAGGGAAAAATAAAGGTTGAAGATGATACTGATAATGGGAATGATCAGATTGTAGAAATCTACAAGAAATTAAACTCTTTAGACAACAGATTGGGGAGAGAAAAAGACATGCATGATCATAACATGGCTATCTTCAATGCCATTAGTGACTTTTTGGAACAACATGTTCGTAGCATTTCCATGCTTAGCGGGGTCCCTAAAACTATCTGGGGGACTGAAAAGGAGAGAAGCTAGACCATATCGAAGTTGAATGCAAGTGACCCCATGCACATCACCACTTTGGCATTGTTCACTTCGCTACAAAAATAAAATCTAGGATCGACAGAGCTTCCAAGAAATAATCTCCCTTGGGCTGGAGGGCTTCATTCTAGACAATCTGCTATATTTCAGTCTTTTCATTATTTTTCTACTATTGTTTTGTTGTCTTGTTGCAGTTTTTGTTCTATTTAGCTTTCTACTAGTAACTATCTTTTGGTTACTACTGGACATAATGCTTTATCTGGATTTTGATCCTCTTTTTTGTCCCTCTATATATCTATGTGGTGTCAAGACCTTATTGTAACAGGTATAGTCCCTTCAAAACTATTTACCAATAATAAAAAAACATCTCTGCATCTAAAAAATATTTTAAACATATTTACCTTTTATTGTTGTCGGTGGATATGATGAATGGTTGACATCAACGTTCCTACATTTGGAAAGGTTTTAATTTTTTTTTCGAAGTTTATAATTTATAGTGCCTTTGATGGATGACCAAAAAGTGACATGGAGGAAACTTGGTGCTAATAAGTGCTACCACATACTTCAATGTCCTTGGCTGCCTCAAAGTTTTAAACCTTGGATAGTATCCATGGTTAACAAGTAGAATATTTGACACATGAAGGAAATTGACATATGATACTATATCAATGTTGTTGTCCTATCTCCAAACTTTGTATGACACCGATGAATGATAAGTGAGATGAAGGACATGTGTAAGTCATTGGCATTTAGGATTGTCCTAATGCTTAGTCTCTCCGATCCAAACTTTATAGAAAACTAAAAATTAAAAAGTGGCATCTTTGACATGTGAAGGAAATTGACATATGTGACTATCTCATACATTTGATCCATGCCTCTAAACTCGTAGAAAACTAATAATAAATAAGTGACATGAAGTAACAAGTGACATAGATTAGTGCAATGCATTGTCTCAAGTTTGTTCCTCTACTTTTCTTCGCGTCGAATGTAGAGACATCAATGGTATGAAAAGTGGCATGATTTACACATGACACGAGATAAGTGAAGTTTGAATTTTTTTATAGTGTCCACTCATAAGGTTAGATTTGACTATTACCTAGTGAAGAAATATAAGGCATAAGAGCATCAACTCGAGATAAGTTGGATATAAAACTCTAGTTTTTCATTGATACATTTTGATAGAGAGCTCCAATTAATGAACAATCAATATCATTGGAATGAAAATTCAAAGAGATTTGAAATGGTCTTGGATTTTGAGAAGAATGGTTTATTGATTTGTGAGAAATTGATGATAGAGTTATTGAGTATCTTTTTCTCACATAATAAGATCAAATAGTTCAAAAATCAATCTCATATTCATTTGAAATGATCAATTCTATTGATAAGATGTTTTCAATATAATATTCCCTTGTGGTCACACCCAAATGTAACTAAATAAGTTGAACAAGTTATGGATCAAAAAAGTTGTCATAATGATCTCAAAGGTGAAATCATGATCTTTATACAACTGATAGCTTCCTCTTCGCTTATCCTCCTAATTTCATGGGCATCCATTTTTAATTTCTCATAGATCAATTCTAAAATAGAATTCTACTCATTTCTTTCAAATGAAGGCATCAAATGATTAAAAACAAATATATGTTTATAAACACATGAAGGTTTTCTCGGGAACAAGTTTGTGTCAATCCATTCCCAACCATTATTAATTATAGATCATCATTATGCTTGTATAGATTTTAGAATATGCCTAAGGTGGTTTTTAATGGATATTTTTGTATATTCATCTTATATGAACTTGCACGCACCCAAAATTGCACAGGTTCTACACCAGAGGTATGATGAAGTTTGTAATGATGAATTTCTCTTTTCTAAAACAATGAGATATCCAAATTCTTTCCCCTCTTTTAGCATGATTATTTTACATTATTTATCCTATTTTCAAAGTTTTTTGTCTTTTCGAGCCATAGTTTTTTTATTGCATGAGGTTATCATCACTTTAAATCACATAACTTCCATGGAGGTTGCTTAATCACCAGTCTACCTAGACTTGAAATTGCGTAACTACCACAATGGTCCCTGTAACGTTTGAACGTATGTTTAATATGAGAGTTTGAACTACATGTCTTAAGTTTTGAGTGAATTTATTGAACGTTTATTGACCATTTGCTCTAATTTTTGGCTTGCTAGATTTGTATTGGAATCATCTTCTTAGTTTACTATTATTATAATGTTGACTACCCTTTTCTTTGGTGATTTGGCACTTCTTTATTGGAATCTGTGTTAGACTGTTTCTTGGCCATTTTTCTATAAAAACCAACTTTATACCCGTATCATGGGTTCGATATTTTTTATTTGAATTACACCGTTACTCCTCTAAAACCTTGATAAGAAGTACAAAAACAACACAATGAATTTCTTTATTTCTTCTCGCTTGCATTTCGACCAGTTTTCCTACAACTAGTCTTTTGCGATGTATTTTTGATTTCTTTGTACAACCAATCAACACTCGTTATCTAGATTAATTGTAATCTCATCTCTAGGAAGGAAGATGAGGAGAAAAAAATCATCACCAAACTTGGAAGTTGTCATAGTTATAAAATAGCCGGAGTTGGGGGTGTATTACAATTTCTTCAAAGCTTTCATTTTTAGAATATTGTCGTTAAAACTAAAAGAAAAATACACTTGTTTTAAGAAGTAGAATTTGTAGTTTCTATGTTATTAGTAAGAATCTTCCATTGATATTTTATTCTTAGATTATCCCTATGGATATGCATGGGAAATAATTTGGAGGAAGGTTATGTGCATGAATTTCTTCATTTATTTGTTTTAGAATATTCGTGTATTTCATTTATTCATTTCCATATTTGTATGCGTACGAGAAAAATTATGTTGATATCTTCTTCCTTGCTTATCCCTATGGATTTGCAAGGGAAATAAGCTTGAGGAAGCTTATGTGTCTACACTTTTCATTTTAATTCTTCATTATTATTTTACCTATTCTACTTATTTATTTTATAGAAGAAGTCTCAAGGGAAAGAGGAAATTACTTATGAGAAGCTTTCTTTCTTCTCGTGATTCTGAGGTGAAGTAATTGGAGGAAGTTAGATTTCCACAATTACAAATTAGAATAAATATTTCTTTGAATTAGATTTATCCTCACATCCTACAATAGAGGAATAACTACATCCGACTATTCACCGTTTATTATTTCATTTTGTTGTAGTAGTAGATTTTTTATTTACATTAGTTTCTTTGTCCATGTCTATTACTTTATTTAATTTAATTTATAGAAAACCACAAAATATAGATTAGAAGTTAAAGTATATTTATTTCATTTATTTCTCTTAAAAGCCTCATCGAAAAATATAACAAATTTTAGATAACTTGTTTCATTTTTCTTTAATTAAATATTTTCAAATCAAACTTAGTTAATTAAAAGAGGAAATCAACTATATTTTATTTAATTCAAGTTTATTTGTTTTGTTTGTTTAAAGATAGGAACTAAAAGTAATTTAGATTGGAAAGAACACAATGTTTACTTCGATAAGCAACCTAGGCTACCTAAAATTAGCTCTTAGCCCCTTTGGATCCTATCTTCCTTGTTTGTTTCCAATTTATTGACTAAGTGCCTACATGACCATTCGGGTCCGTGACAACAACAAATAATTTTTTTGACCCACTTATAAGATAACCAAACATTGAGTGAAACCAAATTGATATTGATCAAGGCTTGCGCCAGTTAGTTTTTAGAGCCACACCTATTCCTCCTACAATTATCAACCAACTCATTTCCCTCAACGAAGAATCAAACATTTTTGAGGAATATTGGGCTAACTAGGTAGAAATAATATGAACCTTAAACCTTTAATTTTTCCTTGCCACATCTTCCATCATATCTTCTTGAACCTTTACAGAGAGGAAAACAAAGAAAAAGAAGGAAAATTCCCTCACATTCCAAAATTAAGTTAGGTTTTGTTTGATTCTACGATATTGACACCGATTTACACATCGCAACCATCCTTGATCGTAGTATAATACCCAAACAATATATGCAAGCATTCATTGCTCTCAACGAACATGTCCCCATTTTCTAGTTGAGAAAATTTTATTTCCTTGAATTCTTGTCATAATTCCCACCTATTCCACATATACTCTATCTATCTACCACATTACCATCCCATCTATAGAATTTCGGTTGTCCCTGACAAGACCTGGGAGGTCAGTGCATGCGCCCGAAATCATGTGTTGATTTTCAGGCGTACAAAATTGGTGAACCCAACATGAATGACTAGTTATTTTTGTATCCTATTTCTTTTATTTTATTTCATACACATTTCCCCTCTCCCATTATTATACGGGTGTTTATACACACCCTAAACATGTCGGGTCATGAGTATGGAAGACCCATTTTAGGTCTTGAAGACTACTACAACCAAGTGAATATGTAATCGTCACTCTCATTATCCTGGTGGGCCAATAAATACTCACAAATTTTACTATCTCCTGATACACCCCCTCATCAAGTTTCAAACACTGATTCACTAGTAATGATTCAGGAGATTGATCAACTTAGCTATAGTACACAACCAGAGTTCTCAAATTCCAACAACATGATGTTTACAAGAGAGAATGGTTCTTATCTAGGGGTCTTGTCTAGAACTCAGATCAATATGCAATATGATTCCTTTTCTTTATAATTACCACTAAACAATGAGATCTTAGCATGTCTCACCCAAAGTGGTGATCGTCTTAATGCTCTAGAGGGATCCTTAGATATGATGTAAGGATATACAAATATCCTTTTACAAAACAATGTTACCTCACCCTTGCCTAAAATGGAAAATGCATCTTAACAGGGGTCATACAAATGATTAATTCATAACAGGGTATCACATACTGCCACAACCAAAAAATGTCCAACATACACAAAAAAAAATTATAACCTTCACCTAATAATGTACTTTCAACACTGGTGGGTAGAATCAAAAAGTTAGAAATTTACCAAGCTTCACAACCTACACAATTCACGGGAAACGAAACTCTTCCCATCATGTTCAAAATCATAACTATACCCCTTCCACAAATTTCCATTAATAAGTACCATCACAGGCCTATTTGGGTGTTCCTAGCCTTGGTGGCCTCCTAACAAGATCATGCACACTAGGAATGGCCTCTCATACTTCATATACATATTTGTATTAGGTATTTTTGGGTCTATGTTGTCAAATTCACAAAGTACCTAAAACTCAAAATATGATAGGGTTTAGCGATAATTGCACTGAAATTCGTAATGTTAGGATGATGAGATGTGAAAATTGAATGGGTGCTCCTCCTTTCGCTAAGTGAAGAGAGCTATGAGAAAAAACATCTAGATAAGAGATATTAGTTACTAAGATGATGAACTACTTGGAAAAGGTTGATTCCAAGAATCCAAAGGGACTTCCTTGGAGGATATCAACTCATTTTGAAAAAATTAAGTGAGTTGATAATGAAAATAAGATAAATAATGATAAAAACAAGGATAGAAGCTAGAAATCGAGGTGAAAAGGAAGGTAATGTTCCTCTTTGTAGGTGGCCCAGGATAAAGTGGAGGTAATTTAGAGATCTTCAAAGTAGTAGTACTAGTAATTCGTAATTGCTTGTTGGACTTTATAGAGGAATTTGATCTGTTCTTCAATGTATTTCAAGGTAGGTGTGAATCGATAGTGTACAAAGTGAGATTGTGAAGGATATCAAATTGCTCCCACACGAAGGGTTGTTGGATGATCAAGAGATCGTAGATGCTCGTGATCGAGATGAGATTGACCTGGAAAAATCATCTACAACAGAGACATGCTTGCAACAAACATATTAAATCCAAGGATACATATAAAAACTGATAAAATGTAATGATTTGATAAATGAAGCTAATTAGATAGAAATTACAGGTGATTCAAAGGAATCATTGGCCATTTAAGGGAATCATGGGTGATTCTTGTGCAAAAGTTGTTTTCCTTAATAAATGATAAGTTTATTGAAATCATAGATTAAAATGATTGTGCTATGCTTTTTTGATGTATAACTACACTATAAATGCCAATGGACAAAGAAAAGACCTTGTAATGAGGAGATGGCTGCAAGAGTGTCCACAAAGGCTAGTTGAATTGGTGATATTGGTTTAATGATCGTTTGGTAAAGTTATTGAAGGATTAAGTGCATGAATTGATGTGTTACAAATCCTTAGAGTGGTATAATATTATCACTAGGATTAATGATATTGTTGTAGTATTTTCTCATTCATTATCAACTTAATGAGCTAGCTACTAAAGAAGCTACACAACTCAGAAATGTTGGAGGGTTTATGTTATCTCAGATGTACAATGATACGGGAGCACGATGGATGATGGACCCTTGCTACACGCAAATAAGATGAAATATGTGATTAAGAAAGAAAATGATTTTGATTAGATGATTTATGTGGGGGTTGCCCAACAAAGTAGACCCGAGAAGCGTTAACTTCCTCGACAGATGTCAACCCTCGTTGTTAAACAAATGAAATGTAAATAAGGAAATGTATGCTAATAATTTATAGAGATTGGGAAAATACAAAATATGAAAGCATTATTGATTAATTTAGATATCGATATGATTAAAACAACTAAAAGATAAATATACCTAGTCTAGGTCAGCGATGACTTAGACTGCGGCAGAGGCAACTTGACGATGACCTTAGAGATTGGATCAGAAATGTGGGAGGAGTATGCAGACCATGTAGGATTTGAATGCAATCTGGAAGCTGCGTAGTCTAAGGATGATGGAATTAACTCGCAAAGTGGATCGAAGGAACAAAAACAATGAAAACAATAAAAATCAAGGATTAAAGGGAAGGATTGAAACCAAGACCTTGGTCGATGGAGAATGGGGTGTAAACTGATCGATTCTCGCTATAAATGAAGAACTAGATGAGGGTTGGAGAAAACAAAAAAGGAAACAAAGCTTAGATAAGGATGGGAGAAGGTTCTGGAATAGAAACAAAGGAATTTGTTGAGGTTGAGTCAATGACAACCTGTCAAGTTTGATGGAGACTTCGATAGAATTGGATAAAGCTAAGGAAAGGAAAGCTAGGTGAGCATCCTGCAAGTATGGAAGTTAAAGATGAAGCTACAAGTACTGATGTTGATGTTCTAAAAATACAAAATATTAGATACATGAAATACCAAGATAATATGACAAAATCTAATTAAATTAATGTAAAATGATGACAATCTCATAAAAGGCCGATCACGATTAACGCATGCACGCTACAAGGAGGTTTGAGATACCTTTAATGGCTTCGGGAATGTTAAGACATGACATATTTTTCATAGGATACAAGAGATCTTTGGGATTTGCATGCATTCAATGGGGAATAGAAATAAAGAACATAGCTTTATAGGGTCGATGACAATGGGTTGGGTCACCGCCGATCATGGGGAAAGTTTCCCCAATGGGAAGATTTTCTTGTTTTTGGCATGATTTTATATTTTTTAGGAGTTGGCTGAATGCTTTAAAGCATTAGGTGGGAAGAGGTTGTTTAGGGATGAGGTGTAGGTGAGTTGGTAGTGGAGATAGGTTAGAAAAAGCATAGAGATGTATAGATGTATATTTAGAATGAAAGCATCCTAAAATAGAAAGTTGGTTAGGGCATGATTAATTAATTAATTAATTAATTGATGTTGATTAAATAGGACTTAAAGGTGATGGACATTTAATTAATTAATGAGGATGGATTAATTAAATATGTGCACGTGGGTGATGAGGGTATATATACCAAATTTAGGTGTCTACATTTTTCCCCTTTTTGTTGAGCGGTTTGAAATAACAAGCTAGGAAACAAAAATGATAAAAGGTGGATGAGGATAATAAAAAAGGATTGATGATAAAATCCCCCTCAAATAGGGGATTCATAAAGTCAAGGGAAATCGATGACGCGTTTGAAAAAGGTAGATGAAAAATGGCGGGTGGGTGAAGAAAAGATGGGTAAAATGATTACCAGGAAAGATGCCCAAGGAAAAAGGATCACAATATGAATAAAAAATATCATTGCGGTGACTCCAATATCACATTAGTAGAGGAAAATTACAGTCTCAATAGAGATGGGCTACAATATTCTATGAACCAGTGAGTGTGTGAAGATCACTGTAGTATGGATGCAAACTAGGATAACCAATGGGTCATGGGAAAGTAATCAAAATATGTAAAACTATATGCGAAATCCTTCATACACGAGGAATCAAATGAATAGGTATGCGTCCATAAGGGATCAGGATGAAAGGTATGGTACGTAGTGGGACACAAAATGATGAGATATAAAAAATGAAAAAGTGAGTGATGGGACAATGTACCCCAAAAGGGGAAAGAATGGACATGAAGGTAAAAAGGGAAACAAAAAATGCCCGAGTGGGGAAAGGAATGGCAACCAAGTGTGCTTTATGCAAAAATCAAGTAAGATTCTCGAAAGAAATAAATTCTAAAGGAAGAGTGGATATGGCCACAAAAGTGAACTTCAAAATGAGGAAGAGAGGATTTATAATATGATAAGTTCCCTAAAGGGAGAATATAGGATATGGCCATGAATATGGATGTGGATATCAAAAATATGAAATAAGATCAGGTGAGGAGAAGGGTAAGATGCAAATTTAATGGTAACAACCTATAGATGCAAACATATCTACGTCATATTGGGGAATGTGAGAGGAAAATATGCCTCCAATTGCATTGGAGGTAAACAAGGAGGAGATCCGGGTAACGTAAGGCACATGCGACCAAAGCAGAAGCTAACAATATAACCAACGATGGTTATTCATTTCAAATATCATAAGGAAAAAATGGATGAGATGATCTCATAAACCTAACGTTGACATGGAAAAAGGAGTTTGAGGTGAAACTTGTACAGAGGAAAGAGGGTTCTCTAAAAGCGGTGTTCCCTAAACTATGCCCCAGCTCTAGGAAGGGGAAAAAGAAATCCAATCAATGCGGGAAGCTTCTTGAGGATGCTAATAAAATGGAAGGCTGATCAATGTAGGAAGCCTTCAAATAACATAAGGAGTATCCATCGTTTGAGGGTATGGTCTACTTTATATAAAATGTAGATGGAAAAAATGATGTATGATAGCCGTTTTTCAAGGGATCGATCTATTTCATTTGATTTTCTTTTGAATTTGATTTTTTTTTACATGATTTTTATTTTATTTTCTTTTACATGAACAACTGTCCTTGAGGGATTAGTCTATTTCGATAACTTTGATATTGATTTGAGCATCCATGAATCTTGAATTTATATGGGGGAGAGCTGGGAATAACTAAGTAGACCACTCGGGAGGGGATAAACGAGTGTAAAAGATACATCCCTAGATCCTTTGTATGGATCCAATAGGTGAACAAGAGGGTGATGGATATGATTATCGTGGAGTTCTCACTAAAGGGGAGCACCTATTTATAAGGAATATGTTATGGGAAGAGCCACGGTGCCCATATTTAAGGTCACATCTAGGATGTGATGGAAGACCACATAATTCCAAATCATAACGATGAGATATAGAAGAGGATAGTATAGAGGAATGATTTGAATAAATGACTAAGGGCACATTGGTAAATATGCTAACAATATAATGGTCACAAGTGTAATGTGTTAAGTGGTTCCACTTCTAGTTTATTGTTAAAGGATTCCATATGATATTCTCCCGACCCATACTTATGTGTAATAATGTATGGTTCAATCTAGTTAGGGGTAAAATTTCCACGTTGACTCATTTCTAGAGTAGTGACGTTCTGATTTTATTTGAGGATGAGGTCACTGAAATTAAAGTCACATTCCTTAAGGTGATTTTTATAAGCAAATTTAATGCACTCTTGATAAACATGATGGTTTTCAAGAGTGAGAAGGTGACACTCATCTAACATCTTGAGTTGTGCTAGACAAGCTTGGCGATAGTCTTCATCAGAGATGAAGTCACAAAGACACGCTTATAAAGACAAAATCTAAAATTAAAGGGGAATAATGGATTCATAATTGTAAACAAGAGAAAAGGTGTAGCCCTTGTGGAGGTATGAATGCTAGTGCAATATTCCCAAAGGGAAAAATGAAGTTGGAGATGCCAATTACGACTTGCTTGATCAATAGTTTTGGCAAGAATGTTTTGAAGGGTTTTATTGGTAGCTTCGGCTTGGCCATTAGCTTGAGGATAATATGGAGAAGAGAATATGAGTTGGATGTTAAATGCATTACAAATTTTCTTGAGATATTTTTTAAAAATTAATTTCAATTGTCCACAACAAGTTTGTAGGAACGCGGAAGTGGCGGATAATGTGTTGATAAATAAAATTAATGATGGGCTGGATTTGGTTGAAGTAAGTTGTATTACTTCCACCTACTTGGTGAAATATTATATTACGGTGATGATAAAATGATGCTATTGTGAAGAATGAGGATTAATAAGACCAATAAGATCAAGGTCCCATTGTGAAAAGGGCCAAAGTTCCTGAGCCAAGCTGTAAAGCTTGACTAGGAATACAAATAAGATTGGAATGTTGTTGACATTTTTGCATTTCTTAACATACTCACAATAATCATGATTAAGAGAAGGCCAATAATATCCAAGGCAAATAATGCACTTAAAAATGGCTAAACCACTAAATTTTCCACCACAAATACCATCGTGGAATTCTTGGATGGCTCGAGAGGCTTCATGGGATTTAAGACATCAGAGAAGAACACCATCAAATCTACGTTTATAAAGAATGTCACCAAGGATCACATAGTAGTTAGCACATTAAAGGAAATACCTCTTAGCATTTTTGGATAAATCAGGAGGAATAATGGATTGGGATAGATAATCAAAGATTTGAGAATACTAAAGGTCTGATGAACTAGATTCAATAAGATTAACCTGGGGTAATTCATGGAAAGGTTGATCATGGTGATGAACGATGACAAGAAGCTTAGAATTTTCTATTGTCCATGGGATGAGATCTGTAAGAGATGCCAACATATCAACAAAGAGATTGGTCAATCACGCAACAACTTGGATGGTGTAGGAATAAAAATATTTAAGGAGAAGATGAATAATTTCGTGATATTTTTGAAGGGTATCATTTTTACATTGATAATCACCTATGAATTATTTGACTATAAGCTCAAAATCCCCATAGATGTCAAGAATTTGAACACCCATAAAGGTGATTGTTTCAAGGCCTAAGATGAGGGATTCATACTCTTCCATAGTGTTTGTACACCCAAAATTGAGTTTATATGTGAGGGGAAGGAGTTTCCCGAGGAACGAGAACTACGCCAACAACTCCTCCTTGCTAACATTTTGAGCCATCAAAGAAGAGAGTGAATTTAAGAGTTTCATATTCATGATGAAATTGATTAATGGATTCATCCGGAAATTTCTCATGAGGTAAATGTGTACTAGGAAGAGGGGATTTATCCAATTGGTTAGCAGATCTTGTCCCTTAATAGATTTTTGAGAAATAAAATTGATGTCAAAATCTATCATGAGTATGAGCCATTGACTAAAGTGATCTCTGTGATAATTTTTAGAATGCAATTTCTTGAGAAGATGAAATCTATTAATGACATAAGTCTTGTGATTGAGAAGATAATATCAAAGCTTATATGTAGTGAAGAATAGGGTGCAACACAACCTTTCATCTTTAGTGTAGTGGGTCTCACAGTCATGAAGAGTATGAATGATGTAATAAATAGCTTGCTCATGACCTTGGTCATCACAATGTGCTAGCATGGCTCCTAGAGCATGATTAGTGGTAGATATGTACAAATAAAATGGCTCCCCCTTGCATGGAGGTGTAAGCATGAGTGGAGATATAAGGTATTGTTTAAGGTCATCGAAGGACTTCTGGCAATCGTGATCCCAATTGAATTCAATGTCCTTTTGAAGGAGGTGATGAAAATTTTGAGAACAATAAAAAAGTTGCAAGATGAAATGACAGACATATTGAAGGCGGCCTTGAAGGCTACAAAGTTTCTTGAGATTAGAAGGAGGAAACATTTCAATAATTGCCTAATTTTTATGGGGTCAACTTTAATACCCCTAATAGAGATGATAAATCCAAGGATTTTTCCCGTTAAGACTCCAAATACACACTTGGCTAGATTGAGACAAAGACAAAAATGAATGAGGTGCTCAAAAAGGATTTTGGGAACTAAAATGTGGTAATGTCGATGCTTAGATTTGCCTAAAATATCATCAACATAGTCTTATATGGTTTTATGGATAAGATCATGAAATATATAAGTCATATCCCACTGATAAGTAGTGCCAACATTATTTAAACCAAAGGGCATGACACGATAACAAAAATTCCCCCAAGGGGTGATGAAGATTTCTTGTGTTGGTCTTCTAGTGTGATGAGGATTTGATTATAACTAGAGAAACCATCCATGAGAGAAATCATTTCATGGTTTACTGAGAAGATCCATAAGCTGATCGATAGTTGGAAGAGGGAAGTCCTCGGGATAAATGATATTGAGGTTTCAAAAATTGGTACATATAGAAATCTTTCCCAATGCTTTTGAGATGGGAACAATGTTACAGACTCCATTGGGGATAGTTGATAGGAATGATGAAATTGGAAGAAATAAAGTGTTATAGCTCTTCTTTAATAAGGAGGGAAACATGAGGATGCATGCGGTGAAGCTTCTACTTCATCGGTTTAGCATTGGGATACGTGATAATTTGTGGATAATGATAGAGAGGTCAAGACTTGACATGTTTGAATACGACCATACAAATGCTTGGCTATGATGGGAGAGGAATGCAGTGAGAGCTTCTATCTCATGTGGATCAAGATATTTGCCCACTTTGCGAATGCGAGGCTATTGCGGTGTAATGCCTTTGCCATGTTGATATCTTTACTTTCTTCTTTGACTAAAGTTGGCAAAATTTGACATGTGATTGTGCTCTAAATAGGTGTGCTCCTTTGAACAGATAAATCATGTTTTATGTAATGATATTAATTTCCTATTATATTTGATTCTAATCATGCTTAAGGAAATGCTATATTTATGATGACTTATCATTTATTTTTCACTTGATTGGTTTTTGAGATAAAACAAGTGATTCCAGCTTTTGCAGAAAATGAAATCAGATTCTTAGGAAATATATATATAGACATGTAATTTGGTAAGCTATCTAAGTCATGGTTATAATTTTTCTGTCCTGAAGACTATGTTATCTATGTTAGATGAACATAGTACCTTGGGTGTGATCCAAGAAATTTCCCTAATCTATATGTTATTTCAATCAAAACCAATAGTCTTATTGACATCCTAATGTTTCCAGATATTGCAAGTTAATATAGACTAGGTTGATTTTAATTTAACATGCATTACTTCTTAATGACTAGCAAATGCAATCATACTTCTACCTAAGTTATTTAGATTAAATTATCATCATGATGGTTTTTTGTTGAATGATGAAAGGTGTGATCTAACTTGTTCTAAGGTAATGACTCTAAAATTATTAAGGGACCAAAATATTCTCCATTATATTGGATTAAACATAAGCTAAGGTAGATATAATTTGATAATGGGGTTTTAAAACTAAGGACCCTAAGTTCTAAACCTAATGACCTAACCATGATTAAAATTTTGTGGAAAGGTTAAGGTAAGATTAAAAGGATGGCGCCAATCAATTACTTGGTGAATTAAATGTGATTTTAATGGCGAGTACCGCCACCTTTGGCATCGAATAAGTTTAACTTGGCACGCACGATAAACCAAGGTAACTAAAAGGGATGATGGTGTTTTGGTAATTGTTAGTTGTTACTAATTTTGAAATGGTGGTTGGTGGATTTGGTGGGTTAAACTGGCCCTCTGACATAACATTTATTGATCTCGAGAGAAGGAAAACCGCCTTGGAAATGCCGAGATGGTTTTGGGGAAAATAATAGGAGTTGGTTTTTATTTTTCATTTGGTATTTTGAGCACTATGGCTTTGCATGCTAAAATTTTGGCTTTTGAACTATTACTTGTTTATGGTTTATTTATGATCTCTCCATTTCATGGAGGATTTAGTGGAAGAAAATTTATTGTTGGGTCTATAAAAATGATGGGAAATAAAATAAAGGGATTTCTATGGATTTTGTTTCAAATTTTTTGTGGAATCTTTCACGAAATCTTGGAAAGAAACGCTAGGAGATTGGAAAAGATTTACAGGAGCTCTACCATGCATGATAGGATCTAACTCATTATAATATCTTTCTCTGTTTATTAATTTCATGAAAATAACTTTTCTCTTCGTATGAAATCACATTGTGTGTTATGGGGTTTATAGGTTTTTAGTTATTCGATGATTATTTTGTGGTGTTGTTTAATATTATTTGAACTCGATTCTAACTTTGACTAAATACAATTATGGTTCACTATGAATTTATGTGAATGAGTTTTGGTTGAGACAATGAGTTTATCAATTCATGGGTTGTGTATTTTGGCTGGACTTATGTACTTTCCATTCCTATAATTGCTTGTCAAATTTGTTTTATCAGTTTTCTTAATACAAAATATATTGGTGCTCTTTGAGGCACAATCGCGATTGTCTCTAAAACCCTTCTGTCAAAGTTATCTTAAACCTTTAATGAAAGGTTCGATCTTGGTTATTTACCAGATGAGTAAATGTTTTTATGGGTTTACTAATTTTTCCTTTTCAGCTATTCTATTCGAATGGGGTTATCGAATCAACCCCTAATGATTGTATTATGTTTCTTTCATTGATCTTTCCCGAAGACTCATGCATTAAGTCGATTCCCTACTTGGGTATTTGTATTTGAATCTTGTTAAACTTTTGGTTTGGTTTAGAAACCGTAATGGAGGTTGTGTCTTGAGACTTATGTATCTTGAACTAGAATTTTGAGGAGATAAATCATATTCGTTTAGGATCTTGGTCAGTTTTTGTTAAAATGAAGTTTGCAATCTTCGTATTCTTGTATGAAAACTTTCATATTTTGAATCTGGGCCATGCTTGATGTCCGTATTTTGATTGGAAGATCTTAAACATTTGACTGTGACTTTCTTAACTTTCTCTATTACTTGAGTTTGTTTATGGAAGTTGATTGTTAGCATCAATTGATAAATCTTTATCCTTCGGTTGGTTGTGAGGATAATAACTTTCTGGTCACTTGGTGAATGAATCATTATTGGGTTTATTTAAGTTATTGATCACTATTAATGTGTTGTTTTTTAGTATTAGTTATGTCTATAAATGACTTCATGCTGAGTTGTAGTGGAAGTCATATTGTGGTTAAAGAACATTTCTATTTGTAATACTATTGTGTTATAATTCAGTTCATTCGAACCGGATATGATTGATAGTTGTATAATTATATCAATGATGTACTAGGAACTTAGTAGAAAAACTAATTAAACAAATTAACTTGACTATTATACTAGGTTATATTGTTGTTTAAATGTATTATTATTGTTCGAATAGATAACAAAAGATTCTTAGTATAGTTGTATAAATTTTATTGATGAAATATAAGGATTCAATCATATA
Organism: Taxus wallichiana var. yunnanensis; assembly: GCA_018340775.1. Classification (NCBI taxonomy): domain Eukaryota; kingdom Viridiplantae; phylum Streptophyta; class Pinopsida; order Cupressales; family Taxaceae; genus Taxus; species Taxus wallichiana. Next base: position 406,633,624 of record CM031240.1, on the reverse strand, counting down.
ATTTTGGGATTATATGACTATCACGTTATAGGTCATACTCTTATTATATTGAATAAGACATTGTTTATTCCTATTGATTGATTATAAGGAATACTAATATTTTAATTATTGAACAATGTAAATGATTTCAGGCATATAAGAATGGTGTTATATGAATGAAATCATGTTACATTTGTATTTTTGTTTTATGATTAAATTGGATCAAATGTACATGTTTGTACCTTAAGTGACTGAAATTATTAGTGACAAAATAATTGTGATAAATTGTATGACTTAAATTGACTTCTTTTATGGTTTTATTTATCTTGATTGTTCTTAGCATGCTTAAGAAAGAATTGTTTACTTTCTTGGAACCTTAATTTGATTTCATTTAAAAGCTAGTGTTCTTTTTATGAAATTATTAAGTTAGAGCATGTTGTTATAAATATTTAGTGCTTATCATGCTCATTTCATGTGAACTGACACATGCTAACAATCTTGCAGATGGATTTCATGAAAGATGAAAGAAGAAAGACTTATAAGAAGTTGCATTTATTTTATTGATTAAAGTCAATTGATCTGATTAAATGATTATTGTAAAAAAATTTATGAAGTAATTCTATTTGGGAAACATGGAAGGCCTAGAGCCTTATTATTGTAATCATTTGAAACCTTGTTGATTTTGGAAGACTGAATTATGTTATGGTATTTCGGAGAGAACAAAATAAAGATGGATTCTTGATTATATTGATCTTGTAAATGACTGAATGTTGTGAATTTGGAAGTTAGTGTGATTATTTCATTATAAATGATTCATAATACCTTCATAGTGTTTATAAGTTAAACATAAATAGGACTTAATGAATACTACATAGCTTGTTATGTTGATTAAGTGAAGGACTATACATAAAGTCCATTAGTCTAATAAGCTAAAGGATGAATTGATATGAATTTATAATGATGATATGGTAAACCTTATCTAGAAGTTGTTGTAATGTAATATTATGTTCATATGGAAATGATATTGTGTTCTTTATAAGGGTTTACTATAATGTATCATTGTGAACTTATAGATAAGATAATATGTCCTTTAATGGAAAGAAAGGGGGACACACCTATAAAGTTGGAATGGTCTTAATGATTGAATCTTAAACCTACATTTTCATATATACTAGATAAAGTTTGACAAGTAAAGGAACATGATAAAATGTGTTCAAATGCATATGTAATTGGAGTGATGAAAATGTTAAGTTAAGATGAGGTGACTTGATAAAAGTCACACAACCTAACATTTAAGTTATATAAATTTGAGTTATACTTACTAGTGTAGACACTAAAATTAGGTCACACTCCCCCTTCACCCTACTAATATTAATTAAATTAAATTAATGCATTATCCTCATCATATTTATTATTTAAATAATATCTACACAAACAGTTCACTTAGACACATCACCAAGTTAACTCAATCTAAGACCTATTCTTAGTAAGTTTCCATAGCTAACTAAGACTTACCCAAACCTTAAAAATCAATACCTACACTCCCTCTAACCACATTCCCGCATGCTCACAAGTGGCTCCCAGTCTAATCCATGGGACAATGACACAAGATCCAAGGAAATCAAGAAGATCTCCCTAAGTTTAGTAAACCTAGAAAATCTTCGCCTTGATCGACATCGATTACCCCTAACCATCACCGATTAAGCCAGATCGCCGTCGGTTACCCCCTTTTTAACCCCAAAACAACTTTATTCTCAAGGTTGGAATTTGGAACCTAGAAGTTGGAAGCAAGAAATTTGATGAGCAAGAATGAGATCTCAAAAGATAACACATCTTCAGAGAGCCAATTCCAGCAAGAACTCACATCCAAGGAAGGAGATTGAGCATCTTCTCCTGCACAACCATCCCAGCCACGTTTGGATCTATCTAAGCAAAGAGGAGCATGCATGCAGCCCATGCAAAATCTTTTCTTTAGTTGGTGATCACTTGCAGCCTCCAAACCCATCATCAGTACCTTCATCCTTCACACACAGACTTTCAGAAATGAAATCCAAGTAAGTATAACATCATACTTTCCTGGTTATTTCATTTCATCATTATTTTATCACCCATTGTTTATCTTGCTCCTTATTGACCATCTCCAACACTTTTCACCTCCGTAGACCCAAGCAAAACCTTTCCAAAACCTACTCTAATCACCCAATACCTCGTCTCAACCAATGAATCCTTTGTGCAATCACAAAGAAGACCAAAAACCCTGTTACGTGGACGTTCCCGGATCTCACAAGAACCGGCGCCGATCATACACGCGCAACAACCCATCAACCGACATTTGAATAGGTATTCCTCCTATGCTCGTTACCCTATCTATTTCACGTCAACAATTCAAAGAAACAATCTAAGAAAAAGGTGAAACATTTTGGCACACCCGGTGGGACCCATCTAGGGTTCCTTACATTTCATTCATTCCTAGGAAAAAATTGTGTGTTTTTTCCCTTATAAAAGTGTACACACTAATTTTCTTCCCTAGTAATCCACTCCTTCTTTCTATTTTCTCTAAAGGAAACTTTTCTTTTGGTGTATTTAAAAAGAATCATTTATTCATGTTTTCTACATTTTAGTGAAAGAGCATCCCTCTTCCTCTTCATCTTATTGTGTAATCTAATTTCACATTTTTGACTTGGGTTTGATTTGCATTTTGAGGTGAGAGCTTTCGATCATTATTTTTGTCTTTCCTCGCACACTCCCAATCATAGTCGGTGTATTTTGACTTTTTTGAGTGTGTCTGGACCACATCTACATCATTCTCAGACTTTTAGGTTTGATTCCACATCAAATTCTAATTCACAACCACTTTTTCTCATCATTGTTTCAATCTCACAAGTAACCATCATCGGTTACCTCTGACCATCATCGGTTAAACTCAATCGACACCAGTCCAAGTCCTTTTGCTAACCTATTCAAAAGGACATTTTCACTTCACTTTCTTCCACTTTCCATAGTCTCTGTCACTATCATTTTTCCCATTAACATTTTACACATCCCCAAATTTGGCATACTTGTCAGATTTTGCCTTCTACCTCGTTGTTTCCTCACTGTCCATTTTCCACAGTGACCGGCAGTGGTTACCCCTGACCGACGTCGTTTTCCCTAACCGGCATCGGTTAGCCTATTTCACATTCCACCCACCATTTGTTACTTCATCCATTCTTTTTCAGTTGTTCTTTGTACCATTTACCGAGAAGCAACCCCACCTGATCAGTATTGGTTCACATGGTACTGACCCGAAGACAAGTGAACACCCTCATGTTCCATGCCATTTGCAAATGCTCCCACCTAGTCCTTCACCACCCTCTATTTTATCACCAGCCATGGATCCTATCCAACCTACTAATATCGCTACCGGAGATGAGGAGTTCACACGACTTCTTGACAGAACCCTGTTGCCTTGTAGTTTTACCTCTCCCATTTGTCCACTCGAGACACCTCGGGTCAGTTGATATACGACATGCTTGTATCTATCCCCCCAACTCTCACACCCACATTTGCATCGGATCCATCTGGTTCAGTGCTACCCACTTCCACTTTACCCCAGTCATTTCACAATTAGGTCCTATACCTGCTATGACTACTACGTCTGTTACCTCTGTAGCACCCATTACATCCACCATACCCTCGATGATTACCCCAAACATAACCTCATCCATCCCTCATGTCTCACACATACATGTAGCTACATTCCCACCTCCAGTTTCGGTGACCCCTACCCCATTTTAGAATGTAGTTCTTTCCATTCCACAATCTTTAGCCCCTATTGCTACTTGGGTTACCATGACCCTTCCACCCCCATATACATACTACCAACAACCGTTGTTTCATCTATTATTCATTCTAGGTACATACCCCCTATTTCATTGCCTTCTTCTCCACCACCTTACATGGCAGCCCCATACACTAGAATGCCACACCCATTATATGTCTAAAACCAACCTCCTCATGTTATAGGAGGCATCCAATCATCACAACCCACTAATGACCTAATTAGATTGATGATGGATAAGATGCAAACACTAGAGGCATTGGTTTCTCGGCTCCCACAACACTCTCACTTACGATGAGATTTGCAACGAGCCTATTCACCCATCCATTCCCATCTATTCATACCTTGTGCATTGGGAAATGCCTAAATTCAACCACTTCAATAGTAAGGAAGACCCACAATAGCATTTGTGCTTGTTTAAACATGGATGTTATTTGATTGCTCATGATGATGCCTTATTTTTGAGAACTTTTCCCATGTCCCTCACTAGACCAACATTATATTGGTATAGTGGGTTACCCAAACACTCCATATTTCAATCGGGTAGTCCGAGATTTTTGGATCATTTTTCTATCAATATTGCCAAGAAAGTTACCATGATCGATCTATATTCCACACGTCAGTATGAGGATGAATCTATCGCAGATTTTTTTTCTCGTTGGCGCAGCCTGATCAATCAACTTACCTTTCAACTACCACAAACTGAACTCATCAAGTTCTTCACATGAGCTTGTGCTCAGACATATCTCCCCAACCTTGCAGTCCAAAATTTCATAACATTCAATGAGGCATTCGTGGCACAAAAGTTAGAGATTCGGGCCATTGAAGAGAAGAAAATCCAATTACGAAATAAGAATTTAGAATTCAAGTCGAATGAAACCTCCTCTTCTTCCAAACCTCCAACCAATTACTCAAAGGATAAAGGTACCGCTAACATAGTGGTACACAAGGTCAGCCCAGCTCATCCATCTAATTGGGCTACACCCTCATCTAAACTATCACCCATCCAAGCTTTTCTATTTAAACAAGAGCAGTGAAAATATACCCCAATTAGGGAACCTTATTCTTCTATTTTAGAAAAGCTTATCAAAGATTGTGCCATCACTCTTCCACCCATAAAACCACACTGGTTTTGACCCTACTCGCCCCATGCCTAAGCATGGTATAAGGAACAAGATTTTTGTCACTATCACCGAGTGAAAGGTCCTAGTGATGGAAACTGTATCACTTTTAAGAATATTGTCCAAGAAATGCTCAAGAAAGGTGATTTGACTGTGGATAATCCCAACGCCACCCCCAACCAAAATCTAAAAATCTTTAAAAAACCATTTCCCAATCATGCCCCTTCATCCAATCAAATAGGTGAGACATCCACTCATGATACCCATACTTGTGAGGTTCATGTGATCTTTAACGAGGTACCTATCACCTCTCAATTACCTCACATCCCTTCCATAGAGGAAATCCTAGCCCGAAATCCTCCTTCCACGTCTAAACCAACCGTCACTATTCCTTCACCAATAGAAGAACACCCTTCATCTCCTGCATCACCTACAGAGGATTCTTCTGCTGACATTGAGACCATCTCACCCCTAGCTTCTCCACTTAGTGAACCTTTACCTACCATACCTCCTCCACCCATAGAGGAGCACCCATTACCTCCTCCACCCACAGAGGAGCACCTATCCATTCCTTCACTCATAGAGGAACTCCCATCATCCCTTCCACCCATCATAGACCTAGTGGGGATACCTTTTCCTCTTGGTGAGCATTCTCCATCCACTACCTAACATCCAACAGACCTACTTTCAGCTCTCTTACCCACGAAAGCTGAAGCCACCAATTCCCCGTCTCTAAGATGCATTTTACGGGAATTCCCATTAGGTCCTCACTAACTCCACCCACAGACATTCCATTCTCATGTTTGGCTGATCACTTAGAGTATGTGGATAGAGCTTTGTTATGGGGGTGCCTCTTACTCCCTGTCTCAACACAAATGTAGAGATCCCTCGATGACACCTCCACTATCTACCCAAGAAAATTTTCACCCATCAAACCAAATACAACTACTGTTGTCGCAACCCCTTCCACGATATCTATTAACACTCACACCACACCCTTACCCATAACCAGACCTATGCCTAAACCCAAACCCCTACCCACAATATTTACCTCCACTAAACCTATTACCACTTTAAGGGTCACCCCGACCACCAGCCTTACTCATCCACCTATTAAACTGGATTTAGCTACATCCTCCAACATTAAAACCACACCTACTCTGACACCCAAACTAAAGAAACAAACTCATCAACCTCATACCCCTACCACACCAATCACACTGCAATTGTCCCGCCTCGCCTTAAGACCTCAGCTGCCCAACATGGTCAAGAACCCTTCACCCATCCATAAACCAATAACACAACCACCTATTCTTTCCTCACAAATCTCTAACCTACCCAGGCACACAACACGACTCATACCCACACCTATAGTCTCTTTACCACCAATACCTCCGATACCTTCAGCCATTGCTTCACTACCTACTACACTTCAGTCATTATCCCTCACACCCCAAGCACGACCTGCGTCATCTACCTTTATAGCACCCATATTATCCCCATGGGTAACTCACCCTCTTCCTCCATCAGCTTTCCCTCATAGACCTTGTACGCCCACATCACCTTTACCCAAGAAGGTGCACCCCAAAAAGAAAACCCACTACCCCATAACCAGGTAGTAAAAAAAAACCACACCCTCCTACCCATCCATCTACTATACCCCTACCCAAACGAACCCGGTGATACCTCAAACCACACCGACACCTAAACCCATAGCTCGACCTATTCCTACTATTCCAAAAACAATTCCAAACAACCAACCACACCTACACCCAAACTCACATTCACTTCCCATTGTGATCCACTAGCATTTCCTATGCCACAATTTTAACCAACCTCCTCGAGACTTATATTATCACATTACCGCCACTCGACCTTACGAACCCCTCAAACCCAATCCAAAGGGTTTGATGATACCAAAATTTGAGCATACCATTGTGTGTCAGGGCATGATGTGGAGAATTGCAAGGCCTTGAAAATTGTCCTTATCCAATTGTGTCCACCAGAAACCAAATTTGAAGATGACGACCTTCTAGACGAGGACCGTGATTCACCTACACCAATTCCCACACTACACACTCAAAAACCACAACCTCCACCCTCACAGATCCTAGAACCACACAAATTTTTTTAAATTAACCTAGTTTGCATCGAGAGAACTTGTCATGCCACCACCCAAATGTCATTGTGCCCAACTGACCTCATAGGGCTTTTCTCCTCCCATAGGTTTTTTCCTTCATGTCATTATACCACTTACCCTACACCCTCTCCATTTGACAATTTCCCTCAAATCAACATGGTACACGTCACTACATGTGCACAGAAGGGTAAAGAAAAGGAAGCTGACCCACTAACCAATCCTATACCCAACATACCATCTGCACCCATACCTAAGATAACTATCTCATGGCCCCACATACCCCATTTCTAATGGTGTCACACATCGCACCATGCTCAAACAATTACACCAATCTCCACTCAAAATTTCCTTATATGACCTCATCTAAACCTCAGAATCCCATCGTCAAGCCCTCATGGAGGTTCTTTAATCTATCAAGGTTTTACCCAATGACCCTACACCCGTAGCCTCCATTATCACACCCCATCATGTAGCTTCCCTCACCAAATTACCACCTTCATCCTCACCTCACCTTGTTCACCAAGTGGCCTCCCTTAGCTTCTCAGAGGAAGAGATTGCGCCATACCAAAATGATGACCGGACCCAGCCCTCTTCATCTCTATACACATTGATGACATACGGGTACACCATGTGATGATTGATGGATGTGCTAGCATTAACATCATTTCATCCCGTGCATTTTCTCAAATGCGCATACCTGACAATTACATACACAAACATCCAGTCATGTTGCATTCATTCAATGACACTATCACCTCCACACTAGGCACTGTCATCCTGCACGTTCATGTGGGCCCCCAAACTATTCCAGAATTATTTTATGTCTTGGAGGGGGAATTCCAATATAACTTGTTGCTTGGTATAGCCTGGATCCATGTCATGGGTTACATTCATTCCACTTTGCATCATTGTGTAAAGTTTGAACACAAAGGACACACTTATACCATTCTAGCTAACCCATCACCTTTCAAAACATGTAACATGCTTTACCAACCCAACGATGTACTCATACCGGTCAAGCCATCTACTTCCGCAACTAATACCGCTTCACCTACACCTACACCCACACCTACCAGTACATCCATTGCTTTCACCACACATACCTACTCCATGTCTACCACTCTTTATAACCTCCACGATTGACCCATTAGCTTCCCAATCCATTAACACCACCTCCGCATTGACCATACCATCTACCCACATACCAACCACCGATCCCTTACAAGGTGTTTTCAATACCTCACTGGGAGAGTACCGCCTATATAGCGTCAACACCTTCCTTACTCCACACCGAGTATGGAAGCCTTCACCAACACCCTCGCAATGATCACCATATAGGAGAACACCTCCTTTATGGTCCTCCTCATCTTTGTACTAGTCTCACCTATGGGGGAATTGATACTACCACCTACACACACTTGAACCACCATCACAGCCCCACCCATTTTCTCGCTAACTTCCAATCACTTACCAATCACCATTTCACTCACACCTTCCTACACCATTGTGCGTGGAAGGGTTTTGGTTTTGGATTTTTTGAGTAAGGCCGCCATACCATTATTCCATGTACCACCTATAAACATAATGACCATAGTTATATTGGCTTCCCCTGAACCTTCTACCAAACCAGCCCGCATTGAATTCATTGAGGACCCTAGCCCTTCTCCACCTTCATCACCACACTCACCGAGCACGGAGTCGATGGATCCTAAATCTATCCCTCCTAACTTTTTTTTCCTAAACACCATTTCCTTGTGGCCTCTAACCTATCAACGCAAAGGCGAGGCCCCTTCCATTCTTCCATTCTCGTATCCCGAGATGATCGATGATGACACACCAACCATTAACGTCATTCAATGCCGGGATGATGAATCTATACTCACCTACCTTGGTGTAGAAGAATCATATATTCATCGTTCGTTACCCTCGAGATGCAAACCATGTTGAATGAATGAATTGACTATTGAGATCAACATTAATACTCAAGAGACGACCGCACATCCTAAAGATCGGAAAATCTTTAGATCTTTGCTAAACAAGAAGCCATCACTTCCTTTCTCGAGATGATAACCACGCTTTCGCATGGTCGTATGTAGACATGCCTGGTATTGACCCCACCATAGTAGTCCACAATATCGTAACCATTCCCGATGCCAAACCTATCAAAAAATTTTTGAGGAAAATACACCCTCGCATTGCCCTTCTCATCAAAGAAGAACTTCAGCATATTCTTTCAATTTCCTTCATCTTACCCATTGATTATGCTCATTGGATTTCTTACATTTTCCCTGTTACTAAAGCAACAGGGGGACTCCGCATTTTCACAAACTTCTGAAACCTCAACCTCACCTACCCGAAAGATGATTTTCCCTTTCCAGTATTGATCAACTGGTTAACCTTACCACAGGTCACAATATGCTCTCACTCATGGATGGTTTCTCGGGTTATAACCAAATTTTTCTTGCCCTAGAAGATCAGCACAAGACCACATTCATTACCCCTTGGGGAACCTTTTGCTATCGAGTCATGCCTTTTGGCCTTAAAAATGCATTGGTGCTACATATCAGCGTGCTATGACTTACATCTTCCATGATATCATGCATCGCATATTGGAAGATTACGTGGATGATATCTTGGCTGAATATAAACGTCATGCCGAACACCTCACTATCCTCAAAACCATCTTTGATCGCCTCATTAAATATTGTGTCTACCTTTAACCTAGAAAATGCGTCCTCATGGTTCTCTCAGGAAAGCTCCTGGGATTTATTGTTTCACTCCATGGTATAGAAGTTGACCCTGCTAAAGTCAAGGCCATTCTGGAAATGCCTCCACCCACAAACCTCAAACAACTCCGTAGCCTGCAAGGTAAATTGTAATCCATTCACCATTTCATTTCATAATTATCGGATCGGTGTCAACCATTTCATCATCTACTTAGGAAGGATGTCTCCTTTAAATGGGATGACGACTGTCACAAAGCTTTTGAGGCCCTAAAATAATACCTTCTCCAACCACCCGTACTCATTCCACTGAAAGACAATTAAACTTTTTACCTATACATATCAGCTACCAATCATTCCTTGGGAGCTATGCTTGCTCATCATGATGAACAACATAGGGAGCAGGTGGTTTATTATATAAGCTATACCCTTCTGGACTACGAAACCCGATACACTCACCTTGAAAAACTTTTCTTAGCCTTAGTTTTTGTTTCCACCAAACTCTACCATTACTTACTCAACCACAAAACCTATGTTATGACCAACACCGACCCTTTACACTTCATGTATGCCAAACCCTATCAAAATCAGAACACCGTGTGATGGTTTATTATTTTAGTAGATCTTGACCTTGAATTCATTCACCAAAAGTCCATTAAGGGCCAGGCTATCACTGACCAACTGGATGATGCACCTATTACAGGGACCAACCCTCTAATTTTGACTTTCTTGATGAGTTGATTGCTACCCTTTCCCTGGATGAACCCCCTTACCAAATGACATTGTTCTTCGATGGTTCTAAGTGTCAGAGTGGGGGTGGAGCTGGTGTTATCCTTATCCCTTTGGATGGAGAACCCATGCCTTTGTCTTTCAAACTAGACTTTGAATGCACCAACAATATTTTTGAGTATGAAGTGCTCGTACTAGGTCTCCAGACTGCCTATGCCCTTGATGTTACATCAATCCACATCTTTGGTGATTCACAATTGGTCATACACCAAGTCAATGGTATGTACCAATGTCGTAACGAGATAATTCAAAAGTATAAACATCATGTAGACATACTTTTGACCACCTTTGATTGTTACACCCTTCAAACCATCCCACGGTCAACCAACAAATTTACAGACACCATGGCCTGCTTAGCTTCCCAAATACCCACTTCCCCTACTAATTCCAAAATATTTGTCACTATACAACACCTCCATTTTCCTTCTTATTTACCTCATGATGTTTACTCAATTAGAACTAACACCCCTGACCCGAGTGACCTTTGGTATAAACAATACTCCGACTACCTTTCCCTCTCCATCTTACCTCCTGATCTCACCCATAACGGACAACGCGCCTTCCTTAAGAAGGTCTCCCATTTCATTATCCTAGGGGGACTCCTCTATAAGCACGACTTTGATGGTATTCTCTTACGATGCCTCACAAGTTTTGAAATTCCTTATACCATCAAGGAGGTTCATGATGGCATATGTGGAGGTCACTTTAGTGGCCTTGTTATTGCTAAGCATATTCTTCGCCTAGGATATTACTGGCGACCCTTAACCATGATTGTTGTGACTATGTCAAACGCTGTGTGAAATGTCAACAACATTCCAACCTTCATCATACACCCATTCATGCCTTACAGTCGCTCGTGACGAGCGACCTTTGGCTCTCTTCTCTCAATGGGATTTGGATCTTGTCGGAGAAATCATTCCTCATTTTTCCCAACGCCATCAATGGATCATAACCGCTTATCAAATACTACACAAAATGGGTGGAAGCCATACCACTCATTTCCATGAAAGCCGAGAAAATATGTGAGTTCATTAACCATCATATCATTTGTCACTTTGGCCTCCCTCATCGCCTCATCACCGACAATGGAAAACAATTCAAAAGTAAAACATTGCAAAAATTTGTGACACCTTGACATTCGACTTAGTTTCTCCTCACCTTATTACCCACAAAAAAATGGCCAAGCTGAATCCACTAACAAAACCCTCACTAAAAATTCTCATGAAAGTGGTTAATGATATCTTTGGGAAGGATTGGCATACGCACATTCCTTTTGCTCTATGGGCATACCGCACTAATATTCACACTTCTACTTTGTAGCTACACCCATTTCACTTTGGTTTATGGTACTGGGGTTGTTCTACCTCTTGAAGTCTAGATCCCCTCACTTTGCATTTCTCTCCATGACATGCTTACTGATGATGACTTTCGTCAGGACCGCTTAGCATAACTAGAGTTATTAGATGAACGTCGTCTTAATGCTCTAGATCACCTTCAAGTTTATCAACAACATATCAAACGTGCTTATGAAAAACATGTTCATGAACGAACCTTCCAAGTCGGTGACCTTGTTTTGAAAGAAAATCAACACGTAACCAAAGTAGAGAAAAGTAAATGGGGCAAATTTACTCCTAATTGGCTTGGACCATACATCGTAACTCATACCTATGGATCGGGTGCCTATCGTTTGTCCTCGCTTGAGGGTAAACCCGAACCTAAGCCCCTCAATTCCTTGCATCTTCAACCATTATATTGTTGACCTCTAGTCCTACATCACTATTTATCTAATTCATGCTCATCCCTTGAGTGCCATTTACCTTTTCCACATCTCATCTCCAACGATTAAACAAGGATCATGTGATTACCCATCACCCTGTTGCCTTATCTTAAATATGTGCACCATGGCTCTACACATGGCATGATTCTCATGGATAATTTTCATCTTCTTTTAGATGAGATCCCATGGTCATTCACCCTTACCTTCTCAACAAGAACCAAATGCTTCGTTATAGTCTCGTCCATGACTTAAAAGCCAAAAAAAAAAAGATGAATCCCTCAGAAGGACATCTTCCAATATAAGGGATCAACTCCTTGAGTCAAACTTCCAATATAAAAGATGAATCCCTCAAAAGGAAATATTCCACCTTCAATAGTCACTATAAGTAGACTGCTCCCTCGAAGGAAAGCTATAAAAATCTCACAACTCTCTACATAGTCTTTCCAAAAAGAGGACTATTTTCTCAAAATCCAAAATTCAGAAGCTTCCTGCATTGATTAGCTTCACGAAGACCTCAAGGAGCCATATATTCATCCCATATAGACTTCCCGCATCGATCAATCTATCTCAAAAAGAAAAGAAAAATAAAAATAAGATTTTTCATCATGGACTTGCCTATTGTGATCTTGGCTCTATTGCCCAAGGCATTCTATTTCCCATTTTATGACCCAATTACCCGCACCTCCTTACCCATTGTATTTTCACGTCATACCTCAAGGGACCTGCTACACCTATGACATTTGGTGATCATGTGACTTTCTTCACCCTTAGAATTATCAATCATGTAATGTCTTTGGGGTCTTATGTTCATTTACCCCATCTATAGATGTGTTTTATATGTTTTGATCCTTGCCAATTGGGTGGCTTTCTTGCCCCCTCTTATCTTTTCTCTTCTTCATCACCTTTTGATCTTCTTATACAGGACTTAGTGGTTGAAACTTACCTTTTGGGGTCATCCTCCCCTTTCACCATAGTCACTCTCACCTATAACATTTTTACTATCATCTACCCCCACCTATTAAACCCAAACCCACAACATGACCACAAACCTACCAACTCATTTTCATATTCTTCCCTAGCTTATGGGAGAACTACATCGGTTTGAGGTCCCTTTTCACTGGGACTATGTAGGCAACACTTCTAGGGCATGGGGCCCTAGAAGGTTAGCTTGGCCACTCTTTACCCTAACCATTTTCCCCACCTTTACCTGATTTCTTGTTCATATCAAAAACCTCAACATCTATACCATATACCACATGAATTTTACCACTTATATTATTTCACATTTTCATACATAACCAACATTTTCCACATTTTACACCATCTCATGCATTTATATTGCCATTTGTTATCAAAATACCGAAATGAACATCCATGCCTAAAACCAACCTAACTCAACCATGCCTAAACCAACCTAACTCAATCCATGCCTATATCAACCTGACTCAACCATGCCTATCACCTGACTCAATCCATGCCTATGACCTGACTCTATCATGCCTAACTCATCTATTTTCTATCCATATCATAATAAAGTAAAACTCATACATATCACAACAACATCACCTGAATATCATCTATCTCCTCATATATACATGTGTGTATCAATACAATGTACACCCGTATCACATAAATGTGTATCTCCAAAATAATCATCATCGGCTCGCAGGCTACTATCCAATACAAAAATGTCTTTAGCTCGCAGGCTGGTATCATGTACAAAAAGTAAATACAATATCGCTTCGGCTCGTAGGCCGGTATACATCCAAAATCCAACAATACAAAATAGGTGATATATTATCTCACATCTACTATAACATATCTACCTCATCTATAATGTCGACAGTCCCCTCTGACCTAGAGTAGTAGCTCACTACTCTCAATCTACCACTAGACGGCCCAACATCTGATGCTGACCCCCATGCACTGATAGATGTCCTCTGCTCTCTCCTTTGGGCTCACCGGCCACCTACACTCTTAGCACTATACGTGCGAGAGACTGTGTCTGCTCACTCGAGACTATCTGTGGTGGTCTCATCACACCATCTACTAATATCTGCAGCTCGGGATCCTCCTCCTGTACATGTACCTGAGGCTCTCACCTCTCTACTGTATCTACAGCTCTGGCCTCTCGGCCTATACCCTGTGACCCCTGCCTCCTAGCTGTCCTTGCCTAACCCTGCCTCTGTACGGCCCACCACTGGCTATATGCCACTGTCACCCCCACATCATCTGTGTGACGGTCCATGGGCTCCTCCTCCTCTATCGACTCTGTTTGGATGGGTGGAGACAAAGGTCTCTCCACCTCCTCTCTCCTATACTATGGGAAGGGTGGGGGCGCATCCTGCACTAATCCAAACTGTCACCTCACTCGGTCGATAGGTATCATCTCGTGCTCCCCGGCATGGCATCCCTCTATCCATCTCTGTAACTGTAGTCCCTCCAACTCTACATACATCCCTTTGTAAGAGGGATAGGTCACATAAGGTCTCCAGACTATATCCACACTGGACAGGCTCTCCAGTCTCTGTCTATAATACGCTATGTCGTATGTCACCTGGCTCTCTGTACACCACCCTCAGCACCCATCACCTATAACCAACTCAAATGACTCCCGCTCAAATTCATCTATCAGGCAGGCCCATCGGTCATACACACATAATGTGCTCATAGGCCCAACAGTGAAGAAGGAAAATGCAACATAGACTATATCTCCACAATCACCCATAGGCCCACAACTCTCTATATAACTGCACCAAGAAAGCTGGTGCCCATGCAAAATTGGTATGATCAATCATCATGTCCCGAAGGACACCCATCAGCGACCATGGGAATCTCCCACCCTCTAAATCTGGCAATGCATAGCACCCGATCGCCTCCACAATCAACATAGTCAACCTCATCTCCTCAGGATGGGCAGCATAAACCTCTCTGTAACTCAGGTTGGCGCTATGGTAGTGTAACTCGCCCACTCTCTCTCCAAACACCTCATCTATACACCTTTTCGTGACCTCGGATGTCACTGAGTAAACCTGGGCTCCACTAATTGGTAGCCTCAATATCCTATATATATCCTCTAGGGTGATGGTCATCTCCCCGTCGGCAAGTGGAAGGTGTTAGTCACCGAATCCCATCTCTCGATGAGTGTGACCATCAGACTCTGCTCTCTCACAACCCGCCCATAATGGTAGATCCTAATCAGGCCGACATCATCAATGTGACTCCACTCCTTAAAATTCACCTGCTCATGTAGCTCTAGCAATATAAGCGGCTCTCGGTCCCTCATCCGCAGCTCATCTCGGGCCTACATCCAACCAACACTATATATTAATACACTTTCCCAACTTACCCTGTGTTCACCCCCAAACCACCTATTCTTCCCAAAACCCCTCTACCCTAATCCTTACCCAACCCACCCACAACCCATCCCCTCTCTCTTAACCCACACCTTTACATATCTTACCCTACCCATTGCCCATCCATTTCCACTGCCTAACCCATTTTTTACCTATTTCTGGCCCCATTTCCTTATTTTCACACCGACTCCGGTTACCCATAACCGTCACGGTAGCCTTTAACCACCATCGGTCACTTGTGTCGTGATCAATGCCACTTCTACATGACCGACACCGGTCACTGTGGTGCCGAATGATGCCGAAACCCCCGACCAATTTTTTTCAATTTTGACCAAATCAACCTAACTACCCAACCAAACCTACTTAAACCTTCCCTACTTCCCTTCCCACTCCTATTGACCTACATTCCAACCTCCCCAACCCAATTATATCCAATTTACCTCCCAATCCAAAATTCAAAACCTCCCCCACGTTTTATTACAACCCATATTTTAGCCTACTTAATCAATCAAATCATTAAGCAATGGTGTAGAGCTTACCTCATCCCTCTACCAATCGTTGTGGCGGTATATCTGGCCTCTGTATGGGTGGACCACCTGACCCCTCTCCTACCTCTTCCATCCTCAACTGACCTCCAATCCTCAACCACATGAATTGTGCCACCTGATCTCACAGGTCCCACCTCTCGCCCAATCAATCTCACCTATGTGGCTCACCAACCAAGCTCTCTGTTGTACTCTTTTGTCCTTCCTCTTTTCTATCTTCTTGTCCTTTTCTCCTTTTCCAACAAAGACAAATGAATTTTTACAAATGTGGGTTTTCTACTTTTTATACCCTAAGCCCGACTGGTGATGTCGGTTAACCTATGACCACTACCGGTCTAATGCCCTGACTCACGCCATCAGCTCCCTACACCATCATTAATTTATCTTGACCATTGTTGGTTACCCTGCCTACTCATTGTCCTCACATTTACCTCATTTTCCTTACCTCCTCTTTCTTTTTCCTCCCCTACACCTATCTGGACCACTTTACCTTCACCTCTGGCCCTCCACCCTCTTCAACCTCCTCGCGTCGATGTTGACGCCTTCTTATTTTACCCCTACCTTGGCCTTACCCATGTTGTGATCTTGATATTTGGACCTGGACCATCGCTAGTGACCTTTGACCTCATGTGTTCACTATACCTTGCGACATTGTTACCTGTGTTGTTGACCTAATGACCTTACCTAGCCTATTTCCATGACCATTTATCCTGACCCTACCTTTGGTGTACTAGAACATACCTAAACGTTCCTACACCTAACCTATGTTGTGTTTCCTAACCATATCCTATACCTTGGATACTAGATTCACTTCACCCTTGTTTGGATAAACCTATCAACCTTAGACGATGTAGAGTTTTCTGCTCTTTAACTTGGTAGCATGCTACAGTTTATACATGTGTGTGTGTTTGACTGCTACTACCTTTGACCCTAACCCATTACCTAGATCACCCGAGTAGACCTTTCACCCTCTTCCCCTATACCCACTTACCTTTTCCTCACATTTATCTTTTTTAAACCACTCACCGCTTTAGCCTATTGCCTCATTAGTTTCTAGTTTGAGGGGGATCACCTTCACCTACACATGGGCCAACCACATCTTATTTTTGTTAGTCATTTACGCTTACCAATACAAGCTACACAACAAAAAGGGGCAAAATGTAGACACTAAAATTAGGTCACACTCCCCCTTCACCCTACTAATATTAATTTAATTAAATTAATGTGTTATCCTCATCATATCTATTATTTAAATATCTTATTTAAATAATATCTACACAAACAGTTCACTTAGACACCTCACCAAGTTAACTCAACCTAAGACCTATTCTTAGTAAGTTTCCATAACTAACTAAGACTTACCCAAACCTTAAAAATCAATGCCTACACTCCCTCTAACCACATTCCCACATGCTCACAAGAGGCTCCCAGTCTAATCCATGGGACAACGACACAAGATCTAGGAAATCAGGAGGATCTCCCTAAGTTTAGTAAACCTAGAAAATCTCACCTTCACCGATGTCGGTTACCCCTAACCATCGCCGGTTAAGCTGATGCGCCATCAGTTACCCCTTTTTAACCCTAAAACAAATTTATTCTCAAGGTTGGAATTTGGAACCTAGAAGTTGGAAGAAATAAAGTTGATGAGAAAGAACAAGATCTCAAAATATAACGCATCTTCAGAGAGCCAATTCCACCAAGAAATCACATCCAAGGAAGGAGATTGAGCATCTTCTCCTACACAGCCATCCCAGCCACGTTTGAATCTATATAAGTAAAGAGGAGCATGCATGTAGCCCATGCCGAATATTTTCTTCAGTTGGTGATCACTTGCATCCTCCAAACCCATCATCGCAGTATCTTCATCCTTCACACACAAGCTTTGAAGAAATGAAATCCAACTAAGTATAACATCATACTTTCTGGTTATTTCATTTCATCATTATTTTATCACCTATTGTTTATCTTGCTCCTTATTGACCATCTCCAACACTTTTCACCTTCGTAGACCCAGTAAAACCTTGCCAAAACCTACTCTAATCACCCAATACCTCGTCTCGACCAACTGAGTCCTTTGTGCAATCACAAAGAAGACAAAAAACCCTGTTCTGTGATGTTCCCATATCTCATAGTAACTGGCGCCAGTTATACCTAACCTTAGTTGGTCACCCCGACTAACGTCGGTCTCTTTGTTTGCACATAAAACCTTGGAAAAAGACCTATCCACCTAATTTTACTCACCCTCACTCACCTGTGACCTACCGAGACCTTTATTAGACCTGCAGAACCTAGAACCAACCATTTGACCTGTGGATTCTATTCTAGCTTAGCCTGTTAGATTAGATCTATTTCTTATTGTGTTTTAAGTGAGATACCTAAATCATTTTAAAATAACAATAGGATTTACCTTGTTTTCAGCATTAATTTGTTTAAAACAGTGGACTGATAGCCATCTAGGAAGTATCATACTTCCTGGATCTAGCTTACGCTAGGCAGTTCACTACCCATATTGTTTAATTCTTTCTAGTGGTCTTGCTTTCATTACAGGTAGTTCCTCCTAGCCAAAAGGAAGCTCTCACGGTCAGCTATGGATTCAGAAGTCATACATGCACAACAACCCATCAACTGACATTTGAATAGGTATTCCTCCTATACTTGTTACCTTATCTATTTCGTCAACAATTCAAAGAAACAATCTAAGAAAAAGGTGAAACACTAGCATGATATAATAAAGTTATGCTTAAATGCTGTCCTATACATGTTTTAATTAGATTTATTAGTAACACTTAATGGACCAATGGAAAATGAATAATTAACTCATTGAAATTAACGTAGATTTGATATGCATACCTTCAATTCACAAGGATGTGCGTTACGATCCTTCCTTTAAGGATTAATCATATCAAACCTAGTTGATCCTTAGGCACGACACCTATTGATTAAGATAACTTAAGTGAAATCAACAAGATGGGATTTAATGAAGCAATGAACTTATCTAGTTATGTACTTTCACTTAGCGGAACTCATTGGGCTGTCACACTTTGCATAGTTGCTTCCGTACAATACCCACTTAATGAAAAGGTCATTAGGTAGATACTATGGAGTAGCCAATATGACATGATACTCCACTCGGATCCTCTATACAAAAGCTGTCATAAATTAGGATTTAAGGTCACTGTTCTACACTAATAGTGATAAACATATGGCATATGGCCAATGTTAGCTTATGATGACTAAATGTGATTAAGAAGATTTGAATCAAAGTAAGTCAATTTGAGTATGAATAATTACTCTTAGTGTATGCAATGGAAAGTTGCACAAGCTATGGAATGAGGAAAAAGAACCTCAAAGCTTTGATTTACTCATCCTTACACCATGAGATAAGAGATAAACAAGAAACTATCTATGCATATATAAATTTGAAACAAATATTCAAACCCATATATATATACTACTCTACTCCATGAAAGATTAATAAAAATGAACCTAGTTAGATTCTAAGCAATCAAATTAGATGTGTTGTTTACTTCAATAGAGGTGAAGAGGTATCTCTAAAATGGCTACAAGACCAAGTTAGATACCCTCCTACTAACCTACTATGAAGTTATGGATGCAAGATGGAAGATCTCTAAACAATGGAGTATAGCCAAGATCAAATGCCTATTAGCTTGGCTAATGGGTCTAATGCCAATATCTCCAAATGTGAGAGAGAAGGACTTGTGAGTGAAGTTGTGTGTAAAGTTGTGTTTGAATGGGTAGGCTTAGCCTTGTATTTATAGTTTTCCACTTGGGAGAGTTTGGAATTTGGGTGCATGTGGGACTAAAGCTCAAAAATCACTTTTAGATTAGATTAGGATAAACATGCTTTAGGCTTAGTTAAGCTAGGATTAGGCTAGTTAAACTTGATTAGCAAGTGATTAGAGACTCATTGAGAGTTGGGAGGGGTCTAGATAACCAATTGTGACTGATAGATAGCCTACGAAGCCAATAGAAGTGGTCTAGAGAGAACTAGGGAGGTTCTGAATGGTCAAAAGGAGGAATGTTTAGCTAATAAGAGAGATATTAGCCAAATAAGCTGATTATAGGAGGAATACAACTGAAAGAGTGTCATGAATGGGCATTCAAGAATGGAGTGAAGTATGGGGATTTAACGAAGTGTCGTTAATTGATTGGATTGGATGAAATGCTAAGTGTAAGAATATTTTAGGTGTCTACATTTTCCCCTCTTTGGGGTGATGTAAGTGACGTCACTTCAAAGAAAGTAGACAAGCATAAAAAAGTAGAAAATCTTAAAGGGATAGAAAAAAAGAGAATAATGAAGGATGCCCCTCGATTGGTGATGGGGTGATAGAAGAACTCGATCGACAATAAAAATATGATAGAAATATAATAGAAGAAATGATATTGTGAAGATGAATAAAAGAAAGGGGATATAGAAGAAAAGGAGTATGAGAAAGGGGAATGAGCTAACATCCATCCAAAGTGCCTTTAAACAACTTTATTTTTCATCATATTGCTAGAGATCTTCATCATCGGTCCTTATTAAAAAAGAATGAATAAAAGTGTAGTATGACATGAAAAGCCATATACGAACAAATGTTCATTGCTAAAAATACCAACTCCATGCAAAATAAAAAATGCAATGCAATACGAAAAAGTAAACAAGCTAACCTAACAAAAAAACATAATGTAATGTTTTAGTTATCAAGCTTCAATTCCAACCTATTTGAATTAATGACAAGGGTTAATGATGGTGCCCTAAGTAAGGATACATACGAGGGGAATAATGGAGGACACTTCGGTCCAATGGAAAAGTAATGTGCACTATGAAACAAGATGCGGGAAAATCGGTGTGCCCCAGAGTACAGATGAAGTAAATATCCTAGCTTTTGTTGATGGAGGTAGATCAAGATGATCCATGAGTTGCGCACATGAATAGGTGAGAACCAAAGAGTGACGTTTTGTAGGATGATTTTCAGTTTTTAGAAGTTTTCTTAAACATATTTGAATGTTTTGATTTTTCTAACATATTTGAATGTTTTTTTAATTTTTGAAAGTTTTTGAAACTATTTACAGGAAGATAAGGAAGCGTGGATGCCCTAGCGATAGATGGGATGTATAAGGGCATAAGGCCACGTGCGTATGAGAAAGGTGAAGATGCAAAAATGCCCCAACTATTAGGTGGGAGTATTCAAAGGCAAACTCTTCACAGGTAGAAGTGGGACCCAAAGCCATTATGGATAGGTTCTACATGATGGTGAACATAAAGCAATGAAGTGCTAGGAAGAAGCAAGGATGTCCCCAGTGTAGGTTGGCCTAAAAGCACATGATAGAAAGGAAGGAGAAGATTGTTTTTGTGGAAGGGGAAAAAGATGCCCAAAAACATGGCAAAAAAGTAATCTTATACACATGGATGTTCTGAACGAAGTATAAGAATGATGTGAATGATATGAATGTATATTAGAAGCCTCATGATGAAGAAGTGATTAGCCAAAGGCACAAATCGTGAGATGAGATATGAACTAGAGTACAAGTTTGAACAAGGTCCAAAAAAGACACTTGGTAACATACTAATCCTGTTTACTCATAGATATCCAATGTGTGCACGTGGAATTTATTACCTCTTGAAGGGAAGATTTAAAAGATAACAAGTGAATACACCCTAGCCAATGTGTAGGGATGATTAATTGTGAAAGGTGATTTTGTGAATGGATGGTGAAAGGATAGTTGTACATTGCTCCGCTACTAGCCATGCATTCATAGCCCCACAGAGATGTATTTGATTCTAATCACAACATTTCTCTACTACCAGTCAAATTTCCATAGCCTCGGTAGAGTTTATTGGAAATACCCCAAGAGAGAGTAATATATCAATTTGCTTTTACTTTTTAGCTTTTAGCTTTTGATTTGATTGATTTTATTTCTTTTGATTTTTGAAAACTTATTTCAGGTCTCCTATTTGACAAGGGGTCAAGAACCACAGATGACTTGATGGAAGGAGGTGGAAATGATTGTGATGACGACATTGGATAGTGTCCAAAAATATGTCCAAAATTTATTCACAACAAGTTTATTAGATTTTGATTGTGATAGGATCTCTAAGAGGTCAGTCATTCTTTAATTTACCAAGGTTATAAAAGACCAGGGTCAAATGGATACCATAGAGATAAATGTCACAAAATGCATGTGAATAAGATAACCAAAATATCACCGAAGGGATGAAAATGGTAAGAAGACTTGCAGAAGAATAACAAGGAAGGGAAGAAAGAAACATCCATGTGTACGCAAATACCTGATTGTAATGTTTGATCCTTGTACCTTTGATTTTTTTGTTTTCTCAATGTTTTTTGTATTTTTGAATTGTATTTGGTTTTTTATATTTTTGATAGTTTTAAGAGGTTGGGACTAACAAAGTCACTCTGTGTGGTAAGATCCAACAACAATGTTTGTGACTTCCTTGATAAGGGAGACTAGGCACGTTTGTTTATTGAGAGTGATATTATCCCCGATCTCGATGATCGAGGTGAGTTCACACTCAATAAATGACTGTGATTTGTTCTAAAACATGGATTTTGTATGTGGGAGATTTAATTCCCCATCTAGAGGTTTATACACTTTGCGCCATACTTGATGGTTATGTTGGTGCACATTCTTGAATCGTGCTTGATTTAGAATTTTGAGATTGTTTGATTTGTTGGGAGCTATAGAGATCTTTGCAGTTTTGATCTGAGCTTGATTAAGAAACTATTTGGGTTTCTTATAAGCTAACACATGACTTGTCTGATCCTGAGAAGGAGAAGAAAGTGAACATGGACATTTAGAACTAATGCGAGAAATGACTATGGGCTTGCCACAACCATTGATAGAAGAAATATGTGATGGATGAAAAGGATATGGTCCAAGAATTGAAGAAGATGGGATACTAGGAGGTGAGCCATGGATAGAAGATGAAGGGCTGCTAGGATGTGGCCCAAGAATAGAAGAATAAGGGCTACTAGGATGTGACCCATAGATAGAAGACAAAGGGCTACTAGGATGTGGCCCAAGAATAGAAGATGATGGAATACCCGGGGTGATCCATACATAGAAGACAAGGGGCTAGTTAGACGTGCCCCAAGAATAGAAGATAGTGGACTACTCAAAAATTTCCCACAAATAGCAGAGGGAGGGCTACTAGAAGGTGACCCACACCTAGATGAAGATGAAGGGCTACTTGGTGTTGACCCCATAAGAGATTGTGATTGAGGAATTATGATAAACAAAGAGTGATTGGGTGATGAGAAGATAGGCCATGGATCAATGTAAGACCTAGGATTTTCCTCACTTAATGAAGAATGTGAAGATGGAAGAATAAGAGGAGGATCAAGTTACATGATTTGAGGCTCTTCCTCTATTTCTTGATAAAAGGAATCAACATTTTTCTTAGAATATGTGGGTGCATCAAAGTCTAAAGAGAATCCTTTCGTAATCTTCTAAAGGAATATCTTCATGTGCCCCTATAAATGCCTTGATTGTTTCTTCATTCTAAAAGAGGTCAATTGGTATGAGTTGTTGATCGATCACCAGGGGTTGATTGGAAGAAAGAGGTTCACTTGGTGTGGAAGACTTAGAAGATGTTTGATGATTATTGATAGAAGAAGATGATGTGGGGGACGAATAATATGTGTAGCTAGATGTCTCAAGAGTAGAAGAAGGTGGTGTGGACCTACCTATATGATGGTATATCATTTGTAAACTAGTATGATTAATTCCAAAGTCTGTATATTGTGACGCATGGGTTGATTTAGACATTTGAATCGAAGGAATTTGAGTCACACAAATCTTCAAAGAAGGAAGACTTATTGGGGGTGATTGATGAAGAAGGTCCTGTGAAGAAGGGGAGGACCGTGATTCAAGAATCACATCAAATGAATAATAACAAGGGTCTTGCAAAGAAAGAGAGGACCGTGATTTGATAATTGTATTAGATGTTTGATTGGAGGGACTTAGAGTCACACGTATCTTCAAAGGAAGAATACGTCATTGAGGCGACTGATAAAAGGGGTCCTGCAAAGAAAGGGAGGACCGTGACGTAGGAGTCATATTAAATGTATGATGAAGAGGTTCCTATAAAGATAGGGAGGACCATGACATAGGAGTCACATTAGATGACTTAGGATTCAAATTAGATGAATTTGAATAGTAGTTTGGATCTGAATCGTAGTTTGGATCCGAATCATTAGAAGAATCAGAAGAACTATTTGGATTGGAATTAGAGGAAATGTTTGGATTAGAATACGAAGATGAGTGGGGGGAACTCGAATAATAATTTGGATTAGAAGCGTCCAAATCATACCACCAACTATGAGATGACGGTGGGGAAAGAGTTACCCATATGGGCTCTCTAGCACGAAGAACCAAACGAGGTTTAGTTGTAATGGGAATATTTTGATTTGAATTGCTAAACCTAGGTTCCGTATTTTTGTAAGTATGGGGAACCATGTGATAGTCATTCATTTTGGCGTTGTTTTAAGCACAAATGTCTATATCTAGATAGTGTGATGGAACTCCTTCAAAGGGAAGGAAGTGACATGTCGATTTTGGTAGCATAAGGAAAACCAACTAGACATTTCGTAAGTATTGATATGCATGCGTGATTTTTGAAGAAGGTCTAAGGAAAATAGACATTGTGATGATGCAATATCGATGAGATAAAAAGGGATTGTCCTAGAAAATAATTTTTCTAAATGAATAATCATAAGGAACAATCATGCAAGTTTGAAACACAAAACCAATCAACAAGGAAATACACCATATGAAAATGCGTGTGAAAATTTTGATGTAAAGGTGATCAACACAATTTCAATATTTACGTCAAGATCGAAATGAACAAGGTGTAAATATTAACAAAGGGTAGATGAGACTCCCAATCAAAGGATACCATGACAATTTCAACAACCAAAAATACTTAAGTGTTAAAGGGTGGGTTTTACAAATGTAAGCAGTGTAACCACACCAATTGGACACATCTATCAATATTCGTGGAGAAGTGAGATATTAGTGTCAAAGTGGTATCGAAATGACACAAACAAAGTAAGCAAAACCTTTCAAAATTTAGGAAATTTTTTGAAATCAAACTAAGTCAAAGTATACTAAGGATGTGTTAAAATGTGGGCAGCGTAATGCCACAATGCGGAAACTTAGATCATGTTTACGAGAAACATGACATAAGTATCTTAATTATGTCAAGACAATGAAAACGAGGTAACATGTCAAAGGGAGATAAAATGATGAATCAATCCTAACTATGATGATGATCCTGACATGGGTATCAATATCACAAAGGCTACCAATGATATAAATATGCCTCTACACACTTTAGATGTTTAACTTACCTAGCCACAAACATGGATGGGCGTAAACGGACAAAAAAGTGGTAGAAGAAATCGATTGGTAACAAAAGGTAGTCACACTTCTTTTAATCAACAAAGTGTCAAAAGAATGTGAAGGAAGAAGATAAAAAATGGGGATGAAAAAATGTTGGCTTTACTTGATGCAGTTTCGCCTCACCCTAAGGCAAGTAAAAACTAAGACAAGTAAAAACTAAGGCAAGTAAAAACTAAGGCAAGTAAAAATGTTGGCTTTACTTGATATGAGTTATGTTCCGGTTTAGTGGAGAGGGCCGTATACCCTTTTCCAAAACCTGTAATACAATGTTTTGAATATGGTGTGTTTTTTATCTTTCTTAACTTAATGTGGTTTTAAGTAGCACACCATTTGGCAACCTGCAAGAAACATGTGTATTAGTGGGTTTGTGTTTTGTCTTTGACGCCTTTCTTTGACAAGCGTTAGGTCCTGTAGACAACGAGTTTAGTAATTTTTCATTACAAATTGATATCAATAAAGGGAATTTACACCTTGCTTTTGATTCCTAAGATCACCAAAAGGCATGAAGGAAGAGCATATGCAGTGTGAAAATTCTTACTAAATCACATAAAAATTACTTTATCTTTTAGAACAAGTGTTTTTAACATATGATACAAAGTTGTGCAAGTGTTTTTGATCTCCAAGATCACTATGAAGACGCGAGGTGAGAGCATACACACTTCAAAAAAATTCTCAAGCTAATAAATGAAACACTTAACTAAGTTGGTAAAAAAAAACCAAAATAGCCCTAAAAATAACTAATTAGTGCTACAAAAACATTTCAAAGTGTTAGAATGGCCAAGGTAAAATACTTTTTTGAACTTTAAGATACGTTAGAAAATGACTATTTACCTAATAATGTAAACCATAATTTTTCGGTACTTAAAAATGATAATTTTATGATTCCATTGCGTATTTCACTTCAATACATTTCCAACACAACCAAAATGGAGTCGTTTTGAGTTCGGGAGCAAAAGTTATGGCCTCCGAAAGATTGCTAATGATGCTTGCGCCACTGTTAGTGTACTTACACCATTGTTTGTGTACATGTACCCCTAATTTGGTGCCTACACCACTGATTTGGTGCCTACACCACTTATTTGGTGCCTACACACCTTTGTCAAAAAAATTATAGTTAGAGTTGTACCTGCGTGCACATAATGTTATGTGCACTCCCTTTCCTGTAGGTGGCTAAAAAACACGGGATTTTTCAAAAATAATCTCAAAAATATCAAAATTTTATCGATTTGGTTCAATTTTGGTAGAACTTCACCTCCTTTGATCCTGCAAAGAGCACAAAAACAAGACAAACCTATCTTAACTAGTTATGAAACTTGATTTTAGCCATTATTACAAGAAATGGATCATACTAATATCCAAAGTGTGATTGCATAACATTGAATCCTTTCTCCAAGTGTGGGACTTGAAGAGTGAGAAAGGAATCTCCAGAGAAAGGCTGGTTCCTATTCCTCTGTTCAGGTGCACACGAAATATGCAGAGGGTTTTCTCAAAATCTAATCTAATCTGCCAAGGAGACAAGGTAAGAAGATGCATAAAATAAATCTAAGCTAATAGAGGTGATGCACCGAGGAATGAAGAACATATGCTTTGCCAAATTAAACACAGACCATGTAGATATAACACAACACCATGCACAGATAGCAAAAATGCAATGAAAGATCAAAATGACACAGTAATAAATATGTAAGAGGGTTTAGAAGCAACCACAGACACATATATATTGCTCAAGGATCGATTCAATACATTGCAATGGCCAAAAGGCAAAAAACGGTGTTACAGTCTATATGGGAGGTTTGAAAACTCCACAAATCTTCTTATGAACAGGAGAGAAGGGAGGGTGCAAAGCAGAAAAATGTCCCTCAGAAAGAAACCCCTCCTTACAATTTATAGGAAGAATGGGAGAGAAAAGAGAGAGGAATTCGAAATCTGCCCCAACCACCTCTAGGTTGCATTTAATTCATCCATCATGGCAGAAGCGATGGGTTCTGGCAAAGCGGCGGTTTTCCTAACAGAAGCGGCGGGTTGTCTGCTGCATTAAAGTGGTTGTTGAAGCATTACCTCTACTTGTTATTTCGTGCCAGAGGTGTTTCTCAATTTTCTCCCTCCAGACTACACCAAAATGCAAGATTGACCCTAGAAACATGTAGAGAATTTCAGCAGCTTTCCGTTGATATCAAGAACGTGCAAATCCGAGCTCTGGATCGAAAGATATGTCGATCTGAAGATTTAGGACACGGAACAGGTGAAAATGGATTTTGAAATATTTTCCCGCGCACTGCCACTTGGACGCCACGTGGCATGCTCTGATTCGCTGAATAATTCTCTCTCCTCTGCTTTTCGGCGGGCTGTCTCTTGAATTTTGACTTTTGGTGCTCTTGGAATATTTTCCACATTTTTCCCACGCCCCGCCACTAGGGATACGTGGCATGCATTGGTTGGTTCACGAACCTGTCGGGTCTTCCTTCACTTTTACCCCTTTTGGCTTAGATTTGGCCAAACTTTCCAACTCTTCCCGAGCTCCGCACTTCTATGCTCCATTGGACACGTGTCCAATTTCTATTGGCTCGGGCCAGCGCTTCAAACCTTGCCTTTTGACCTTTTGGCTTCTCCTTGATGACACGTGGCAATTTCTCAATGGTTCTCTGCCCGCCGGTCTTCCGCGATTCGCGGCCCATTCGTCCCGTGACGCCCCATTTTGATTTTGGACCTTTGGGACAATTTTTCGCCTGATTCGTCCGGTTCGGGTATTTTCGCCCGCTTGTCCCACTTTGATTTGGATCTCTTGTGTTGATTTTCGTGAACGGCCGGTTCGGCATTTCGGGTCCATTTGTCCCACTCGTCCCGAACTACCCTCTCAAATAGCTAGTCGATTTTCTCTCTTGGTCGAACCGGCATTTCGCGCCCGCGCGTGCATTTTTCGTCCCACTTGTCCCAAATGCTTAGTGGGCCACTGGACTCATTTCGGCCGGTTCGGGCGGTTCGCGTACCTTTGTCCCATTTGTCCCACCTCAGGCCGGACTAGACTTAGCCGATTTTCACAATTTTTTTTTTCGGCCCAAACTACTTGCTTTTCGCAACCTTCTCCGCACTTTCTCAAAGCTTGCTCCTTCCTTCGGCCTGGGAGTTTAGAAAGATTCCCGAAGGGACCCTAGAAACCTGATTTTGCTCAATCGCCATTTTTCTTGGAATTTGGACATCTCGATGCATGTTATCAAATTTACCTCGGGGTGAATTTTGATAACAATTTGGCGACTCAATGGGATCATCTCGCCGCTAGATGAAAAGGCCGCATTGCCTCAAGCCATCCATTGGGCATGGAGTCATCAAATATTCTCGTTAGAATCCAAACCGACTGTAATGTGGGAGGAGGAAGATGGAAAGAGACTTGATTTTAGCAAAGACATGCATCATCTCCATGGACAGCAAGCTGTGCCAAGGCACTTAGGGAAAACAAAACTAATCTACAGCAAAACAATGTGCACAAGCACTGGAGGAAAGAAAATCTAATCTAGTATTTACAGATGTAGTGAACCTCCTCTAGAAGCAACGCTTGAGATAGATTCCATTTACTGAATCTGCAGCTTCTTCACCATCCAATGAGGCCAATCGAAAGCATTGTTGTTCTTGCACTTTGTGACCATGTATGGGCCACTCCAAATGGCATCAAATTTTGAATGCCTTCCGGTTTTGCTCTATCCACATCCCATTTCAATACTAGATCTCCTACTTGAAAAGATCTATCTTTGGCCTTCCTATCAAAGGTCTTCTTGATCAAAGCCCGATCCTTTTCCCATTGCTTGGAATGCCCGATCTCTCGATTTTCAGCTCCATCAATTCTCGCATATCTACCTCCATGGGCCCAAACTCTAGCAATTCCAGCTGTTTCATGAGTTCCAACATTGGCAACTCAAGTGACATGGGCAAGATTGCCTCTCTTCCATAGACAAGCCTAAATGGAGAGTTACCGTGGATCTTTTGGGAGTTATCCTATCGCCCATAAGGCTGATTTCAGTTTGGTATGCCAAGCCTTCGATTCTCATCAAGAGTCCTCCTAATGATCCTCAAGCAAGTTTTTGTTTGGACTCGGCCCGGCCATTACCTTGAGGGTAATAGTTTGATGAAGTGCTCGTGTAAATCCCTGCTCGACAGCCCACTCAAGAACTTTAGATCCAATGAATGCCAATGCATTATCGTAGACTATAGGTACACCAAATCTCGGTAGTTATCCCCTCGTAAAAGTCCAAGATGCTAGACTCATTCGCCTCTTTGAGTGCTACGCTTCATCCATCCGGTGAAGTAGTCTCGTGGTGTCAAAATCCATTTGTGCCCTCGCTCAATTGGGATTGATGATTCCAATGAAGTCCAAACCCCATTGCATGAATGGCTGGTCAACTGAGATTGGATGTAATGGGAGGGCTGCAAGTCTCTCTTTTCCTGTGAAGAATGCACAATTCTTACATTTCTTGATCCATGCATAGCAATCACTAAAGATTTTAGGCCAATAATAACCAGCCTTCATGATTTTTAGAGTCTGCACTCTTGGTGCAAAATGGCCACCAGCTGGTCCATCATGAAACTCCTTTAATACCCTTTGAATCTGACCTGTGTTAATGCATCTCAGCAGCACTCCATTCACGTCCTTCTTGAACAAAACTCCATCAATGATGGTATATGGAATAGCCTGCAACCTGAAGTGTCTTCTTTTTGCTTTGCTCATTTCTAGAGGGCACATACCCGTCTGTAGGAAATGTATCATATTCTGAGTCCAACAGGGAGTGGACGCATTATCATTTTCCTGTTTTTTATCATCTTGTAATAGCAGGACAGCGTCTTCTTCATCTTCTGGGCTGTCTGGTTGTTTGGAAGCGAGCTGCTCGCACAAACCTTTGCCTCTTACCAGCTTGGTGATCTTGATCTCAATGTCATACTCCATGACACGGGTGATCCATCCTGCCCTTTTCTCATTTAAATCCTTGTTGAGGAGGAAGTCCTTAACCCCAAAGATGTGAGACCAAAGCAATCGGACCTTGTTGTTTGAGACTAAATGCTTGAATTTCTTCAAGCTCCCGATTACCGCAAGCACATGTTTTTCAATAAAAGAGTACCTCAATTCGCAGTCATTTAGGCTTGGTCAAGAAGGCAATCGGCCGCTCATCATTATCTTTGTTCTCATTGCACTGTAATGGCAGAAATAGTGTCATCACCTCCAAATGCATAGAGGATGAAATCCTTGGAAAAGTCCTGGGTTGATGAGAGTGGGTGCTCGGGAGATGGCTTCTTTGATTGCTTCAAAACTCTCCTTGCCTTCTCGCCGTCCATTTCAAAGCCATGCTTTTTCTTAACATTTTGGTAATGGGTTTGACAAGGGCTGCAAAATTTGGGACAAACCTCCGAACAAAGTTTATCCTTCCCAGAAACTTTCAAGAGCTTTTTGTGACTTGGCAATGGTAGAGCTCTTATGGCTTCAACCCTCTCTCGGATCAATTGCTAATCCTTCCTCGAGACAATATGGCCAAGGAGTTTCCCTTCATGTGCAAGAAAGATGCACTTCTTAGGATTTAAAGACACTCCAAACTTTCTACATCTCTCAAACACTTCCCGAGGTGAAAGAGATGGTCTCAAAGATTCTTTTGAGAAGACAAGTGATATCATCTAGGTATATCAAGCACTATCTTGTTGATCAAGCCTTTGAATGCCATATCCATGGCTCGCCTGGAATGTTGCTCGGCTGTTCGATACCCAAATGGCATCTTCTTGTAAGCATATGTGCCCCATTTGGTTGTGAAGGCTGTCTTGAATCGGTCTTCCTCCTTTACCATAATTTGATTGAAGCTTCGAGTATCCATCAAGTAGTGAAAACCTTTCAACCAGCTACGACCTGCAATATTTGCTCCATGGAGGGGAGTGGATAATGGTCCTTGAGAGAGGCTCTATTCAAATCTCTAAAGTCAACACATAGCCTGATCTCTCCACTTTTCTTTCTGACTGGAACTAGGTTGGCAACCCAACTAGAATGCTTGATTGGGAATATAATTGCTGACTCAATCAGCTTGTCCAATTCTTTCCTCATGAGAGGCTCCATGTGTGGATTGATTGGTCTCTGTTTCTGCCTGATAGGCTTAGTATTTGGATCCAACTCGATTGTATGCTGAGCTAAGTTGGGATTGAACCCTTTCAAGTCTTCATAGCTCCAAGCAAACACGTCAGGGAATTCTTGACATAGCTGTATGAACTCATACCTTTCCTGTTCAGTTGTCATTTTCCAATTTGCAGTGGCTTGTTCTCTTCTACCAAGATGGATGCCGAATCTTCTCTCTTGACCTGAATGTTTGCTTTCTCCTTTCTAAAATGATCATTGGGGTTAAAAATGGACTCCAAAGTGATAAGTCCCTTGGGAAGCTTGTCGGGCTTCTCACAGATCACCCGGTCACCATATTGCTGTTCCAACTTCTCTTGATTCTTAGCTGAGAACTCAGCTTCTTCTTGCAAGAAGTGGATGATTTGCTGATCATTCTCAAATACTTGCCAACTGACATCGTTATCCGGCACTGAAGGCCTCACAATCACGTGGATGTTTGGCTGTACCTTGTTTTGTTGAATGTTTTCTATAATGTCAAAGGCTGCCCCTACTGCTGCAAGCCTGTCAGCAGCTTGATTCTCTTTCCTAGGGATGGATTTGATGCCAAAGCCCTCAAAATCTTCCATGAGGTCCCATACCCTATTCTTGTAGCACCTGAGTAGGTCATTTTTGGCGGCATGTTGTCCCTTGACCTGATTTACAATCAGCTCACTGTCCCCAAAAACTTGCAAGTTATTTATTTTTCTCTTTATTGCCCAATGCATCCCTTGCACCAAGGCTTCATATTCAGCAGTGTTATTGGAGCATGCAAATTGAAATCTAAAAGCTGAATAATACTTTACTCCTTGAGGTGAAATAAGCACGGCTCCACCTCCTGCGCCTTGTCTACTCCTTGATCCATCAAAAAACAATTGCCATACCTCGTTGTCATCCTTGTGGTTTGGCTTGGTGATGCTAGGAATAGGTTGACTTTCTTCGTGTATACAATAGACCCCTAGCTCCGATTCTTCTACTTCTTGATAAGGATCAAAAGCATGCACTTTGCTTGCCCATTCATCAAGAGTCAATCGGGATACTTCCAACCTTAGTGTCGGCTTCATCAGTGCCAAGGTGATCTTCTTGATCAAATGCTGAGCAATTGGTATTAATATGACTTGGAGTATAGGGCTCAATGTGGAAATCTGCAATAGGTTCTGACCTAATTGTAGCTTTAGTTCCATACCTCGTTCTAAACAGCATGTGTGACCAATCAGCGGACAAATATCCCCCAATCTTGGCAGTAAAGTCCCTTGACAAACAGAGGGCAAAGAGTGGTGGAAGGTCTATGACTGATATATCTTGTAAGACAACAACATTTGGACATGCATGCAAGGTAAGACTCAAATTTCTAATCACTCCAACTGTTGCTATTGCTGTCCCATCCAGCTGCACTACTCCCTTAGATGTTATTTCATACTGGAGCCCTAACTGATCAGCTATCTGTTTAGGCATTACTGAGCTACTTGCCCCGGAATCTATCATGCAATTATGTACTAGCTGATTTCCAATGATTAACGAAACATAGAAAGGGGGAGGTTTCAGCATTCTACCTTGTTGTGCTCCATGATTTCCTTCAGGCTGGGCAGCATTTGTAAGCACTTTGTCTTGCCTCTGAACCTGTTGATTCGAAGTTGGCCAATCCTTTATGGCAGCTTGCAGCAGATTTCTTTGGCCTGGGATGGATAGGGATTCCCACATAGATATATTGATATTTGTCTTCTTCATCTGATCAATGATACTAAATGGTGATGAAGGATCTCTCTGCTGTCCCTTGATTTGCACATTTGCTCCTTGAATGTGGGCAGCAACAGCTGGCATTTGAGTTGGCCTAGGGGCTGTTCTTGGCTGCCCTTGTGCATTTGAAACTGGGTTTTGCTTGCCAATCATTTGTGGAGCTGTGGAAGGTTGTGGATTGGCTGGGGCTAACGGCTGTTCTTCACCCAAATTTCTCCTTTTTGACCTTGTGTTGGCAGCAACACCTTGAGAAACTGCCTGATTCATGCCACAGAAATCCTCTGCTTGCCAATTTACCAATGTGGTGTCATTTGGGGCTGATTCTTTGTTGGAATATTTCTTGTTGTTGGCCGTTTTTTGACTACTTTCACCCTCCACACCAAAGAGTTGTTACCATTAAAGCTTGAGTTAAAGCACCATTATAGCACATGGATTGATTATGGGGTTCATTACATGGAAAACACCATTCATACTCCTGGGCAATGTTGTTTTGTGCTGGTACTAATGCCTTAGAGGCAGATATGGCATTTGGATTATAGGGCTGGAATGGTCTATTGGCAGGAGGCCTTGTTTGATTCATATTTTGGCTGGATTAGGTGGTCTTTGAGGCTGATATGGCTGCCTATTAGGTTGAGCTTGAGGCTGATACGAAGGTCTAAAACCTTGAGCTTGCTGTCTTTTTAGAGTAACCAGCTCATTGCCTAGATTTTGCAATTGCTTCATGACCTCCTGAAGCTCATTTGGGGCACTTGGAGATGAAGTGGAAGCTCCATTTGAACTTTGATTTCTAGGAGTGGGAATAGGAGTTAAGACAGGTGCTTGACTAGCACTTGGGCTTTCTAAACTTGGATATAATGGCATCGAGGCCTCAGGAGCTAGCTTGCCACCTTGAATCGATAATTTTCAGCTCTAATGGCAATACTATAAGCAGCAGGGATAGTTGTGCCTCCCATAGATTGAACCAACATAGAAATATCAGAATTTAAAGCTTTAAGGTAGTATAGAAAAGCACCTTCTGCTGTTGGCCTGACTGCCACCGGAATTCTATCCCAAGATCTTTGAAATCTGAAGTTGAAGTCGGTTAGCTGCTCATTGGGAGCTCTCTTGATGGTTGTCAGCTGCTCCAAAAGAGACAAGTTGTCTCCCTTCTCTCCAAATTGATCATGAAGTGCAATACATAGCTGATTCCAGTTTGTGATAGAGCCAGCTCCAAGGCTCCTAAACCATTGCAATGCTTTCCCCTTGAATGAAGATGCCAGCAATTTGACAGCTACTTGCATCTCATTAATCTCATGGATTGCACAAATATTAGCAATGTCCTTGACATGATCACCAGGAGTGGTCTGATTTTCTCCAGTAAAATATGGAATGTTCTTCAATGCTGCAACTGGGATTGGATTTTGTGCATTGAGAGCAAGTGGGCTGCTGCCTGTGAAGTTGACATAGGGGTTTACTGGTTGCGCCATTCTGAGTGGTCTTAAAACCCTTGTATATTGAAAGAAAGGCCTGTCAGGTGGAGGAGTTGAGAGAGTTCTGCTTGGTGGAGATGGAGACCTTTGAATCCTTCTTCCTCTTTGCCTTCTTCTTGGAGATAGTTGCAGGTATTCAAACAACACTTCCTCTTCTCCAGCTCTTGACCTTGTGATTCTTCTCATAAGCTTTTAGGCCCGATCTAAAACTAGTTGATTCTTCCCCTGGAGTCGCCAGATATGCAAATAATAGCTCTTTTCAAGCAAGAAAATTGCAGCAGATGCACATCAACCTCGCTGCAATAAAAATGAGACCTCGTCCCACTGCAAGTGCTAAAATCAAGTTAGTGCAAAATCACAAAGACTCCCTCGGATGTTGATCGATTTCTAGGTTGATCATACTAATATCCAAAGTGTGATTGCATAACATTGAATCCTTTCTCCAAGTGTGGGACTTGAAGAGTGAGAAAGGAATCTCCAGAGAAAGGCCGGGTTCCTATTCTCTCTGCTCTGTGTGCACACGAAATATGCAGAGGGTTTTCTCAAAATCTAATCTAATCTGCCAAGGAGACAAGGTAAGAAGATGCATAAAATAAATCTAAGCTAATAGAGGTGATGCACCGAGGAATGAAGAACATATGCTTTGCCAAATTAAACACAGACCATGTAGATATAACACAACACCATGCACAGATAGCAAAAATGCAATGAAAGATCAAAATGACAGTAATAAATATGTAAGAGGGTTTAGAAGCAACCACAGACACATATATATTGCTCAAGGATCGATTCAATACATTGCAATGGCCAAAAGGCAAAAATGGTGTTACAGTCTATATGGGAGGTTTGAAAACTCCACAAATCTTCTTATGAACAAGAGAGAAGGGAGGGTGCAAAGCAGAAAATGTCCAACTCAGAAAGAAACCCCTCCTTACAATTTATAGGAAGAATGGGAGAGAAAAGAGAGAGGAATTCGAAATCTACCCCAACCACCTCTAGGTTGCATTTAATTCGTCCATCATGGCAGAAGGCGGGTTCTGCAAAGCAAAGCGGTTTGCCTATGTAATGCGGCGGGTTGTCTCGCCTGCATTAAAGTGGTTGTTGAAGCATTACCTCGCTTGTTATTTCGTGCCGAGGTGTTTCTCAATTTTCTCCTCTCCGACTACACCAAAATGCAAGATTGACCCCGAAACGTGTAGAGAATTTCAGCAGCTTTCCGTTGATATCAAGAACGCAAATCCGAGCTCTGGATCGAAAGATATGTCGATCTCAAGATTTAGACACATTTTAATGTGTAAAAACGGATTTTGAAATATTTTCCGCGCACCGCCACTGGACGCCACGTGGCATGCTCGATTCACCGAATAATTCTCTCCTCTCGCTTTTCGGACTATCTCTTGAATTTTGACTTTTGGTGCTCTTGGAATATTTTCCACATTTTTCCCACGCCCCGCCACTAGGGATACGTGGCATGCATTGGTTGGTTCACGAACCTGTCGGGTCTTCCTTCACTTTTACCCCTTTTGGCTTAGATTTGGCCAAACTTTCCAACTCTTCCCGAGCTCCGCACTTCTATGCTCCATCGACACGTGTCCAATTTCTATGGCTCGGGCCGCCGCTTCAAACCTTGCCTTTTGACCATTTGGCTTCTCCTTGATGACACGTGGCAATTTCTCAATGGTTCTGCCTCGCCGGTCTTCCGCAGATTTCGCAGGTCCATTCGTCCCTGACGCCCCATTTTGATTTTGGACCTTTGGGACAATTTCCGATTCGGCCGGTTCGGGTATTTCCGGCCCGCTTGTCCCACTTTGATTTGGGCTCGACTTGACTGATTTCACGCGAACCAGCCGGTTCGGGCATTTCGGGTCCATTTGTCCCAAGGCCCCGAATCGCCCTCTCAAGATAGCTAGTCGATTTTCTCTCTGGCCGAACCGGCATTTCGCGCCCCCGCAGTACTTTCATCCCACTTGTCCCAAATGCTTAGTGGGCCGCCTGGACTCATTTCGGCCGGTTCGGGTGGTTCGCGTACCTTTGTCCCATTTGTCCCACCTTCAGGCCGGGACTAGACTTAGCCGATTTTCACAATTTTTCTGGCCCAAACTACTTGCTTTCTGCAACCTTCTCCGCACTTTCTCAAAGCTTGCTCCTTCCTTCTTCGGCCTGGGGAGTTTAGAAAGATTCTTGAAGGGACCCTAGAAACCTGATTTTGCTCAATCGCCTCATTTTTCTTGGAATTTGGACAACCTCAAATATTTTCTTTACTCATCCATGCACCATGAGATAAGAGCTAAACAAGAAACTATCTATGCATATATAAATTTGAAACAAATATTCAAACCCTAGCATATATACTACTCTCTACTCCATGAAAGCTTAATAAAAATGAACCTAGTTAGATTCTAAGCAATCAAATTAGATGTGTTGTTTACTTCAATGGAGGTGAAGAGGTCTCTCTAAAATGGCTACAAGACCAAGTTAGATACCCTCCTACTAACCTACTATGAAGTTATGGATGCAAGATGGAAGAGCTCTAAACAATGGAGTATAGCCAAGATCAAATGCCTATTAGCTTGGCTAATGCAAATGAGGTCTAATGCCAATATCTCCAAATGTGAGAGAGAAGGACTTGTGAGTGAAGTTGTATGTAAAGTTGTGTTTGAATGGGTAGGCTTAGCCTTGTATTTATAGTTTTCCACTTGGGAGAGTTTGGAATTTGGGTGCATGTGGGACTAAAGCTCAAAAGCACTTTTAGATTAGATTAGGATAAACATGCTTTAGACTTAGTTAAGCTAGGATTAGGCTAGTTAAACTTGATTAGCAAGTGATTAGAGACCCATTGAGAGTTGGGAGCAGTCTAGATAACCAATTGTGACTGATAGATAGCCTACAAAGCCAATATAAGTGGTCTAGAGAGAACTAGGGAGGTTCTGAATGGTTGAAAGGAGGAATTTTTAGCTAATAAGAGAGATATTAGCCAAATAAGCTGATTATAGGAGGAATACGACCGAAAGAGTGTCGTGAATGGGCATTCGAGAATAGAGAGAAGTATGGGGATTTAACAAAGTGTCATTAATTGATTGGATTGGATGAAATGCTAAGTGTAAGCATATTTTAGGTGTCTACACTTAGTCACCATAAGTAGATCGCCAACCCTACTCCATGTTAGTTGTATCTTTTTAGCATATAACGTGGACTTGGAAGTGGTTGACATTGGTTAAGGAAGTATAATCTAGATAACATTTTTGAGTGGGGTGAAAGACATATTCCTTTCAATGAGTATTCCATCTAGGAATAAAAGCATGGAATACATGTCTTAAACTTTGGC
The DNA here is from genome assembly GCA_018340775.1 of Taxus wallichiana var. yunnanensis. Lineage (NCBI taxonomy): Eukaryota > Viridiplantae > Streptophyta > Pinopsida > Cupressales > Taxaceae > Taxus > Taxus wallichiana. Next base: position 406,595,302 of record CM031240.1, on the reverse strand, counting down.
CAAAATTTTAGACACCAAAATTAGGTCACACCGCCCTTTGGTCCTTCGAAAAATAAACACCTTCATCACATTCACCTAGTCATGGCCCCCTTTCACCCAACTAATATTAATTTAATTTAATTAATTCATTATCCTCACTATATTTATTATTTAAATATCCTAATTAAGATAATGCCCACATATCCACCTCACATAGATACCTCATCAAGCCACCTCACCCTAAGACCTATTCTTAGTAAGTTGCCATAACTAACTAAGACTTAACAAAACCCTAAAAAGAAATGCCTAAATTCCCTTTAACCACATTCCCACATGATTAAAAGAAGCTTCCATCCTAATCCACGGGGCCAACACACGAGATCCCGAGAAAAAAAGGGATCCGCCTAGTTTAGGCTACAGAAAATCCCACCCTAACCGACGCGGTTACCCTTAACCGCCATCGGTTAATCCGAAACCACCGTCGGTCACCTTTTAACCCCCAAAACAACCTTATTTTGGAGGTTGGAAGATTCCTGAGAGATATCACATCTTTTGAGAAAAGTTTCGGGAGAACACGCATGTAAAGATGGAGATCAAGTACTTTCTCTTGCATAAGAATCCAACATTCACCAAAGAACCATCTAGAAGTCACCCCCAACATAGATTTGATCCAATCAGGAAAGAAGGAGAGCACATGCAGCCCATATAAGAGCTCCCCAATGTTTGGTGATCCTCTACAGCATTCAACCTCTTATCAACACCTTCATTCCTCACTCACAGACGTCCAAAACCAGATTCCAAGTAAGTAGAACATTTTACTCCTCTGGTTCACTTATTTTCATCATTGTATTTTCATCCTTTGTTATCCTAGCCACCCATTGACCTCCTTTAATACTCACCCCTCCATATCCCTATTAAAACCTCACCAAATCCCATCCAAACAACTTAATACCTCATTCGACCAGCCTAATCTTTTGTGCAATCATAAGGGAGATCTAAATCTCATTCTGTGACATTCCCAATATTCCGCAGTAGCTAGAACCGGTTATCCCCAACCGGCGTCGGTCACCCTTAACCGACATCAGTATTTGTATCTTCCAATACAACCCATAATAGTAATCTACATACCTATTCCCACATCACCCTTACTCATCTATGACCTACCTAAGACCTTTGTCGGACTGCAGAGATCCGTAACTGTACTTGACCTTCGGATGTTATTTTAACCTAGCCTGTTAGATTATATCTTTCTTATTGTGTTTTAAATGAGACACCTAATTCATTTTAACTACAATAGGGTTTATTTTATTACCAGCATTAAATTGTTTTAAATAGTGGGTCTGACCATCTCTAGGAAGTATCACACTTCCCAAATCTAGCACACGCTAGGCAGTTCACTACACATATTGTTTACCTTTTATTTGGTGGTATTGTGTTCCATTTTAGGTAGTTCCTCCCAGCCAAAAGGAAGCTCTCACGATCAGTTGTGGATTCAGAGGTCATACGCATGCAACAACCTATCAACCAACATTTCAACAGGTATTCCTCCTATGCCCGTTACCCTATCTATTTCGTCATTTTCGAAGAAACATCTAAGAATCAGGTGAAACATTTTGGCACACTCGGTGGGACCCATTCGAGTTCCTTGCATTTTATTCATTCCTAGGAAAAGTTGTGGGATTGTTTCCTTAGAAAAACATACACATTCATTTTCTTCCTTGGTAACCTTCTTTTTCTTTCTATTTGCTCTAAAAGAAACCTTTCTTTTGGTGTACTTAAAAAGAACCATTTCTTCTTGTTTTCTACATTTTAGTGAAAGAGCATCCCTCTCCCTCTTCATCTATTTGTGTCATTGAATTCCATATTTCGATTTGGGCTTAAAAATCATTGCATTTCATTATGATTGTCTACATTAACTCACATTAATTGAGGGCAACCTATACGCTGGAAGTCATGCCCAGCTAATGGTTGACTAATGAATCATAGAAAAGCACTTATTTCCATTTCTCTTTCTCTGAGTCTTACCAAACCTCACCAAAATTCAAAATACACACATTCTTAAACATCTTTCCTAGAAGAAGTTGTCAGGTGATCAGATGATCACGACATAGTGGGCATCCAGATTGCTGCTCTTTCGAGTCATACTTTAGAGAGAGGCCTGTCCCCACCATAACATACCTGAAACCTCACCTTTTAGATCTCATTATTCGTAGGAAGCCATGCTCTTAAAAAAATCTATTCTACGGTTCATGAGTCGGTCCTTAAATAGCATAAGCTAAGTGAACATAATAGAAAAAGCACTCTTAGGATCATATTTTTCTTAGTGTTTCTACTTGGCTTGCATTTTGAGGTGAGAGGTCATGTTCTTTATTTTTCCTTTTTCTCCTTGCATGCTCCTCATCACAGTTGGTGTATTCTAGCTTCATCAAAGTGTGTTTGGACCATATTCTCAAAATTTTGGGTCTGATTCCACATCAAATTTTAACTCACAACCATATTTTTGTTCATCATTGTTTCAATTTCATAAGAATCGGTGTTGGTCCAAATGACCATAGTCGATTTACCCCTAATCGTAATCGGTTATACCCAACTAGCGTCGGTTCACTATCATTTTGGTTAACCTACCCAAAAGGACACCTATTCACCTTCTTCAACTATTCAGAGTTCCTATCACTCTTATCATATACATTGACCTTGTAAATCTCATTAGTATTTGGCATACCTATCAGATTTGGCCTTATACCTTATTTTTGACCCACTGTCCACTTTCCACAGTGATCGACCATGGTTACCTATGACCGGTGTCGGTTTACCCTAACTCGATATCGGTTAGCTATGTCATTTCTAGCTGCCATTTTATCCACAATTCACCCACCACCATCTATTTATCCTACTTGTGCTATGTTTCTATGTCATTTACATAAAGCAGTCTTACCATGTTAGTACATGTTCACATGGTACTGACATGCGTCGATAAGCTAGCGTCCTCCTATTCCACGTCAGTTGTTAACCACTCAACCTATCCCTTCACCACCTTCTATTTTATCACCCACCATGGAACCTATCCAACCTATCACTATCACTACTAGAGATGAGGAGTTCACACGACTCCTTGACAAAAACCCTGTTGCCTTTCATTTTTATCTTTCCCACTTGTCCACTCGAGATGCCTCGGGTCAGTTGATATACGGCATGCCCATATCTATCCCCCCGAAACTCACTCTTACTTTGGCTCCAACCCCATATGGCTCCATGCTACCCGCATCTACCTTAGCCCCGGTCATTTCACAGCTAGGTCCTATACCCGCTATGACTACCGCATCTATTACATCTATTGCACCCGCCACATCCACCATACCTTCAATGACCACCCAACACACAACCTCATCCTCCCTATTATCTCGCATATACCCATAGCTACATAACCACCCCGGTATCGGTGACCTCTATCCCTTTTCAAAATATGGTCCTTTCTATTCCACAATCGTTGGCCCCCATTTCACTCGGCACGTACCCCTATTTCACTACCTTCTTCTCAATCTACCTACATGCCAAAGCACCATAAAATGGAATGCCACCCTTGTTACATGCCCAACACCAACCTTTCTTACACTACAAGAGGCACCCAACCATCACAACCTACCAATGACCTAATCAAATTAATGATGGACAAGATACGTAGACATTGGAGGCATCGGTTTTGAATCCCAAAATACCCTCACCTACGACAAGAGTTGTAACGAGCCTAGCCACCCATCCATTCCTATCCTTCCATACCCCATGCATTGGGAAAATCCTAAATTCAACCATTTCAATAGTAAGGAAGACCTGTAGAATCATTTGCAGTCTTTCAAACATGGAGTGCTACCTAATCGCCACGATGATGCTTTGCTCTTAAGGACCTTTCCCATGTCTCTCGATTGGACCTACATTAGATTGGTATGGTGGGTTACCTAGACACTCTATATTTTCATTTAATCAGGTGGCCCAAGCCTTCTTAGATCACTCCTCCATAAATATCATTAAGAAGGCTACCATGGTCGACCTATACTCCACGCGTCAATATGATGATGAATCTATTGCAGATTTTGTTGATTGTTGGCGTAGCTTTGATCAATCAACTCACATTCCAATTACCACAAACAAAACTCATCAAGCTCTTCACGCGGGCTTGTGCTAGACATATCTCACCAACCCTGCAGGTCCAAAATTTCTAAACATTCGACGAAGCATTCAACATGGCATGAAAGTTAGAGATTCCGGCCATCAAGAGAAGAAAATCTAATTACGCAATAAGAATTCAGCATTCAAGTCGAATGATACCTCCTCTTCTTCCAAACCACAGAAAAATTATTCAAAGGCTAAGGGGACCACTAATGTAGTGGTACTCAAAGCCGACCCAACTCATCTATCAAATCAGGCTAGCCCCTCATCTAATCTCTCACCCGTTCAAACTTTTCAATTCAGACGGGAACAACGGAAATATACCCCAATTGGGGAACCTTATTCTTCTATCTTAGAAAATATCATCAAATTTGGGGCCATCACCCTTCCTCCTATAAAACCACACACTAGTTTTGACCCTTCTCACCCCACACCCACATGGTATAAAGAACATGATTTTTGTAACTATCATTGAGTAAAGGGTCATAGTGACTGAAATTACATCACTTTCAAAAACATTGTCCAAGAAATACTTGAGAAAGACAAGTTAACCATGGATAATCCTAATGCACCTGCCAATAAAAACCTACACATCTTCAAGAAACCCTTTCCCAATCATGCCCCTTCATCTGATCAAACCAGTGAGACCTCAACTCATAATAGCCATACTCGCGAGGTCCATGCTATTTTCAGCAACACACTCATTGCTTCCAAATTACCTCATATTCCTTCCATAGAGGAAATTATAACCCAAATTCCTCTACCTACACTTGAACCCACTTCATCTCTTCCTCCACCCATAGAGGAACACCTTTCACCTCCTTCCTCACCCGTGGAGGAGCCCTCCACCAATATCGAGGATATTTCACCTTTGGCTTCTCTACTTAGGGAGCCGTCACCCACAATACTTCTTCAGTCCATGGAGGATACTTTTTTATCTCCTCCACCCACAGAGGAGCACCCATCATCTCCTCCACCTATAGAGGAGCACCCATTTTCTCCTCCATCAGCTACCCAAGATCCTGTAGACCTACTTTCGGTTCTCTTACCCATGGAAGCCGAAGCTAACAAATTCCTCATCTCTAAGACACATTTTACGAGAATTACCATTAGGTCCTCATCAATCTCACCTACAGACATGTCATTCTCACGCTTTGTCGATCACCTAGATTATGTGGATAAAGCCTTATTATGGGGATGCCTTCTGCTTCTGTCTCAACACAAATGCAAATGTCACTTGCTGACACTTCCACTATCTACCCAAAAATATTTTGACTACTTGAACCGAACACATCCACCTCTATCAAAACTTCTTCCACGACACCCATCATAGCTCAACAGACACCCTTACCCATAACCCAACATACATCTAAGTTTGAACTCACACCTACATCGTCCTCCTCACCTAAACCTATTACTAACTTAGGGGTTACCCCAACAACCAACCTTACTCATCCACCTATCAAACTAGATTTAGCTACATCCTCCACGGTCAAAACCCAACTTACTACGGATCCCAAAAAGAAGAACCAAAATAATAGAACTCACACCCCGGCCGTGCTAATCACACTTGCATTACCTTCAACTTTTCCATCCATCTTAGGACCTCAACCTCCCCACACGGTTAAGAAACCTTCACCCTTAATACACCAAAAACACAATAGCCCATTCCTTCCTCGCAAACCCTCGACATACCCAAGTGCCCGACATGACTTACACACCTACACTCGCAATATCTTTACCACCCATACCTCCAATACCCTTAGTAACTTCTTCACTACCCACTACACTTTAGTCTCCATCTCCCACAACCTCCACACGACCTGACCCATCAGCCTCCCAATCCATTAGCTCCACCTCTGTGTCAACTCTCGACACATCATCTATTCTAACTACCCACATACTAACAACCGATCCTTGGAAGGCATTTTTCAATGCCAACTCTTGGAGAATATCACTTGTATAGTGTCAATAAATTCCTTACTCCACAAGAGTATGGAATTCTTCACCAACACCCTCACTATGATCATGTATAGGTGAATTCCTCCTTTATGGTCCTCCTAATCTTCATACCGGTCTCACCTATGGGGACTTGATACTACTACTTACACACTCGAACCACCTGTCACAAACCTACCCATTTTCCACCAACTTCCAGTCACTCATCAATCACCATTTCACCCACACCTTCCTACACCGATGTGTGTGGAAGTTTTTGGTTTTGGATTTTATGAGTAAGGCTCCCATCTGACTTTACCATTCCATGTACCACCCACAAACATAAAGACTGTAGTGGTATCAGATTTCCGAACCACCTACCAAATAGGCTCGTAATGAACTCATCGAGGACATCAAAACTTCTCCACCCTCTTCACCCACTCCACCTCCATCACCACCCTCATTGATGGAGTTGATGGATCCTGAATCTATCCCTCCTAACTATTTTTTTCATAAACACCATTTCCTTAGGGCCTTTGACTTATCAACACGAGGGTGAGGCCCCTTCCTCTCTTCCCTTCCTATATCCTAAAATGATCGATGATGATACACCTTCAATTAACGTCATTCAATGTCAGGATGATGAATCTATACTCACCTACCTTGGTGTAGAAGACTCATATATTCATCGTTCATTACCCTCTGAGACGCAAACCATGTTGAATGAATCGACTATCGAGATCAACATTCATACTTAGGATGACCCGCACATCCTAAAGATTGGTCAATCTTTAGATGCTATTGAACATGAAGCCATCACTTCTTTTCTCAAAGATCATAACCATGCATTTTCTTGGTCTTACGTAGACATGCCCAGATTGACTCCACTATAGTGGTCCACAATATCGTAATCGTTCCCAATGCCAAACCCATAAAAAAAGTTGAGGAAAATGCACCCTCACATTTCCCTTCTCATCAAAGAAGAACTTTAGAGCCTTATTTCCATTTCCTTCATATTACCCATTGATTATCCTTGTTGGATTTCTAACATTATCCCCATCACTAAGGCAACAGGAGGACTCTACATTTGGACAGACTTCTATGACATCAACCTTTCCTACCCAAAATATGACTTCCATGTACCGGTATTGACCAACTAGTTAACCTTACCTCTCGTCACGTGTAGCTATCAGTCATGGATGGCTTCTCATATTATAACCAAATCTTGCTCGCCCCTAGAGGATCAACACAAAAACATTCATCACCCCTGGGGGACCTTTCGCTATCAAGTCATGCCTTTTGGCCTTAAAAATGCTAGTGCCACGTATCAATGGGCTATGACTTATATCTTCCATGACATCATGCATCGATATTGGAAGATTACGTGGACGATCTCCTAGCCAAATCTAAATTCCAATCTAAGTACATTGCCATCCCAAAACCATTTTTACCGCCTCATTAAATATTACGTTCGCTTCAACCCAAGAAGTGTCTTTTCACGGTTATCTTAGGAAAGCTTCGGGATTTATCATTTCCTTGCATGGTATAGAAGTTGAACCTACTAAATTCAGGGCCATTCTAGAAATTCCTCCACCCACTAACCTTAGACAACTCGTTGCTTGCAAGGTAAGTTTTATGAGTCTCTTTTCCATTTTATTTCACAATTATACGATCGGTGTCAACCATTTCATCATCTCGATCAAGAAGGATGTCTCCTTTAAATGGGATGATGACTGCCATAAATATTTTGAGGCCTTACAACAATACCTTCTCCAACCACCCATGCTCATTCCACCTAAAGACGATCAACCTTTCTACCTATACATCTCAACTCTGCATCGATCACTCCTTGGGAGCCATGCTCGCTCATCATGATGAATAACACGGGGAGTAAGTGGTTTATTACATAAGTCATACTCTTTTGGACTACGAAACCTGATACACCCATCCCAAAAATTTTTTTCTTAGCCTTAATTTTCATTGCCAAAAACTCCACCATTATCTACTTAACCACAAAACCTATGTTGTGACAAACACCAACCCCTTACACTTCATGTATGCCAAACCTTATCAAAATCAATGTGCCGCATGTTGGCTTATGCTTTTAGCTGACCTCGACCTCAAATTCATTCATCAAAATTACATCAAGGGCCAAGCTATTGCCAACCAATTGGCCAATGCACCTATTTCCTAGGATCAACCCTCTAATTTTGACTTTCCAGATGAGTCCATTGCTACCCTTTCCCTGGATGAGCCCGCTTACCAAATGACACTTTTCTTCAATGGTTCCAAGTTTCAGCGTGGGGGTGGGGTAGGTATTATCCTCATTCATCTTGATGGTGAACCCATGCCTCTATCTTTCAAAATCAATTTTGATTGTACAAACAACATTGCCAAATACAAAACACTCGTATTAGGTCTCCAAGCCTCCTACGCCCTATATGTCAAATCAATCAACATCTTTGGTGATTCCCAATTGGTTATAAACCAAGTCAATGGTATATACCAATGTCGTAACGAGATAATTCAAAACTATAAACATCATGTAGACATACTTTTGACCACCTTTGACCGTTACGCCCTTCAAACCATCCCTTGTTTAACAATTAAATTTGAAGATACCATGGCTTGCTTGGCTTCTCAAATACCCACCTCACCCACCGATTCTAAAATCTTTGTCACTGCACAACGAATCCAATCACCCTCTTATTTACCTCGCAACATTTACTCCATCGAAACCGTCACCCCAAACCCAAGCAAACTTTAGTATAAACAATATTTCGACTATCTTTCTCTCTCCATCTTACCTCCCGATCTCACCTATATGAATAAAACACCTTCCTTTAAAAGGTCTCTTGCTATGTCATCATGGGGAGCCTCCTCTATAATCACAACTTTGATGGTATTCTCTTATGATGCCTCACGAGTTCTAAAATTCTTTATACCATTAAGGAAGTTCATGATGGAATATGTGGAGGTCACTTCTATATAGTGGACTTGTTGTTGCTAAGCATATTCTTCATCTGGGGCTATTACTAGCCGAACCTTAACCATGATTGTTGCTACTATGTCAAAAATTGTGTAAAATGCCAACAACATGCCAACCTTCATCATACACCCAATCATTGCCTTACAAGTCACCCATGACCTTTGGCCCTTCTCTCAATGGGGTTTGGATCTTGTCGGAGAGATCAACCCCCATTCTTCCCAACGACATCAATGGATCATCACAACTACCGAATACTACACAAAATGGGTTGAATCAATACCGCTCATCTCCATGAAAGATGAGAAAATATGTGAGTTCATCAATCATCACATCATTTGTCACTTTGGTGTTCCTCATCACCTCATCACTGATAATGGAAAATAATTCAAAAACAAAACATTGCAAAAATTTGTGACACCTTCGGCATTCAGCTAAGTTTCTCATCACCTTATTACCCACAGACAATGGCCAAGCTGAATCCACTAACAAAACCCTAAACAAAATTCTCATGAAAGTGGTTAACGATATTGGGAAGGATTGGCATACGCACATTCCTTTTTCCCTATGGGCATACCACACTAGTATTCGTACTTCCACTGCTGCCACACCATTTTCTCTAGTCTACGGTATAGAGGCTATTCTACCTCTCAAATTCCATATTCCCTCACTGCATTTCTCTCCATGACATGCTCAATGATGATGAATTTCGTCAAGACCATTTAACACAACTTGAGTTATTATATGAACATCGTCTTAACGCTCTTAACCACCTTCAAGTTTACCAAAAACATATCAAACGTGCCTATGACAAACGTGTCCATGAACGAACCTTCCAAGTCGGTGACCTTGTCTTGAAAGAAAATCAACATGTATTAAAAGTAGAAAAAAAGTAAACGGGAAAATTTTCTCCTAATTGGCTTGGACCATATATCGTAACCCATACTTATGGATAAGGTTCTTATCATTTATCTTCACTCGATGGTAAACCTGAACCTGAGCCCCTTAACGCGTCTTGCTTCTTCAACCATTCTATTGTTGACTTTTAGTCCTACATCACTTTTTTCCTCTTTTCATGCTCATCCCTTGAGCGCTATCCACTTAATACACCTCAACAATGATTAAACAAGAATCATGTGGGTACCCATTACTTGTTATCTTCTCTTGAATATGTGTACCATGACACTGCACATAACATGATTCTCATGGATACTTTTTGTCTACCTTTAGATGAGATCCCATGGTTGTTTCACCCTACTATCTGAACAAGAATCTTATTCCTCACCTTGGTCTTGTCCATGACTTCAAAGCCCTCACTTGGGACACAACTCCTTGAGTTAAAATTCTAATAAAACAATGACTCCCTCAAAAGGACATCTTCCTCTTAGCAATCGCTGCTATAAATAGACTGCTCCCTCGAAGGAAAACTATGTAAATCATTTCAAAAAAAAAAAGAAAAAGAAGAAAAAAGAAGAAGAAGAAAAAGTGAGAGAATTTGAAGCTTCCCGCATCGATCAACTTCACGAAGACTTCAAGGAGTTAATTTCCTCATCCCATATAGACTTCCACGAATTGATCGGTCAATCTCAAATACAAGTCAAAATAGAAAACATTTAAGTCATGGACTTTCCCATTATGACCTCAGATCTCTTGGCCAAAGAGTTGGCTACCTCATACCATATAAAAACTAAACCACCTTTCACCCTTCTCACCATTCCCACTCCCATTTCCTACCGTCTCAAGGGACCTCTTGGAAAACAAGACATTTGGTGATCATGTGACTACTTTTCACCTTAGAACAATCAATCATGTAATGTCTTTAGGGTCTTACATTCATCACTTCCTCCAAGGTATGATGTACTCGGTATGATCCTAACCAATCAGGTTGCTTTATTGCCCCCTCTTATCTTTTAACCGTCTTTATTTATGTTTCGATTACCTTATACAAGACTTGGTCCTTGACGCATACCTTTGGGGTAACCTTCTTCTTCTACCACAATCGACATCACCTATACTGATTTTTCCTATAACCCACCCAAACCTAGCAGACCTAAACTCAAATCATACTTAAAACTTACCAACTCATTTTCATACCTCCTCATATTCTTCACTAGCTTATGGGAGAACTACATCGGCCTGAGGTCCCTTTTTTTTGGGACTATGTAGGTAGCACTCCAAGGGCATGGGGCCCTTAGAGGTTAGCTCGGCCACTCTCTACCCTAATTAATTCATTTTTCATTTTTCTCAAAATCACATTCTACCCTACTTAGTTTCCTTTTTATATCCAAAATTGGAAATTAAACCAAACAAACAACAAGTTGCTTCACATTTTTATCATCATCACAACATACATTTATTATGACTACCATTTCTCTACCATCATCATACATATATTATAAAATGTCTTCAACATGACCCATATCATCATTCATTGCACAAATTAATGAATCAAAACTTCAACTAATTTAAACTCAACCATGCCTAAACAAACCTAACTCAACCATGCCTAAACAAACCTAACTCGATCCATGCCTAAACCAACCTAACTCGATCCATGCCTAAACCAACCTGACTTGATCCATGCCTAAGACCTAACTCAATCCATGCCTAAACCAACCTAACTCAATCCATGCCTAAACCAACCTGACTCGATCCATGCCTAAGACCTAACTCGATCTATGCCTAAATCAGCTGACTCGATCCATGCCTAAGACTGACCCAATCCTTTCCTAAACCAACCTGACTCGATCCATGCCTAAACCAACCTGACTCCATCATGTCTAACTCACCTAAGTTTCTGTCCATATCACAACAAAAATTTAAAATTCTCATAAAACACCAATAAATCAAGAATCTCATCCATCTCATCATATAAACAACTATGTGTGTCTCAATATAATAGAAAAAATTTCCAATCATGTCCATATCTCAAAATCATCGGCACACAAGCCGCTACTCAATACAAAATTTCAGCACGTACGTAGGTTGGTCTCATATACAATAAAATAATAAAACAATACAAAATCTCTTGACATGCAGGCCGGTATATGCTCAAAATATACAAAAAATCTTGTACATCCTCACTCTCTTTGGCACATAGGCCGGTATGTGATAAAAATATAACAATCTCTCGGCACGCAGGCCGGTATATATCAAAACTCAAAACTATGTCAAAAATTGGGAGCCATATATCAGGCACCCTCTCGGTGGACATCCTCCATATCGGTATCGCTTGTCCCCTCTGCCTCCTCGGCCCCTGTCTAGTGACCTGCTAACATCTCCCCACCCATCATAGGTGGTGGTTGGGTCCCTACTGGCACATCACCTGGAGCTGGTCTCCGTGAGCTGGTGGCCTCTCCCTGATCCTATCTCGGAGCTTAATGGCCCCTTGTGCTCTCTACACTATGAGTCTAGGATCTAGTCCTCTCACTCGAGGCCTATTGTGCCTTGTACTCTCCATAGGATAGAAATTCTATCCGACCATCATCAACTGATCCTAGTAGTATCTAGCCTCACCTAGGGCATCCCGTAACCTGGATATGGGCATAGTCTGTGGTGGCCCCATAGGCCTCGGCCCCCTATACATGTCTCACCCTTGCCTGTGAACTGGGACCCTATCCGATACCTATGGTGGTGCCATCAGCCCCTACCCCTATGCCTATATCTAGACACTGCAAATCCCAAATTTGTGCTCGTGTCTTGTGCTAACTAGCCCTATAACCCTGTCACATGTTCTGTAGGGAAGTCACCTAACCATCATCTCCATCTCCATCTCCATCCCCATCCTGGGCCATCTGGACCTAAAGACTAGCCACCTGTAAATGTAACTCAGCCACCTCCACCTCTAAGCTAGAAAACTATATGTCTGTACCACCATACCGGCCTAGGAAATCGAGTCACCACCCGCCCCCGTAGGCATCCCTCTACACTGTGATGGTGGCTAGATCTGGCTGCCCCAGCCTGGGTGGTACTATTAATAAATGAGCCAGCCACCACTATCTATATTTGTCTATGACCTTGACATCATCAATTTGTTGGTCTACAGTCTTCCTCCTCGCCCTATGAGCATTTTCGGCTATGGTAGAGGTAAGGGCCTCTTTATGTCATCTCTCTTATACTATGGGAAGGGCAGAGGTATGTTTTGTAGCAACCCAAACCTCGCCTCACTCTGTCACAACTAGGATCATCTTGTGCTCCTTGACACGGCAAACTGTATCCATCTCAGTAGCTAGAGGTCAGCTAGCTCATCATGCATATGCCTATATTATGGGAAGCCCACATATGACCTCTATATGATTTCCACTCCGAACAACCCCTCCAATAGTCACCTGAAGTATGCTACATCATGTGTAGCCCTGTCTGATCTCTGCTCTCCAATAGTAGGCACCCATTGCCTATACCCCACTCATAAAAATCTGGTGGAAAGGCATCGGCTTGGGGCATACCCACTAGATGCACATAGACAATGTGCTCATATGCCCAACAATGAAGTAAAAAGGTACAACATAGGTTAAACTTGTGCAACCATCCATATGCCCATAACTCCCTATATAAGCGCACTGGGAATGTTGGTTCCCCTGGAAAAGTAGGTCTGATCTATCATCATGTCATGTAATACCCCCATCAACGATGGGGAAACCACCCACCCTCTACATCTGGTAGTGCAAAGTAGCACACTACCTCCATCAATAGAACTACTAGCCTCATCTCCTTCGATGGGCTAGGTACATCTCTCCATAGCTCAGTTGGCACTATGGAATGTTATCTCAGCCATCCCCTCTCCAAACACTATCAGCATCAACTCCTCCGAGGCCTCGGAGGAGATCGAATAGACATGTGTACCTAATATGGGTAGCCATAGTATCCTGGAACACATCCTCAAGGGTGCTGTGATCTCACCCATCGGTAGGTAGAACATGTTGGTCGTGGAATCCCATCTATCGATGAGAGTGACCATCAGACTTGGCTACCGAACTACATACCGGTAGCATTGGACCCCACTCAGGCCTACCTCCTCCATACACCACAACTCCTCAGGGGTCGCTGCGCCATGAATTCACAAGAAGGGTTGGAACCCTATCCCTCATGTGTAGGTGATCTCTCCCCTACATCCAATACAAACAAAAAATTAATCTACATTTATCATACACATACTCACCCACGCTCATTTTTCCGCACCCTATTTTACCCCTACCCATCTCAACCACCTAACTGTGGCACTTTGGCCCCTTGCTCTCCATAAACCGAACCGAGTTCTAGTTCCCTCTAACTCGACCTGGTCACCCCTAAACTAGCATTGCTCACTGTTTCATGATTGATACCGGTTTAACCCTATCGACGTTGGCTAAACCCGTCCAATACCGGTCAATGTCATGGCAAAACCCGTGACCCCCAAACCCTCCCTTCTCACAAACTTACCACCCCTAACACTTCTACCCACCCAACATCACCTACAACTCCCCTACACCTCATCCCCTCCCCTCTTCTCCCACTTATCTCTCTTCCTACTCCTATTTTACCCAATTTACCCTCCCATCTTCCAAATTTTATTTTCCCCAACCGAAAACATAAAACAAAAACCTAATTTTCCAAATCACTTAATCTATCTAAAAAAAACACATGAGTTGGATGCTTACATCATCATGTTTCGTCATCGTGGAGGCACATCGGCTGCTTACACCGGTGGACCACTCGATCCCTCTTTGGCCTCTGCCATCACCAAATCACTACCCGTGACTCCAACCAATCAAATCACACACACCGATCCCGTGGACCTGCCTCTCACCAACCAATCACCCACTATTCAGCTCACCAACTCAACTATCTATTCCATTTGGATGCTTTTCCCTTTTTTTCTTCTCTCTCTCTCTCTCTCTCTCTCTTGTGTCATTTTCTCAATTTGCTAGATGAAAAATGAATAACAAAAAAACACATATTTTTGTTTTTATAATAAACCCGACCTAACCGACACCGGTTTTACCTTCACCGGCATCGGTCACGTGCCCTACCTTACCATGGTTGGTTACACTCTACCAGCATTGGCTACCCTTGACCAGCATTAGTCACCCTCTCCATTTCCCTAAATTTTACCCTATTACCCTACCCATCACTCTTTTTTCCACACCTAACCTTTACCCTGACCATTTACCCCACCCCACCTTTACCCAAACCATTTACCTCACCCTCCTAACCTCATCATTTACTACCTAACCTCATCCTCCTTTGGGGACTCATTATTTTACCCATACCTCGGCCCTACCCATCCCATGAGCTAGATTCCTAGACTGGACCATCACTAGTGACCTTTGACCCCATGTGTTTGCTATACCTTGTGGCACTATTACTGTGTTGTTGACCTAATGACCTTACCTTTCTTATTTCGTATTTGTTTATCCCGACCCTACCTTTGGTTTATTGGAACACACCTAAATGTTCTTGCACCTAACCTGCATTGTGTTTCTGACCATGTCATATACCTTGATATCTTGGAATCACTTCAACCTTGTTTAGATAAACCTATCGACCTTAGACAATGTAGATTTTCTGCTCTTCAACTTGGTATCGTGCTACGGTTTGTATGTGTGCATACATTTGACTATTGCTACGTTTGACCACGACCCATTACCTAGATTACCTGAGTATACCTTGCTCCCTTTTCCCCTATTACCCACCTTCCTTTTCATCACATTTACCTTTTATAAAACCACTCACCACTTCTACCTTCTACCTCGTTAGTTCTGGTTTGAGGGGAATCGCCTCTACCCACACATGGGGTAACCACATATTATTTTTTTGTCGGTGTCACTTACTAATAAAAATACGAAACAAAAAGGGGAAAAATGTAGACACCAAAATTAGGTCACACTCCCCTTTAGTCCCTCAAAAATAAACACCTTCATCACATTCACCTAGCCATGGCCCCCTTTCACCCCACTAATATTAATTTAATTAAATTAATTCATTATCCTCACTATATCTATTATTTAAATATCCTAATTAAGATATCCACCTCACCTAGACACCTCATCAAGCCACCTCACCCAAAGACCTATTCTTAGTAAGTTGCCATAACTAACTAAGACTTAACAAAACCCTAAAAATCAATTCCTACATTCCCTCTAACCACATTCCCACATGATTAAAAGAAGCTTCCATCCTAATCTACAAGGCCAACACACGAGATCCCAGAAAATCTAGGGGATTTGCCCAGTTTAGTAAACCTAGAAAATCCCACCCTAACCAACACCGATTACCCTTAACCACCGCCGGTTAAGCCGGAACCACCATCGGTCACCTTTTAACCCCCAAAACAACCTTATTTTGGAGGTTGGTAGATTCCTGAGAGATATCACATCTTTTGAGAACAAGTTTCAGGGAGAACACACATGCAAAGAAGGAGATCAAATACTTTCTCTTGCACAGACATCCAACATTCACCCAACAACCATCCAACACTCACCCCAGCATAGATTTGATCCAATCAGTAAGAAGGAGAGCACATAGCCCATGTAAGAGCTCCCCAATGTTTGGTGATCCTCTACAACATTCAACCTCTTATCAACACCTTCATTCCTCACTCACAAATGTCCAGAACCGATTCCAAGTAAGTAGAACATTTTACTCCTCTGGTTCACTTATTTCATCATTGTATTTTCATCCTTTGTTATCCTAGCCACCCATTGACCTCCTTTAATACTCACCCCTCCATATCCCTATTAAAACCTCTCAAAATCCCATCCAAACAACTTAATACCTCATTCGACTAGCCTAATACTTTGTGCAATCATAAGGGAAATCTAAAGCTCATTCTGTGACATTCCCAATATTCCGTAGTAATTGGCATCGATTATCCCGACCGGTGTCGGTCACCCTTAACCAGCATCGGTCTCTGTATCTACAAATAAATCCCAAAATAGTAATCTACCTACATATTCCCACATCACCCTTACTCACCTGTGACCTGCCTAAGACCTCTGTCAAACCTGCAGAGACCCAGAACCAGCTACTTGACCTTTGGATCTTATTTTAACCTAGCCTGTTAGATTATATCTTTCTTATTGTGTTTTAAATGAGAGACCTAAATCATTTTAAATACAATAGGTTTTAATTTATTACCAACATTAAATTGTTTTAAATAGTGGGCTAATAACCATCTAGGAAGTATCACATTTCCGGATCTAGCACACGCTAGGTAGTTCACTACACATATTGTTTAACTTTTATTTGGTGGTCTTGTGTTCCATTTTAGGTAGTTCCTCCAAGCCAAAAGGAAGCTCTCATGATCATATGTGGATTCAGAGGTCATACGCGCGCAATAACCTATCAACCAACATTTCAACAGGTATTCCTCCTATGCCCATTACCCTATCTGTTTCATAATTTTCAAAGAAACATTTAAGAATCAAGTGAAACAAAAGTATCAAAAATTTCTGGTTACATTGTCTTATGTCACTTGGAACAAAAAAGTGTGATATCATATGAGTATCGGTACTAGATACTCATATAGGCTCTTTAGGCATTAACACTTGATTGATCGTTATTAGTCAAGGAAACCAAAAGTATACTTAGTATACACATTGATATGATAAAACATGAGAGATCAATTAAATACCGAGTCTTGAAATGAGAGACCAGTTTACACCAGGTCATTATAACTACATATGGTTTACTATTATGTGATGGATTAGCAAAGGAATGTTATTTCTAAATTTTGTGAATTTAGAACAGTGAACATTATGTAAGAATTTTTCCCCTATTTTCTAAGTCTTAAATGAGGATGTTACATGCGGAATCCGATATTGACATCAATGGTGGCTTCATTAAGAAGAAGCTGGTGAATAAAATGGTAATATCTTATGAAGATAAGAATATTATGCCCCAATGTGGGAAAGGATGGAACCATTGTCGTTACATTGAATGACATCAATGGTAGAAGAATCTTCTTCTATAATCTCCGGATGATAAAGAGGAAGGGACCTAGTCTGATTGTCACACTGATAGGTGATTTGGTCCCAAAGTTATGAAAAAGACTAAAAAAGTTAGAGGTAATGGAAATGGTGTCATCTAGTTCCATTTCCTCAAGATTCAAAAAATATAGAGAAGGTATGTTCATTTCTTTGAGATTCAGAAGAGATAGAGAGAGTAAAGAAGGTATGTCCATGTATTCGAGCATGTCTAGATATTTGAGGGTTGGAAAAGATAGAGAAGGTAGAGGAGGTATGTTCATGTCTTCAAAAGTTATAAAAGACAAAGGAGGTGGAGGAGGCATGTCCATGAGTATCTCATATGGTGGAATGGGATCAGAGGATCACTCCTTATATCCTAACCCAAAATTTTCATGAGGTTTACAACATTGATCGGGAATAAGGCCATGTGGGCCATGCTCATAATGACCTAGGCTTAATCTAATCCATGCAAAATTAAGGAAATAAGTATAGGAAAAATATGGCTTGTTGAGAAAGCTAAAGAAACCATTATGAGTTTTGGTATGTGGAATATCATTGATGTGGGAAGAAGGGGTATAAAAACCACCATAAATAAGATTGGTGTGAAGATGTGGTGGATAAAAAGGGACAACATCCTTGACATCCGGTTGGTACATAGGTACCTTATTGGGTATACCAATACTGAAGAAAGATCGGAAAGGGCGTTGAGCATGAGAAGGAGATACTCCCCCATCGTAAGTTTTTCCATTATGTTATCCAGGGATTCCTTGTTGGGGAGTTTGGATGAGGGAATGGTCAAGGCTGGTGGATGGTGCACATGACCATCCTTAAGGGCGATCATGTCATTTGGCCTATAGGTCATGTTTCATCCTTGAAAGGGAGGAGTGTCCCGGGTAGTGTGAGAATATTTCTATCATGCTCATACTTAAGGGAATGGTGGAGTGTAGATGGGACACAACGCATAACATAGATCCATGGTCGTCTAAGGAGAACATTGTATTGAAATTATCCTTCAATGATATAAAAGACCTGATTGATGAGATTCTCACCCACAAACAAGGGAAGAATGAATGTTCCTAATGTAGGAGCAATGACATCGTTGAACGTGTAGAGGACTGTAGGCATCTAGATGACAATTTTTGGGATCTTAAGTTGATCGAAAGTATGTGAAGGAATGATATTAATGCTCACCCCACTATCGATCATGGACCGCCGAATGAATGTATCATTGATCCTAACCGTAATAAAGAGGGGAAGGTCATGCTTTTTGATGGGATGTTCGAATTTCCATATCATGAAATGAAAAGGTAACAATAGAAGTAGTGAGTGCTCCTACAAGATATGCAAAGGGATGAGCTTCATCATCAGATGTCGAATACACTTTAAGGCTTCAATAAGATCATGTCTATGATCTGGTGAGCTTTGGATGAGCTTGTAGAGTGACATCTTGACTGGGGCTTGATGAAGCTATCTAATGATGCTTTGTTTAATAGAGGCTTAGGAGATGTTAAAACAAAATCCTTGGTTTTGATGATGTGGTTAAATCCTTAGGAGGAGGAATAATAAAGAAGGTCTTGGATTTTGGTTTGGAGGTTGGTTTTGGATCACGTGAGCTAGATTGAGTGGTCACCCAAAAAAATTAATGAACAAAGGGGATTTTCCCTAAGAGAGTCACCTCCCAAAGGCAATATGATAGATGTCAAACTAGATGTGGAAGGAAAGGATTAACTCGGTCCAAGAAGAAGTATTCCCTCTTCAATGAGATTATAAATAATGGCTTGGAGCGATTTACAATGCTCAATATCATGCCCATGGGTATGATGAAAGGAAAATGTAAGATTAGAATTGAACCATAAAGGATTCTTTCCTTTTGGGTCAAAGGCCTTGATAGGAGGAAGCGTGATTGTAGAGGTTTGTAGTAAGTGTTGGAAGATTTTTGTATATGTTCTAACTAAAGCGTTAGAAGATGCCTTATGAGATACTTTGGATGTTTGGGGTAAAACCTGAGTGTATTGATGCTTTGATGATTTGAATTCAGTTTTGATGTTGATTGGTGTTTTAGTGTTGAATGGTCTTGGATTGGTGGGCTGAAATGTTCATGGTTCTAAAACAGATGATTTTGGATTGGATGGTTTAACTCTAGGAAGGATTATAGATTTTATATGTAAAGACACATCCTTGGGAGGAGTAGTGAAAACCTTAACTATGGAGTCATATGGTAATGTTATGGTTGGTTCGGGTATATGAAACAACATTTGTCTAAGGTGATCTATGAAAGGTGGAGATTGATGGAATTGTGTTGATGACATGGAAGGAATATTTGAGGTCATTGCAAGGTAAAGTGCTTTTAAGCATTCTTCAAATGATGAAGTTGGGGTGAAGGAAGAAGGTGGTGTAGATGTGACCACAACAGTCGATGTGGGTAAGGGAATGAGAGGAGGAACTAGCCTAGGTTCCAATGATGGTATAACAGGAAAGGGTGGAATGAGTATAGGTGATGGTGTCAAGCGTACTAAAGTGAGTGAAGTAGATGATGAGATGGATATGATAGGTACGAGTTTATGGAAGATCGACACTAGATGTAGTAATAATTTGGAATGATTGCTTCAAAAAATATTCTAGGGGCATAAATGATATATTTGAGAATAGGGTTTTAGTAGTTGTAGATGTGGGAGTAGACATTAAGAAAAATGTAGGTATAATAGATATAAGGAGGATATCAAAGGGAATGGATGTGATCAATAATGAAGTTTTGGATGGGATATGTGTTGTATATATTTACCCCCGGGTAAACATAGATTAACAAAGGGAAATCGGGTAAACAAGGTGGAGAAACAGGTGGAGAAACATGGTGGAACAACATGTTGGGGGTCTCCAAAACCCGCCAACAAAGAAAATATGTCGTCGGGCCTCTAAAACCCGACATCAAAGCAATCGGGTCTCAGTTTCGGAGAAACAAGGCGGAAAAGCAAGCAAAAAGGATATGTCGGGGGGTCTTCAAAACCTGACTCAAAGGGCAAATCGGGTTTCGGGTTTCGGGAAACACGAAACATGAAGCATGCAGATCGCAAAGGATGTCCCGATGCTCGAGGGTTCCGCAAACCCGAAAACACTTCAAAGGGAAAGTGGGTTTCGGAGGGTTAATAAACCCGATAGCAAAGAACATGTCGCAAGGGTTGGAAAACCCGATGCAAAGGGAAAGTGGGTTTCGGAGGTAGAGAAACATGGACGAAGCATGGGGTGAAAACATGTCGAGGCATCCTCCAAACCCGATGCAAATGCACAAAGGAATCCCGAACCCGACAGGCGCAAAATTCCGCGCGGGAAATATTCAGATCGCCATAACTTTTCACAGGGAGCTCGGATTCACACAAGGTTGGACTTTTCGAGAAAGCTCTCGGCGTCCTCTACCCAACTACGACTGGATATCTTTAATTGGGTGGGAAAAAGTTCTTAAAATGCAAAAATACAGTTCGCCATAATTTGGGTTGTTGAGATTCTCACCTACCGCCATGATTCGTTGAAGTTAGGTGCAGTCTTGGAGGTGGTTGGGGCAGCATCCGAATCATTCTCTTCTCCCTCTTTTCTCCTCATATAAATGGTCAAGAGAGGCTCTTTAAAAATGTTGGGCATTTCTACTTTGCACCCTCCCTTCTCTCCTGCTTGCAAGAGAATTTGTGGAGTTTTCAAGCCTCCCATATGGATTGTAATGTTGTTTTTTGCCTCTTGGCCATTGCAATGTATTGAATCGATCCTTGAGCAATATATGTATGTCTGTGATTGATTTTAAACCCTCTCATATATTCATTGCTGTTATTTTGATCTCTCATTGCATTTTGGTTTCTGTGCATGGTGTGGTATTACATCTATGTGGTCTGTGTTTAATCTTGCAAAACGGGTGTCCAACATTCCTCGGTGCATCACCTCCTTAGCTTAGGTTTATTTTTATGCATTTCTCTCTCCCTATCTCCTTGGTAGTTAGATTAAGTTTTTTGGGTAAACCTCTGTGTTTTATTGGTGCATCTGAATAGAGGAATAGGAGCCGGCCTTCATCCGGAGAGCTTTTCCGATTTCGCAAGGTCCCACACTTGGGAAAAGCTCCATGTTGTGCAATCGCACTGAGACTTTCAACCCATCGTGTTGCAGAGTCCCAGGGGTGCTGCGTTTCGACACCAACAATATGTTCATGATCAGTAATTTTTAGGGTGTTTATAGTATGAGCATTAGGTGCTTGGGTTATAGTAGAAGTGGTAGCTTAGCTTTTGGTGTATGATTTGGAAAAGTTTGTTTAAAAATGTCAAGTGATTGATTGGGTTAAGAATTTGGATTATCGACTTGAAGGTCACCCTGATAAATGAGTCTTTGGACTAGATCCTTGAAATTATGACATATTTCTATGTTGTGGCCTCGAACTTGGTGGTATTTACATTAATGGTCCTCTTAGTAGCACACAAGTTTCGGTCTTGACTCATAAACTGGTCGGATATGAGGAAGTGTGATAAGGTTTAATGCCATTAATTTTTCAAATATTATATTGTATGACTCCCCAAGGGGAGTGTAGTTAGGTGCTAGTCGAGTGACTCGTTGTTGAGTCCATGTGCTAGATGTAGATACAAGAGATGATTTAACAACTACAACATTGGCCGCTACCTTTGATTTGTCATTTGGTGTGGATGGTTTAGTAAATTTATGTTTGGGTTTATTTGATTTCAGTTTTAAATGGCCCTACTTGAGGGTGTGTGTTTCAAGTTTGTGGGCCATGGTGAAGGCCTCATCAAAGGTTCAGAATGATTAGATTTGTAAAGTTGAAGATATATGCTTCTCACATAAATGTGAGAAGAGCTTGACAAGATCAACCTTCAAAAGAGGAAAGGATAATTGGATGATAATTACGTGCCATCGTGCGATGAAATATTTAATGTATTTGTCTTTAAATTTTCAGATGGTGTATAGATCATTGATGGTTAATGTGATGCCTGATTAAACAACCACTTGAGACCAAAGAAAAACCCTAGGGCTAGCTAGAAAATTATGGAATAATGTTTTTTTTGGTTAGAAGTGTCCACAACCAAGTTGCAAGACAACCGTTGCTACAGGTAGGTTTTGGAACAATTTTTTTTTACCAAAACACACATTTCCTTTATTAACTAATATCAAGTTCACAAGGTTCCAATTTTAGGGTTAGATGTTTTAGTTAGGTTCAAGGAGTAATTTACCCCCATGCCTGCTCTCTAGTAACCTCAGAGTTTCAACTAGATTTTTCCCAAACTTAATACTTCCAAAATTTCCCTAAACCATTCCCATTGGATAGGAAATTTTCTCACCTTTTCGGTGATATAAAGAAGTCCTCCTAACTCCTTACAGAACTCAAGATATGAGCGGGTGGAGTTTTGGGGCTAAATTTTCCCCAAGGGGACACGTGTCATGCAGGGGTGAAATCCCCTTTGGTGGGTTGGTGGGTCGCGGGGCATGTCTAGAAAATTTTCTACCCATGCGGCATTATTTATCATTTTCTTCCACACCTCCGTGGGTCCCCGGTGGACACGTGTCGAGGCTGGTTCAAAGTAGGAGAGGGGGAGGGAAGGGTGGAGTGGTGGGAGGATTTAGCGCAATTACGCCAGACGGAGGACGAAAAGGGAGAAAGGGACGTGTGGGTCTGTGTGCCCATGGAAGAAGAAAATCCCAAGGTGGGGGCGGTGATGCGGGAAAATTTGTTAAATATTTCCCAAAGCCAAAAAAAAAAAAAAAAAAAGGGGTCCTCCCTCCCTGCTACCACCCCAAGGTGTCATGTGGCAGCTTCTCATTGGCTGCGGGCTAGCGGGGCTAAGATTGAATTTTTTCCAAAATTTTCAAAGGGTCTAAGGGTTGAAAAGAAACCATGCCTCTGCTATAGCTCTAAGAGGACACATGGCACCCTTTGATTAGTTTGTGGACTAGCGGCGGAAAATAGAAAAAATTTCCTGAACCAAAATTTTTTCAAAAACTTTTCTAAGGCACAATGACGGGAAATTTTTTGGGTTGCGAGCTGGGAAAATTTTCCTAAACTTTCCCGCCAAGGCAAAAAAACTTCAAAGTGCCATAACTTGAGCTAGAAAGCTTAGTTTTGGGCAAACGAGGAATTTTAGAAAGCTCTCGATGACCTCTTTGCATAGGAAGCATAAATTTTAATTTTTGATAAATTTTTAAGGATTAATTTTGCAAAAATGATTTGCGAGGCTTATAATTTGCAAGTTGGTAATTTCCAACTTTCAATTTTGATTAAATTCGGTTTCCTCCTTTACTCAACATGTCAAACAGACATGGAGGATTGATCTAGGGAGGGTTTAGTGTATTTTAGAGAAGTTGGTTTGTTTAATTGATTCAAAATTGTATTTTTTCCAACAAGTGATGAAAACGACTATTAGAGGGATTGTTTTCAAATTAGCAATGGTTAAGTTGTTTTCTTGAGATTTCTTTTTCAATTTGGGTTCATTTGTGAACCAACATACTAAATTTTAACATCTCTAAGTTAATTAATGTGTGCGAGGTTCAAACTATTTTTTTATTAAAATGAATTTCCAATATAAAGTTTATAACAGTGATCTTTCTCTTTTAAGTTTGTATATCAATTTTATCTTTTAAATGTGTATATAGTTTTTAAACTAGTCCATTGCACTTAGTTGTTTCTAACAAATCATTTCCAAATGATATTTTTAAAACCTGATTTCCCAATTTTATATATTTCAAAAGAAGACAAGGAATGTAATTCTCTCATGGGTATTTTCTTTCCTTTACAATTGAAACAGAGATTCCATTCACAATAGTAATTCAATCACCAATTGATATTCCCATTTCAATTACAAAAATGTGAATAAGAGACAAAATTGCAATTCCTTTATTAATTTCAAAAAGAGAACCATCTTTACATCACTCAATGCCTAAATGCAATTAACAAAATTTTGATTTGGTTTCAAATACGATTTACAAAATATACAACACTCTTTCACATTCCTTTTTCAAAATAGAGAAGGGAATATAACTCTTTACATTTCACATTTAACTTTCAAACTTTCCTCATCAATACAAGCAACTTCTCATTCACAATAATTATACAAATCATCCAATTCGAAGTGGGAAGGATTAAAACAAACTTGCTCACAAGAAGGAATCAAACTATACAAATCTTTTGCTCCAAGGCAACAACATGCTCATTTTCATTTTCTCCAAGTTAATCACAAAAAAATAGGGGAAGGCAACACTCTCCACCCAACTAAGACATCAATGAAAGGAGAAGCCTTCCTTCATCATTGGCCCCGAGCCCCAACTAAGATACAATAAAAGATGCAATCCAACCGTGGCAACAATCGGCTTCCACAACATAGCATTCCTTCAAACACACATTTATTTTTGCAACACAAAGCAACACAAAACAAACAACAATTCACAACTGCATTTAGAAACACATCAAAGCAGAACTCAGGCTTGATCTTGCAAGCCAAAGGAGCAAGGCCTATGGGGAATCTACTTATGCCTCCTAATTGAGAAGTGGGCATCCACCAAATATAGACTGCCAAGTAATTCATCACACACATTTCCTTATGCCCCCCAAAAAATCCCTCCTTATGCCCCCACAGATTTCCTTATGCCCCCCACAAAGTAAGAAATGCAAGCTATTTATTTTCCATGGTGGATCCCAAACCCAAACTCCCTCCACAAAATTATGATGCCAATGGCATTCCCTTATGCCCCCACAATAATTCCCCATAGCCTTCTCCTACACCTTCCCTAAGGTAGTCTACCCAACCAAGCAACAAATAAAACAAAGCATGCATTTTCCACACAACACAGCAAGAAAATAACATAAATAAAAGGGAGTTAAATCCCTACCTCTCCATGTTTACTTTGCTTCTAAACAACAAGATTTCCAAGACAATAACATAGCTCTAAAAACAAGCTTCAAAATCCAAACACATCCCAAAACAACAACCTCCCAAGCATGCAAAGTTGTCTCCAAAACTTTTTCAAAAGCAAGAGCTCCCACGAGAAAATACATCCCCAAGGAAGAATGCAAAAAGGTTCAACAACCCCAAAACAAGAAGAGAGTTTGAACTATATAGAAGGGGGAAAGAAGAGGATGATGTGGATCCATGTAGGATGCCACATCAAACATCCTCTCAAATCAAAAAAAAAGAAAAATCAAAACTCCAAGGCTTAATAAATAGGTGGGTGAAGAATGACAAGTTATTTGCACACTCCAAAACAACCCACACCTCAAGGGATAGACATTAAATTAAAATGTAAGAAAGTGCAATTAAAAACATGCACAAGATGAATAAAATTTATTATAAAAGTCACCAATCACTTCCCCAACCATAAGTATGGTTGGTAACATAAATTTAGAGGCATGGGACAAGTTTTACTTGTCCCACAAGTCTCAAAAATAGCCCCCAAGGTCAAGTTCGAATTTCCATGGAGGTGGGGTATTTCATACTCTAAAATCTGACTTACACATGGTCTTACAAATTAATTACAACAGCCAACAACTCTTATAATTACTTCCCATATCCCAATTTGATTTAATTAAACTTTAAGCGTATGATCTCTCACATTAATCTCTCACAATTAATTAATTAAAAGAAGAGAACACATTACAAATAAAATAAATACAACAATAAATAAACAATAACCATAATAATAAAATACACAACCTATGGTAACATATAAAGATGATTCCCCCCATGGGAATCTCTAAAAAAAAAGCACACAACACAATAAAACAAGTTGTCATGGTGACCATGTTGAATTCACCTAGAATTCCATTTTGGTTGGTCTCTCGATCCCCCGATGTTTTGTTGTGATATTTTTAACCTGCAAAATACAAATACCTCCTTTGGCCTCATGGCCATATCAGAACATCCAATATGATACAAAAATCACAAAAAAAATCAACTATACAATGAATCACAACAACATCGAAGTCACTATTACATCATTTGCATTTTTAATCAACAAATATATCTGCATCATAAAATATACATTTTCTAGATCAAATCATAATATCCAATTCACATGCCTGAAAAACATCCATATCAATTAACACATCATCATCCATATATAAGGTGTCTCTAATACCCATCATGCATCATAATCAAATCAAAATCCACAATAATCCATAATCCAATGTCTAGCAGCATACTAAATCAAAACATAGTAATGTCTTATAATGTAATCCACAATATCGGCATAAGCATCAAAAAGTGTCAATGGAAAGTGGGCACTACAGTTAATTTACAATCAATGTTAATAGAAAAATGTTCTAAAAATAACTACGTGAGTTGGGAGAAAGAGAATATTTAATATTGAGGGATACTATTATACCAGTCTAATGTGGGACTAGCCAAGGACATGGGGAAAGTGTGGAGCATCAAGTCTTTATTGTGTGCAATAATATAACATGCATGAAGGTGTTGTTGTGGATCCTCTTTGCTATTAAACTTAGTGAATTTTGGTAATTCCTAGTGTAGAGGATATGGTTTAATTGGTATGGATGGGTGAATAAGATCATTACAAATTTTCTCATAGGATAATGAGACCTTGGTTCCTAAAGTAACAACTTCAAGGTTGGATAACCTATTCACAAGGGCATGCATGGGATCATTTGAAAGAGTTTTTGGGGGATGAGAGGTGGTGGTTACATGTAAGAAGTGGTTGGATGGATTTGTTGATGAACTTGTGGATGTGTTGGTGTTTGAGGAATTTGTTGGGGGTAAACCATGGGCTATGATTGAAAGAGTGGTTATTGAAATAATTTTTTCTAGGTGATGGGAACGTGATAGGATTGTTGGGATTGAGTAGGATATTACAAAAAGTGGTGATTAGAAATATGGGTATGAACAAGTTAAAAATTTTATTGAAATGGGTTAGATCTTTGCATAATGTAAAGAACCTATGAAAGGGGGTTGAAAATATTGATAGGAATGATAGATGTGAGAAGATCATACTATCTGGATAGGGGATATGATGTTTGGGCATATTGACTGGGGATACTAGTGGGAATAGTGACTAAAGAGGTGAGGGGAAGAGTAGTGTTGATTGTTGTTTTGATTAGTGGGAGGTTGTGGGGAATAGGCATGATGATCGAGTAGTCGATGAGATAAGGAATTGGTGGAAGAGTAAGCAAGGTGGGCTATAGAAAGATATTTTGCTGCAAGTTGGGTAGTTTGGGGATTGGTTTGATAAGGATAAATTTGGAGTGGTGGTCCATCTGGGAATTCGAGTTGATCTCTTAAAGAGATAATCTTAGAGTGCCTTTGAATTGGCATCCGAAGCTCTTGGAATATAGTGTCCTTTGAGAGGGACCTTAGGAGGTCCAAAGGACTCTGATCAGACTGATGGTGGGGTAGCTGGTCTAGATGGGATAGATTGATGGTAAAAGAATGGGTTAGTCTCACCTAAATTTGTAGTGTGAACAAGGGGTTTTGGGTGAGAGACGTCGATAAGTGGTTGAGTGCTCAAGGGTATAGATGAGGTGGCTATTGTAGAGAACATTTTTGAGATAAGGAATCATTTAAATTAAAGTTATGTTTCATTCTCTTAGCTGCTAAATGAGTGAATCTTGGCATGAAAATAGTTTTTACCCAATCCAGTCAAGTAGATATTTCTTTTTATGTTCTTAATTTATTTAAGAAAGTATGAAAAGAAAAGGGGATGGATAACCAGAGTACCTATGAGAAGGAAAACTATGTCTAGTTTCAGGTTTGTTATGGCTGGGGAATGTATGAGGCGGTTTGTTGTTGGGTGATGAAATCCCAATAAGAAAACCATGTAAGGGAATGCTTTAATGCATTAATTTAAATTAAGAGGTTTAAGGCTGCGTGTGATGAAGTGTGGGATGTAGAAGATTAAACCCCTATTTAATCTATGTGAGAAAGCATGATGTAAAAATAATATTATTTTTAATCCCAAAATGAAGTATGATATTCAATGGGACATAAATAGGAATGAGAGATTATGATGCAAAAAGGAGAAAAATAGGGAAAAGTGAGGAGTACCTAGATATCACTTTTCCTATATATTTTCACTTCTCGAGTGATGAGTGATTCAAGCTACAAACCAAACACAAACAAACAATAAAGTGGAGCCTCGCTTTGTAGTGTTAGTGGAGGATAGAAAAAGAAAAGAAATAAATAAATAAAAGCAAGAGATCATCTAAAGGGTGGTCCCACCAAGCACGCTAGGAAGGTTGTTGATTTAGCCTAAAATCTACTATGAATAACCCAGGAATGCTAACACATCAATCAGCCTGAACTGAGCACTCACCCAAAGTGTGCAAAGGTATCAGGCTCCTCTTTAGAGTTGCTTGTGCATGATGTTAGTGTGATGATGATAATACATATTCAGATCCAAAACCAAACATAAGCATTTCACAGAGCATAAACTAGATCTAGACATTAGAGAATCATGAATTAAACAATAAATATAATAAGATTAACCATACATGAACTAGATTTAGTTATGTCTAACACCATTATCCAACCAATATACTTCATTACATTAAATATTGTAAAACACATAATCTTCTTACATTATAAAGTATATCCATAAGTCATGCACATATTAGATCTAACAACATAACTCTAAAATAATTCACACACACTAAAATACATAGTTCAATACATATTCATATAGGTTGGGACTTTCCCTTCACTGCCTATGTATTTCCCAAAATAGGTCGCATGTTGATAATAGTCATGCACATTTACAATAGCATGCATACATGTAATTTCTCTAATAATAGATGTCCCATAGTTAAGCTGGAAGAAGAAATCCTATTATTATCTCAAACTATACATGGCGCTTATCAACCACTCATTCCCAAAATATCATTGCATATAGTGCAAGTCTCCATCCCTATGTGTGCTCCACATGCTATTTCCAAAAATAGCCCTTATCCATAAAAATGGCTAAGTCCTAAGCCAAGTGTTCTAGAACGCGTTTCCTTCCCTATCTTCCCACGCCTTCAAATTTGCCTTGTTCCCCCGTGTACATCCTTTGTGTGTCTTCTCCTTAGAGAAACATTCTATCTACTCAACATTACCCCACACTAAAGTACATTGTCATCCGGAAATGAGAATTATGTTTGATGTTCCCAAATAATATGGAATAAGAATTAACAAAATAAAACAATCACTATATAAAAGAATGAATCTTTACTCTGTAACACCCTCTTCTTCAACTGGGAGGATCAACTCTAGATATTCAGTTTTAACTTCAACCTCCAATGTCTACCATTCACTTAGCATTGTCCTTGTCATCTCTAAAATATCTTTGGCTATGGCATCAAGTTCATCCTGAGTGATATTTTCCTTCTAATTCTATAGTACTCGGACAAAATTGGTCATACGACATCATTCCTTCTAGGAGGTCCATCTTTTACACTATGAGCTTCCAAATCTCATCAATCCTCTCCTTGTGTAGATCCTGGGCTGTTGTGAGGGCTTTATGCTTTTGTTTTACCGGTGACAATCTTTACTGTGCACCCTAATGTATCATCTTTAATTACTACTAGAAATTCATTATATTCAACTAGTGTTTTGTTCCTTATTACTGCCTCTAGTGGCACACACAAATTGAGAGCTTGGTCAGCCTTTTCAGCTCATCCTTCAAATTTTGGAGCAACGCCTCATAAGTTGATATTTTTTTGATCATATAGGCCTTTGCTCTCTTTGTTTCTTATTCAACATATTTTGGTATGGGCATTTAAATTGGTCCATCCTCTAATACCAAATCAACCAAAGTGTGCACATAATGCATACCAGATGGAAAAATTTCAGGTAG
This sequence comes from Taxus wallichiana var. yunnanensis, assembly GCA_018340775.1. Classification (NCBI taxonomy): domain Eukaryota; kingdom Viridiplantae; phylum Streptophyta; class Pinopsida; order Cupressales; family Taxaceae; genus Taxus; species Taxus wallichiana. Next base: position 406,564,474 of record CM031240.1, on the reverse strand, counting down.
CTTCAGTTCTATATGACGCCTTATTTTGAGGATGTGATCACCAATTTCCTTAGCCATGCTAATGAAGGCCTCATTCTTTTTCCGTTCTCGTTCCTTCTCTTCCTTTAAATGCACTATCTCTGGAGTTTTATCTTTGTTATCCTCCATTAGTGCTTGAATGGTGGTGGCCTTATCAACATTTCTCCACACCACCTCAGTAGATACCTTGACCAAGGCATTGTTGACCTGCTCATCAGACATTAGAGTAGGTTTTATTGTCATGTGCCTACTTTGGGGTGCCTTCTTCACTCTTCGCGAGACACAAGAATCCTCACACATGTCAAAATATGGTTCATCCATATGAGTCTACATGGACCAAGATAATTTATTCCTTGTGCATGTAGTGGCCATATATGAATCCATCAACTCCCACTTATATAACTCCTTAAGGCCCATAGTGCTTTGAAACCATGCACGGATGATTTTTATTGTGTCCTTACCATAGCCCATACTAGGGACAATATATTATTCACTTCTCTTTGTCCTTGACCCCTTAGGAACATGGGCACCAAGGTATAGAGTTCGCCCTTCTCTACTCGAGTTGTAACTAGCACACTAGATTACTCACAAACAACTTCTTATGCTTCTTTTACCCCTTCCTCATCATCTCTCATTTCTTCATCTTGGGGTTCCTCCATATCTTCCGGTTAGGCGAGGTACCAGGCGCACTCTCTTTGGACTCCTTTACCTCCTCATTAATCTTATACTTTCTTCTTCTCTTTTTCTCCAGTGCTTCTTTCTGAGGGGAGAGTTGAGGTGATCTTCGTGCACGAGGTTGTGATGTTCCTGTGCCTTAGGTCTTGGTTCTTCTAAAAATATTCTTAAAAGAGCACTCCTCATGGAATGTATCTACATCTAAGTCTTCCTCTCCTTGAACTGTGGGGAGTAGTTGCACGCTCACTCTCCAATCTATCTATGGGCTGCCTCGCCCTATATGGTCCAAGACTCTTGTAACACCATCGACAATTGTTATATTCCTCTTTTGCATTTCAATTGTTGACACGTGATCTTCTTCTAAAGATGTTTTATTTTGGTTGTTGGAGATCATGCTTGATATGGATAAATATTTTTTTCTTAAGATCATTAGATTGGAATGGAATGGCTTCCTTGAATCCATTTTTCACTACTTGTAGGTGAGTTGTAATCTGGTTTAAAAGTTGCAAACTTATCTCTTTATCGAATCATCCTTGGATCAATTTCAGTGATCCAAGGAATGTTTTAAACCTCCTCAGTTGAATGAATGGTAAATTGACATTCCATAATTGAGGGACATGATGGACTGAAATTTGTTATAAAAAGTTCTTTAATCTATGTGAACGTGTTTCTATTCAGTTGTATGTTGTGCTTAGGTCCTTGAAGATTGATCTTGGTAGTCCATTGCTGATGTAAATGAAATGTAGCCTATTTATGACATTGGAAGGATTCAAAATCCTAAAACTACAATATTATCCTATGTAATCTTAAGTTGGGTAAGAATATATATATACTACCTAGTTATGTTACTAAATTGATTTTATTTCTAACCTAAGCCTTGTGCTAAGGGAGTATGGAAAGGTTTCTAGGCTATCTAAATTAACCTAAAACCTAATGCTATATGGTTATGATATGATCTAACCTAATGTTGGAATTACCTAAGGTAATGTGTTAAGGCCTAAGGTAAATATTCCTAAACTAACCTAAGTTTAAGGATCTATCCTAAGCTATTTTAATGGGAACCTAATGGGTCGCATACCTCTAAGGCGACGGTTCCAATGGCATTTAATTGTTGATAAGGTTCTTAAAGGCATACGTACTGCCAGTTTTGGTAGGGGCTAGTTGACTTGGCGGAGGCTTATGTGGAAGTTTCACTAAAGATGGAATTGCATGTTAAATGTGAATTGGCATTCGCCAGACTTGGGAGGTGGTGGCAAGGAAAGATAAGTGGGAAAATTGGAATTAATGGAATTTATTGGTCTCGGTTTTTGTTCACAAACCGTCTAGGAAACTTGGAAGGTAGATTTGTGGGAGGTTGTTGGTTTTTGCATGCTTTTCAGATTTTACTTTGCATAGAGCAAACTGGTTCTTCAAACAAATAGTTCAACTTGCACTTCTTTGCTATTTTTAACTCACCTGGTCTATTTTCAATCATGGGAAGGTATATGAGGCATTCTGAGGAAAGTTGTTGGTTGGTTGATCTTTCGTGGAGGAGAAAAGGAGTTGGAAGCTCATCTGGAAGTCTCCTTCGATTTGGTAGAAGCACTATCATGCATGATAGGCTCTAACCATTAAGATATCTTTCTTTCTTCTAAACATTTCATTAAAATGACTCTACTCTTTTGAGATTCTTTTCTTGCATGTTTTATTTGCTTATTTTCTTGCTGGGTTTTATAATATCTGGTATATTTGGGTTTGAATCCTTGGCAAAAATTAGTGTATGTCCTAGAAACTATCTTTGTAAGGGTTCAACAGCTAAATATGCATGAGAAACTTGTTTCTATGGCTCTACATGTCATTTCTTGAACCGGTATTGGAAAGGTTGAGGTTATGACTGACCTTCATCATTGGTTACTTGGTTATGAGTTTTGGGAACCTTGAGTTCCATCTGATATTTCTTTAGGAGCTCATGTTTGTTGAGCTTGAGCTTATATTTTAGCTCGTACTTAAACTTGTGTTTGAGCTCATGTTCATTTAAGCCTGCCTTGAGTTCATGTTTAATTGAGCTTGATTCGGTGTTAGTATTTGATATGAGTTTGTGTTGGAGGTTCTTGTTACTCTGAACCATGTTTGGAAGCTTGGTTAATCTTAGACTATTGTTTGAAGTCCATATGTAGCTTTGTACTCGTGTTTATTCCTATATTATTCGGGACTGTTAATGGGAGTTCATAACGTATACAACACTCATATTTTATTACTTGTATGGTTTTGAAATTTGGTGAGAAACTTGTGTTTCATTGGAGTTGGAAATAGGGATTTTGATAAGATGTAAACAGATAATGGAAGCCCTCTAGTATTTTGAGCTATTAATAGGTATTTGTATTATATAATACCTCGTATTAAGATACTGGTGTATATCTGAACTCATGTTGGAGATTTTGTGATTCGACACTGTACATTTAATTTGTTACTTAGTGTGTGGAATTTCATAACTGCAACGAGGTATCGATTCTATTCTGGTATCTTTTTTGGGTTTTCTTTATTTAAGACATAAAATGGAATGGGAACATGTTGCCCTGAACCTATAAATATTCTCTTGAGTGGTCTTGAACCTTTGTGATAAGTTTGTGTTCAACATTGTGCTCAAATTTTGTATTTTCAAGTTTTGAACTGGTCGTATTATAGACATGTTCAATTTGGTTTTGGTATTGAATTGGATTTTTACTTACCGATCTTTTTCTCTTACAATAAGATGTTGAAATTTATTATAATATAGTTTCTATCTTGGCTGAGCTCGTGGGTAATTTAGAGTTAGTTCTCTATTCGGGTTTTTACACCTCTTGTTGGGTCCATTAAGTGAATACGAGTCTTTTAAAAGGTTAAGGAAATTGTGATTCCTTAGGGATAGTGTGTTGTTTTTGAACTTTATTACTATGTTGTTCTGAACTGGAAAAAATGAACTCATGCTTTATTATGGTAAAGAATGTCAGGGAGATTGCAGTACATTTTCTTCTTACATTGAGTTGGCTTTGTTCTCTCTTTTGGGAGCTAGTGTATGAGCTTATTGTTTGGATTAGAAAGGGGAATTTTTTGTTAAGTGTAATGAGATGATTTAAGGATTGAATCATATTCGAAAAGTTCCTTTTCTAGGATATTTGGTTAAGTTCATTTGATTGAAACCTTCTGTTAATTATTCTCTTAGGAAATGGAGATTTATTATGTTGATTAGTCTTCTTGTACATATCATTTGACTGATCTGATGTAGAAAGAGATTAGATGATTAGGTTTGTTGAACAGAAAATGTAAATTGGTTGGTTGACTGTTTGATTCTATATTCACTCTTGGATTGAAATGGGATTTTGTTTTGATGAATATCTTAAATGCTGAAGTTTAAGGTAGTTGTCCTTTAAATGAGGTAGTCATATTCATGTTATGAACCTATTTTTGTTTTTGGATGTTTTGTGTTTGGGCATAGTTTGTAATGGGTATTCTTCTTCTTTTCTTAGGAGTTAGATGAATCATCCTAATGAGAACCATGTTGTAAACCCTTCTTTTGGCTTAAAGAAAAGATAAATGTTGTATTCTATTATGATAGAATTGGGAACAATGAGATGATATGATCTGTTATTTGCTAAGGGATAATTGATAGGATCAATTAAACCTTAATGCGTAAGGCAACTATTGTGGATTATATTCTGTTCTCCTCTTAGAAGGGAATTTAAATTGGTTAATGTACTTCTTTTCTGATTGTTATTACTTATAGTGGTTTGTATGATATATTAATTGTCCCATTAAAGCAGAGTTTTTTTAATGGAATAATTGGTGGAATGCAATACATTTGAAGGATTAGTGCTTATCATGCTCAGTTCATTGAACTGACTCGTGCTAACAATTTTTGCAGATGGACTTCGTAAGTGATAAAAGAAGGCTAAAATGATGAGATGCATTGGCTGATTTAAATCTGATTCCTTGTGATGAATTCTAATTCGTTCTTGAGATTGTATTGAAAAATAAAAGTAGTATTCTTTTAGGATGAAGGTAGTTGTTATGCAGTACGCCTAAAGTGCATAAGGCTTGTAAATGTATAAGTTATAAAGATGAATTGAAAGATGAGAATTTACTTGTATTGGTTGTGTAAATTATCTTGTACTTGTATGAAAAAGATGGATTTCTATCTTGTTGATATTCTTCATATTATTTATATGCTTAATTGGTTATCCTTGATAAGTTGGATAAAGGGATTTAGTTCAATTTCCCTAATCAAAATGCAGCTTGCTAAGCTACAGAATATGATGTTCTTATCTAAACTATATTATATGGTAATGTAATGTGTGTTGAACATACATTAAGAAATGTGGATACTGGGTAGGATATACCCTAACACTTAATATGTAGATAAATACTCTTTACCTTTTCGTAATTGAATATAAACCAAAAAGGTATGTTAATGTGATTACAATTTATTAGACTTCATTTTGTATGAAGTCTACTTTAATTGGATATATACTCGAACATTGAACTTGTCTAAAAGTTATTGTACTTCTTAAATGAAACTTGATAACACGGTTTGGTTACAGTTAATTGGTAGTTTAACTGTGTGAATAAACATTAAAAACAACCGTAAGTATAACGAAGTTCTTCATGGACTAAATAAAGCAAGTTTAGGAAAGAACTTATTAAGTGTTGGGTTAGGGTTTGGCAGGGTTGCTGGAATCTAGAAATAATCTAAACTAACAAAGTATTAACAATATCCTTGGGGGTATGTACATCTCAATGAGGTAGTTTCTATAGGATGTTGGCACACGTAAAACGTAGGGCTATACTTTTGGGAAGGCTTGGGTCTTCTCGAGAATACAACATTGTAGTGACATGTGGCATCACCCTATCGCATTGATCATCTAGATCTACACACAATAGGAACTTAGACTTGAACTTAGTTTCTCTCTAGGTCCGAGATAGGAGCATATTTAGGATATGAATTAGCTTCCAATGGCTTAGGGTACATTGGCACATCCGGACGACTTAGGTCAACCGAGTATGCCCATTTACCCTAAGCCATTGTGAGCATCTTCCTATAATAGGTTATGTTCCTATCTAGGGCTAGGGTTAAACCTGGAACAAGTGGACTGATGGTAGTCAGAAAAGACCAATCATGATAATTGAGGAGTGAGGTGAAGGACGTATTCCAATATGACGAGTATGTTGTCTAGGAATAGTGACATACACAATATGTTATAAATCTTTGGCCAAAGTATCACAAACTACTGGTTGCATTGTCCTATGTCACCAAGTATAAAACAACATGATATTAGATGAATATTGGTAGCAAATATTCAGACATGTTCTTTAAATAGATCACTCAATACCTGGTGTAGGGTAGGATGACAAAGTATACATTATGTATTCGATACATAAGATAACAAAAATAGATTGGTAGCTTACCGAATTATGGAATGAATAGATTGGTGAATCACTGAGTCATTACAGCTGCATATGTTTATGCATCAAATTTTATTGGCATGGAATGTTTTTTCTAAATAATGCTATATTTATAACAGTGAACACTATAATTTTTTTCCCCTTGTTTCTAAAGTCTTAAAATGGGAATGTTACATCTTGGTATCAGAGCTGAAGGTTATAGCTCTTGGACCTATTCTGTCCATAATCTGATCAAACTTAAATTTTCTTGTAACAGAAAATGGTGAGAACAAGAGGAAACACTACAAATAACCCTCCACCTGAGGAAGGAGAAACAACAACCCAAAAACTTGATGAGATCCTTGCTGCCCTGTTAGACATAAGAGATCGTTTGAATGTGCTTGAATAACAAGTAATGGGTAATGAGGAGGAAGAAGAAGCTGATAACAATAATCAGCTACCTCTAGGGGACAACGCTAATGTGGGTGTTGGTAATAACAATGTTAACATACATGTTCATCCTGAGAACAAAAAGGCTAGGCTAGTAGCAGAACTCACTAATGACATAAAAATGATAAGTCCACCAAATTTTTATGACACCACATTAAGATATGGTGAGAACTAGCTCGAGTTAGATGGAGAAATACTTTGCAATAAGAAATTTCTCGAGGAATAAACAAAGGCGATATGGGGAGCATATCAACTTTCTCATGAAGCATCCTCGTGGTGGGATAGCCGTAACGCCGAGTTGAACATTGATGAATCTAATATCACATGGGACCAATTTAAAGGTTACTTTAGACAATGATGGCTGCCACAACTCTACTATGATTAGAATATGATTGAATTTCAGAACTTAGCTCAAGGAAAGCTAACTGTAACTAAGTATTGAGAGTGATTTATAAAACTCCTTAAATATGTTCCTCAGTACCAAACTGATGAGAAGTTTAGGATATGAAATTTCATCATGGGATTAAATCCCATTATAGGAGGAGAGGTGGATGTTCATTGCCTAACCACGATGGAAGGGGTTGTTGAAAAATCCATAAGGCAGGAACATAAATTAAAGGCAATTTCTGCTCATAAGGAGGAAGTAAGGAAGAAGAATCCCAAATCCTCTTCATCATCTCTTGCACCCAAGAAAGTACCATGGAAGATATTCAAAATGAAAAGTAAATTTTCATCTGATACAAATAGGAAAGCAACAAAAAACAAGTTAGCCGGTAATGTACTGAACAACTTTGCAAGAACAATAATAATGGACAAAAGTCATATGGGGAGTGAATGATAACTCTAAGGCTGAAATAGACTGAGCCTAGGAAGGGACTGTAGGAGGAGGCTGTTATAACTATGAAAAATATCATTACACAAATCAATGTCCTTTGAAGAAGGATGATCGTAATCAACAACACAATATACATCTTTGTAGTAGGTGACAAGCGAGCCACACCCATAGAAGTTCGGGTAAGTTATTGGGCTTACCAATAACTATTATTTTTGATACGAGCTCTTGAATGTTTTATTTCTAGTAAATTAACATCAAAATTACAAAGAAAAGATGGAAATATGGATAAAACATGAACTTTACAAAGTATGGTAATAATGTTGTTCATACGGTTAGTATGTGTCTTTTGGAGCAGATCCTTGATTTACCTAACTTTTCCATAGAGGTTGATCTTTATGTTGCACCTTTAGGGTCGTATGATGTAATTATTGGTGTTAATTGGCTAGTAGAACATAAGGCTAAAGTGGACTATTTTGAAAAACACATTAGTTATTTATACTGACTGTAGAAACAACAGAGATTCGAGGGTGTGAAATGTGAGATTTTTATAAGAAAAGCGCCAATTATGTAACTTAGAAAGGCCAAAAATAAAGGATGTACCTTATATGTAGTAAAAATTACTGAATAAATAGAAGAGAGTAGTGATATTATGGAGCGATATCCGCTGTTATGAGACTTGATGATGTATTTACGGAAGAATTGTCGGGTATTTCACCCAAAAGAGAATTTGATTTCACGATTGAGATCAAGCACAGGCCTGAACCTATTTCTAAGGCACCGTATTAAATGAGTACTACCGAATTAGTAGAGCTTAAGGCTCGATTGCATGAACTTTTATCTCAAGGTTTGATTAGACCAAGTGTTTCACCTTGGGTAGCACTTTGTAATTTTTGTGAAAAGAAAGATGGAACACTTAGATTGTTCATTGATTACAAAATGTTAAATAAAGAAAAAAATCAAGAATAGATATCCACTCCTAGGATTGACAATTTATTTGATCAGATCGTGGAGAATTGATATATTCAAGATATATCTTTAATCTGGATATCATCAATTACGAATTAAGGATGAGGATATTCATAAAACAACTTTCAGAACAAGGTATGGACATTATGAGTTTATGGTTTTACATTTTGGATTAACTAATGCACCTACGAAATTTATGAATTTAATGAATAATATCTTTCCGAGAATACTTGGACAAATTTTTGTCATATTCTTAGAAAAATTCTCATATATTCTAAAAGCATTGAGGAGCATCATGAGCATTTGAAAATAGTTTTGGAAATTTTGAGAAAGAGATGGTTGTTTGGTAAGCTCTCCAAATGTTCTTTCTATGACACAAAAGTGCACTATCTAGGACATGTAATAAGTAAAGATGGGATTGTTATAAATCCTTCTAAAATTGTAGCTATAACCGAGTGGCTGCACTGAAAAGAACGTACATAAAGTTAGAAGTTTCATGGGACTTGCTAGCTACTATAGGAAATTTGTAAATATTTTTATAATATAGTTGCACTAATAAATTCCTTATAAAACAAAGATTAAAAGTTTTTTTGGAGTGAGAAATGTGAAATTTCATTTAAAACCTTGAAGGAGCAGTTAACTTCAGCACCTATTCTTGCAGTACCATATCCTAATGGATATTTTATGGTGGTGACTAATGCATCCGGTGAAGGTCTAGGAGGTATTTTTACAAAGTGGTCATGTTATAGCATACGAAAGTAGAAAACTTAAGTTACATGAGTTTAATTATGATCCACATGATTTAGAGCTTGCTTCCATTATTCATGCACTTCAAGTTTGGAGGCATTATCACAGTAAACCATTTGAGTTGAAAATTGATCATCTTGGGCTAAAGTACATTTTCGCTCGGCCAAATCTGAATGCAAGACAACGAAGGTGGTTAGAGTTTTTTCTCAATATGATTTTGACATAAGTTACATTAAAGGAAAAGAAAATAGAGTGGTGATGCTCTAAGTCATAGGAAGCACATTTTTCTCTTATAACACTTGGAATTCAGTTTAAGGATGAAGTAAAAGTGTTATTGAATTTGATTCTTACTTTCAACAAGTAAAAGCAACACTTGCTTCAGATTCTAATGATTCAAGGTATAAAGGTTTTCACTTTGATAAAGAATAAATCTTACGATTTGAAAACAAAGTCTATGTACCTTCGCTAAATGATTTGAGAAAGAAATTGTTAGCTGAATTTCACACTTCACCTTTTTCTGGACACCCTGGCATTACAGAAATGCTTGCTGATATAAAACAAAAAATATTTTTAGAAAGGAATGAAAAAATATGTTCTAAATCTTGTGACACATTGTATTGAGTGCCAACGTGTGAAGGCGGAACATATGCACCCGGCCGGTTTATTATATGCTCATATCATACCGCAGTACAAATGGAAAGTAATAAGCATGGATTTTGTACAAGGGTTACCTATGTTAAGAAATAAGCATGATGTTATCTTAGTAGTTGTGGATAAACTAACAAAGGTAGCACATTTTATTGTTGGAAATCTGAAGGATGATTCTCCTATTTTGGCAAGAAGATTTATACATGAAATTTTTAGATTACATGGAGTACCTGAGTTAATCATTTTAGATAGAGATCCTAGAATGACGTCAATATTTTGGCAAACACTTAATGCAGCTCTAGGAACTAAGCTAAATTTTAGTTCTACGTATCATCCAAAAACAGATGGACAGACTGAAAGAGTAAATCAGGTTTTAGAAGATATGTTACAAATGTATTGCATGGATCAACAGTATAAGTGGGAAGAGTATCTTCCATTAGTTGAATTCGCATACAATAATACATATCATGCTTCTCTTAAGATGGCACCTTTCGAGGCATTATACGGAAGAAAATGCAGAACCCCTGTTAGTTGGGATAACATAGAAGATAGAGAGGTAATTGGACTTGAAATTATTACTGAAATGGAACAACAATTTAAATTTATTCATGAACGCTTGAAAGAAGCAACAGATAGGCAAAAGAGTTATGCTGACTTAAAGAGGGTTGATAGGAAATTTGAACTTGGTGAGAAAGTCTTTCTTCGGGTTAAACCAAAAAAGAGTTCTATAACTTTTGGCAAGGTTGCCAAGGTATCACCTCGTTATGTGGGACCTTTTGAGATATTTGAAGTAATCAACCTTGTAGCTTATCGTTTAGCATTACCTCCTGCTTTTTCATGAATGCATGATGTTTTCCATATTTATTTTCTTTAGAAATACATTTCATATTTATCACACATGTTAAATTAGAATTCCTTGCAGGTCCAGGACCCAGGAATAATCGTGGTTAAACCCATACGAGTGCTTGAAATTCACTAGTTGCATTTGAGAAATCGAGAAATAAGTCAATATAAAGTCTAGTGGGACCAGTTTAATGAAGATAGTGTAACTTGGGAAAAACTAGAGGATATGAAAAATTCTTTCCCATATCTATTTAAACAACATTGATTCTATGGATTGTTAGAAATTTTTGTGATTTTTCTTTTGTATATGACTATAAGTATGCCAGTTTTGGGTAGATATTTATAAGAATTGAACAAACAACTATTTAATGTTGATTTCTGGAACTATAATTTTTGATATATTTGACTTATGATAAGAGAAGTGAATGAATTGATTGTCATTGATATAAATTGTTAAAATGAGGTAATCATCGGGACGATGATTATTTTTAGGAGGGAAGCATGTAACACCCTCGACAATTGTTATATTCCTCTTTTGCATTTCAAGTGTTGACATGTGATCTTCTTCTAAAGATGTGTTCTTTTGGTTGTTGGAGATCATGCTTGATATGGATAAATATTTTCTGTTCTTAAGATCATTAGACTAGAATGGTATGGCTTCCTTGAATACATTTTCACTTCTTATAGGTGAGTTGTAATCTGGTTTGAAAGTTGCAAACTTATCTCTTTATCGACTCATCCTTGAATCAATTTCGGTGATCCAAGGAATGTTTTAAACCTCTTGATTGAATGAATGGTAAATTGAAATTCCATAATTGAGGACATGATGGAATGAAATTTTTTATAACAAGTTCTTTAATCGATTGAACGTGTTTCTATTCGGTTGTATGTTTTGCTTAGGTCCTTGAAGATTGATCTTGGCGATCTATCTTGAGCGTAAATGAAATTCAACTGTTCATGACATTCGAAGGATTCAAAATCCTAAAACTACAGGATTATCCTATGGAATCCTAAGCTAGGTAATAATATATATATACTACCTAGCTATGTTACTTAATTGATTTTATTTCTAACCTAATCCTTGTGCTAAGGGAGTATGGAAAGGTTTCTAGGCTATCTAAATTAACCTAAAACCTAATGCTATATGGTTATGATATGATCTAATCTAATGTTGGAATGACCTAAGGTAATGTGTTAAGGCCTAAGGTAAATATTCCTAAACTATCCTTAGTTTAAGGATCTATCCTAAGATATTTTAATGGGAACCTAATGGGTCGCATACCTCTAAGGTGATGGTTCCAATGACATTTAATTTTTGATAAGGTTCTTAAAGACATACGTACTACTAGTTTTGGCAGGGGCTAGTTGACTTGGCAGAGGCTTATGTGGAAGTTTCACTAAAGATGGAATTGCATGTTAAATGTGAATTGGCATTCGCTATACTTGGGAGGTGGTGGAAAGGAAAGATAAGCAGGAAAATTGGAATTAATGGAATTTATTGGTCTTGGTTTTTGTTCACAAACCGTCTAGGAAACTTGGAAGGTGGATTTGTGGGAGGTTGTTGGTTTTTGCATGCTTTTAGATTTTTCTCTGCATGGAGCAAACTAGTTCTTGAACACTAGTTCAACGTGCATTTCTTTGCTATTTTTAACTCACTGGTCTATTTTTTATCTTAGGAAGGTATATGATGCATTCGAGGAAAGTTTCTGGTTGGTTGATCTTTTGTGGAGGAGAAAAGGAGTTGGAAACTCATCTGGAAGTTTCCTTTGATTTATGCGAAGCGCTCTCGGGCATGATAGGCTCTAACCATTAAGATCTCTTGCTTTCTTCTAAACATTTCATTAAAATGACTCTGCTCTTTTGAGATTCTTGTCTTGCATTTTTATTTGGTTATTTGTTTTCTATGGTATATTTGGGTTTTAATCCTTGGTAAAAATTCTTGTATGTCCTAGAAAATCTCTTTGTAAGGGTTAAACAACTAAGCATGCATGAGAAACTTTTTCTATGGCTCTGTATGTCATTTCTTGAACTGGTATTGGAAAGGTTGAGGCTATAGTGACCTTAAATCCGGTTACTTGGTTCTAAGTTTTTGGGAACCTTGAGTTCTATCTGATCTTTCTTTAGGAGCTCGTGTTTGTTGAGGTTGAGCTTATATTTTAGCTCGTACTTAAACTTGTGTTTGATCTCGTGTTCATTTAAGCCTGTCTTCGAGTTAGTTTTAATTGAGCTTGATTCGGTGTTAGTATTTGATATGAGTTTGTGTTGGAGGTTCTTGTTACTCTGAACCGTGTTTGGAAGCTTGGTTAATCCTGGATTGTTGTTTGAAGTCTGCATGTAGCTCTGTACTCGTGTTTATTCTTGTATTATTTAGGACTATTAATGGGAGTTCATAACATATACAACACTTGTATTTTATTACTTGTATGGTTTCGAACTTTGGTGATAAACTTGTGTTTCATTGGAGTTGGAAATAGGGCTTTTAATAAGATGTAAACATATAATGGTTTCTGCAGATTAAATTACAGGTCGTAGAATGTCTGCAAACTAAGCTTAATATTGCTGAGGAGAGGCTGTTCTGTGGCCAGAATCGGTCGATTGAAAGCACGAGTACGAACGAAAGGGAAAGCATTGTAAATCTTGTCGGTGCGGTTCGTAGTTTCTACAAGATCTTGATGCATCGGTGCGATGGAGAAAACTATGGGGATGCGGTTTCTGCATTCAGCTCTGAGAATGTCTACAAAATAAACTTAATATTGCTGAGGAGAGGTTGTTCTGTGGCCATAATCGGTCGATTGAAAGCACAAGTACGACGAAGAAAGCATTATGAAATCTTGTCGGTGAAGTTTCTACTGAAGATTCTAAGCTGCAGAAAGTCTACGCACTAAAGCTAAGAATGCTGAGGAAAGGCAGATCTCGGCCAAAATCGGATGGCTACAAATGAAAATGTGGAAATGCCTAAATCCACATCTTTGGCCTGGAATAAGTTGCTACAAAGCCCTAGCACCAAGGTGGGTCCGAAAATTCTGGACAGTTCACGTGGGAAAAGGACAATGAGGGTGCCACCTGCCTGAGGGTCCCAGATGGTTGTGTTGATAGAGCTTTAAGCAAAAGCGAATCTCTCCCTCATTGGTAAGTTTCTTGGCTCTAGACCTAATATTGATTTCATTAGAAAATGGGCTTTGAGAAAGTGGAAACCTAAGGGAGCCCTGAGCATTACCATCATGCCAAAAGGATTTTTCTGGAAAAATTTAATCAGCAAGAGGATTTGGAATCGGTGCTTCTGGGAGGACCTTGGTGGCTGGGTAATATGGGGATTTTTTTGAAAAAATGGTATCCTGGATTTGACCCTAATACTGAGAATATAAACACCATCCCAATCTGGTGTAGGTTACCTGGACTTCCATTGCATTTTTGGGATGATGAAATTCTGCTAAATATTGCAAAATCCTTAGGTGCCCCTATCGGGCTGGATGGACCCACGAGAAACAGATCCAGACTTGCTTTTGCTCGTTTCTGTATTTTTTCTACAATGGATCAGGAGTTTCCGGAACACATAATCTTGAAGTCTAGATATGGGATTTGGACCCAAAAAATTGAGGTTGAAACTTTGAGGTGTAACAACTGTCATAGCATTGGGCACTCTGATAAAGGTTGTTCCAAGAAGAAGAATCCTGCAATGGAAGCTGAACAGCCTGTGGAGGACTCAGTTCGGAATAAGGATAGTAGGATTCCTAGCACGGATAGCTGGAATGAAAAGAAAGCTCCTAGTCAGAAGGAGTTGGAATTAAATAGAAAGGGAAAAAAAGGGGCTTTAGAACTCAAATAAGGAAGCATCTAGTCTAGCGTCCCAAAGTCTCAGCAGTAACTTTGCCTGAAGTACCGAGCAAAGAAAACCTGGAAAATCCTGTGAAGGTATTCATGGTGGTGAACGAGCAAGAAGGCTCTGTGAAGGTTAATATAGTCCCTACTGAGCAATCTCAAAGCAATTTGGAATTCGAGATAGATAATCTGATGTGTATCACTGAGGAAACTTCAAACAAGGAGTGTTCTGCTCCTAAAGAACCTTTGCAGAAAAACTCTCCTAGGGGAGATGGTAATTCTTTAGAAGATTTACTTCCTTGTTTCAGCAATATATCAGTGGTTTCACCTGCTTGCTTCAGCACCAGAACAACTGATATACACACATCGGACAGGACTCAGAAAGAATGTGAAGAGGGAGAAGTCACGCCCATCTTGGATGAGGAGGATCCAGATTCGGGATTCACAAAGGTTATTTCAAAAAAGAAAAAAAGAATGAAAGGCTTTGAATTGATCCCAGAATCACTTTACAGTGATAAAAAAAAAAAGATAACTGGGACACCTCCACATCCAGAACAACTAGATCTTCTGCTAAACGAATAGTGGACTTTGGAGGAAGTACAAAAAGAGGAAGACCCTCTAAAAAGGCTCTTAGATCTAAGAGAACGGAGAGGGACATTGCAGATGGAGTTCAGCGCCAGTTGAACCATCAGGCAGTTCCAACCACCAAATATTCCAAATGAATATTATTTCATGGAACATCCGAGGCCTAAATGGAAACTCCAAACAGAGAACCATCAAGGAGTTAAGGGACTCTAGTAATCCTAATATTTTGATTCTGCAAGAAACTAAGATGAAAGCTATGACCCTTGAAACTATTAAAAAGAGTTTCTGGGATATCTCTGAAATGGCGGCTGTTGACTCCCAGGGAGCTTCTGGTGGGCTGGCTACTCTTTGGGATAAAAGACACTGTACTGGTATGGTTCTTAATGCTAGTATTAATCATCTTGCAATCAAATTTGTTGCTTTTGAGAATAATGATGAATGGATCCTTTCTAACATTTATGCCCCTAATACGGTTAGTGGTAGAAGGAAGCTTTGGGCTGACCTTAAAACTTTTAGAAAACAACATGGTTCTGCTAACTGGCTTATTATGGGGGACTTCAACTCTCCACTAAACCCAGGAGAAAAGTTTGGAGGTTCCTCCAACTTTTCTATTGGTATGGAGGATTTTGCTGATTTTATAGCTGAGCATAACCTCTTTGATGTGGATCTTCATGGGAATAAGTACACCTGGAATAATAGAAGGTTGGGGAAAGAGTTTATTCAGGTAAGATTGGATAGGGCACTAATTTCAGCAAGCTGGATTCTCAGTCAAGACTTTCACCTCTCCTCCTTGCCCAGAGTTGGATCGGATCACAATCCGATTGCTTTAAATCTTCTCAATTGGACTAAACCCACCAGAAGCTCATTCAAATTTGAAAAGATGTGGATGGAACATGACAATATATATGACAAGATAAAAGAATGGTGGGGATGGAATGGAGAAGGCACTGCTCAATATAGATTGGTCCAAAAGCTCAAAAATGTGAAAAAGCAAGTCAAAATCTGGAACAAAAGAGTTTTTGTAATGTTTTTGAGGAAAAAAAAAAGTTAAAGCAAAAACTTCAGGAGCTGGAATTAAAGATGGATACTAGGGGGAGATCGGCTGAAGACGAAGTCAATGAAAAGAATATTCTTTCTGAGTTGCATACGATCTGCAGTCGAGAGGAATCTTTATGGAGACTTAAATCTAGAGCTATTTGGCTTAAAGAGGGAGACAGGAATACGAAGTTCTTTCATATGACCACTCTAAAGCACAGAGCTTGTAATAGGATCTTAGAAGTTTCTAAAAACAACGAAATATCATAAAAGATCCCAATAGCATCAAGAAAGAAGCGCTTGAATTTTATAAAAAACTTCTTGAGGAGGGGAATATCAACAACTCTGAAGCTATTTCTTTTATGTTGGAGGCCATCTCCCAAAATAAAATTGAGGAACAGAATTTTAGAGATATCCACAAAGCGGTTACGCTTGAAGAGCTGCATAAAGTTGTTTTTGCTTTAGAGGGTGACAAGGCTCCTGGGCCGGATGGATTTTCCATAAATTTTTTCCAGAAATTTTGGGAAATCTGTTCGACGGATCTTCTCAGAGCGGTGAATGAGTTCTTTAGAACGGGAAATCTTTTAAAAGAACTTAATAACACTCACATTGTGCTGGCCCCAAAAAAAATGGATGCTAAAGATTTCAAGGACTTCAGACCTATCAGCCTGGTGAATGCCATCTATAGAATTTTATAAAAAATTATTGCTACTAGGCTCCAGCTCATTTTGAATGAACTTATCTCAAGACAGCAGAGTGGCTTCATCAAAGGTAGGATTATACAAGACGGAGTGATTATGGTTCACAAGACCATACATTCAATGGAAAATAATAAAAAGGCGAGTATGGTCCTCAAGCTGGATATGAATAAAGCTTTTGATCAGGTCTCTTGGGTTTTCCTTGACAAAGTCTTAACAAAATTAGGGTTTCCGGAAAAATTTAGAAGAATTATTAAGGCTTGTATATCTACGGCCAGATTTTCTATGGTTGTTAATGGTGAGCCAGTGGGTTTTTTCACTAGTAGTAGGGGACTGAGACAAGGAGACCCTATCTCCCCCTTACTATTCATTCTCTTGGCTGACAGCCTCAGTAGAACAATTGGTAAAGCGGTGAATGACGGGCTTTTAAGTGGCTCCAAGCCCACCTCCATCAGTCAAGCTGTCTCCCATCAGCAATTTGCGGACGACACTATCCTTCTTCTTCTGGCATCTATCATTGAAGCCAAGGCTACCAAGGCCTTGTTGCGGCTCTACGAATCTGCTTCTGGGCAGGAGATCAATTATGACAAAAGCACCATCTTCTTCTTCAACACTCCTGAGGAAAGACAACTTAAAATAGCTAAAATTCTGGGCTGTAAAATAAGTGAGCTTCCAGCCACTTACCTGGGGCTTCCTCTCGGCACTAGGAAAGTCTCTTGCAAGGTGTGGGATGATTTATTGGAGAGATTCCAAAAAAAAATGGCTGGTTGGAAAGGAGCCATTTTATCTAGTGCTGGTAAGTGCCTGCTCATCAAAAGTACTCTCCAAAATCTGCCAATTTATATCATGTCGCTCTACAAGATCCCCTCCTCTTTCAGGGATAAGATTGAAAGGATCCAAAAAAAGTTTTTATGGCAAGGCATGGATGAGAAATTCAAATTTCACTTAGTGGCTTGGGATAAGGTTTGCACCCCGAAGTTTATGGGAGGTCTGGGTATAAAAGACATTGAGAAAATGAATGAGGCCCTCATTGCTAAAATGGGCTGGAGAATGCTGACTGAGAAACAACCCTGGATAGATTTAATTAAAGAAAAATACCTAAAACATCAATCTATGTACTCCTTTCTACATGATGAACAACTCCCCTATGGTTCCATTTTTTGGAACAATTTGGTTAAAAGTAGAAATTTCATCAGGCAGGGCAGTAAATGGAAAGTGGGGGATGGTAGGGACATAAACTTCTGGGAGGATAATTGGTTTAATGGAAATCTCATGGAGAGTTTTGGGATGGCCAAGGACAGTCTTATAAACAAGTATGACATCAAAATCAAGGACTATATTGAGGAAAATGGTACCAGAAAGAAGTGGAAAAAACTTACTGTTGAGAGAAATGATCTGAAACAAATTACTTCCTCCCTTCAAGATCAATTAGATCTTATTCCATTAAGTCAGATGGATTCCAAGGATGAGCTGGTATGGAATAACTCCAATGATGGGAATTACTCTGTCAAAACTGGATACAATAACTTCTTTCATTGTAATCAAACAGAGTTCAATTGGAACAGGATTTGGATGTCTGATTTAACTCCCAAAATAAATTTTTTCCTTTGGCTGGCTATCAGAGGTAGAATTCTTACCAATGACAATCTGATGAGAAGAGGATTAATAATCCCTAATAGGTGCCATCTTTGTAAGAAAGATTCTGAGGATATCAGCCACCTGTTCATACATTGTGAGTATGCCACTAGAATATGGAGTTTTTCCCTTTCTAAATTTGAAGCTCTCTGGGTGATGCCGAAGGATCTCAATCAGCTATGGACTCAATGGAACCCACCCTTTAAGCATTGTGTTGTTAAAAGGATCTGGAAGCTGGTTATCCCTCATTTAATCTGGAGAATATGGAAGGACAGAAATGATATTATCTTCAGAAATAAAAAGCAAAACTACAAACTTAGTATTGGGAAAATTTCTAATGGTATCAAAGAGAATATTGCTGGATTTAAACCCCCCAAGAACAAGAGATATCCAGAAAATGAAGAATACATTCTTTCCAACTGGCAGATTGGATCAATTAATAGTTGGAACAATCCCGAGAATAGCATTGATAGATCTTTGATTAAATGGCATCCTCCTAATCTAAATTGGTACAAGTTGAACTTTGATGGGGCTTCTAAGGGAAACCACAGGAGTGCGGCGCGAGGGAGGAGCGATACGGGATCATAAAGGCAATCGATTGCTACATATATCTCTGGTAAAATGGGAATTCAAACTAATCATTTTGCTGAAGCTTTATCTGCTCTTTGGGGTTTGAGAATTGCCCAGGCACAAAATATTCAAAACCTCATTATTGAAGGAGACTCCCTAAATATCATTAATCTTCTTAAGCAGTGCTCATCTCCAAGTTGGAGCATCAAGCATTTTATTGTAGAGTCCATAAGTATTAGTCATACTTTCAATAACATCAAGATCATGCATACCTACAGGGAGGGTAATAAATTGGTGGATGTGCTGGCAAATTATGGCATTAATGTTAACCTTACAGTTTGGGACAATAATAGCATCCCTAAACAGCTTCAAAACAACATTCAGGCGGAACTCCATACGTAAGAAATATCTTGAAATGAGTTATGAATTTTGGGTGTGGATCAAAAATACTCCCACACGTGTTGATTTAAAGTATTGGTTTATGCAAATCATGTCTAATAATCAAGATAGTGTGAATCATATGGGGAATTTCAAGTGGAGATACACGGTTTTGAAAATCACGCATGTGGGTTGCATTGTATTGCTATAAAAGGCGGATTCAAACCTCCTTTGAAGCAAAGGCGGTGATAAAGTGATTGATGGCGAGGGGAGGGCTATTCTCACATGTGTTTTTCAGCGAGACTCGAGATCGGTAGACACGCGGACCGATCGTGGGAAAATCAACGGCTCTCATTTCCATCATTATGCGGATTACTATAGCAAAAAGTGGATTGGATTTAGCGATCGTTAGGAATTAGTTGCAAGCAGTTGAGCGAGAGAAGATGGGGGTCCTCCTTGTCAAATTGAGCCTAGTGTGGACCAGGTGAAAAAGATAATATTGAGCTGTGGAGCATTCTTAGCAAGGGTGGCATAACAAACTTCATGGAAAAAGTTCAGGGGCATGACCAGAGCATCTCTGTGTGTTTTGCAAAGGATTGGAAGGAGAGGACAGTGGAATATGGGGGGCAGAAGGTCTTAATCAATGAAGAACTTATTGCTGAAGTGACCGGCCTTGGCTTGGAGGGCTTCAGATTCTTCAACAAAAGGGTCGATAGAGATGTTGAAGAAAGGAGATTTGTTGAGGGAGAGGAGAAGCTGACCTACATAACAACGGGCCTACTTGTTAGCTCGATCCCTCCGCCATATGATGAAGTAACCCGCATGATGATACGGTTCATCTCCTTGGAAGGAAGGTTTGTCACTGTTCCTGTGAAACACCTTATTTTTCTTAACCACTTTCGTAGGGATCATTTGGTTTGTTTCCCCCATTACTTGTTGAACTCTCTTGAACGCTCCATTCTTGAGTTTCAAAAGCATTCCCGGGTGGTTCCTTTACACCAAGGGCTCATTTTTTTGTTGCACAAATGTTGTCTCCTCAGGTTTCCTGGTCTCCCATCCTCCCCTAGCTCGATTCCCCCTTTGCCGAGCTCTGCTACTTTGCCCACCCTGTTTCTCCTTTCTCTTTCCCGCCATGCACTTTGTGTCCCCCATGCCGGCCGTTCAGGCTTCTTCTCCCATTCCCCCTTCTGATGCTCCCGCCCCCACTTGGCCTCTACCTCGTGGAGACCGGTTACCAGGGCTTCTAGGAAGCTTAACCTTGAGACCCTTGCTGTGGAGAAGGGTTCTCATGAATTTGAAATCACTCATGACCTCCTGCATATCAGCAGTGCTAGCCCCCGGGAAGTGCAATTGGAAAGCTCTACAAAAAGGCTGGAAGCCTTAGAGGTAGATATGAAATTGTTGAAGGATGAAGTTATAAACTTGACAAAACAGAAATGAAAGAGGAAGGAGGAGGAGGAGGATGATGTGGACAACAGCCAAATTGATGATATATATAAGAAATTGCACTCCTTAGACTCCCACTTAGGGAAGGCCAAAACTAGGCATGATTACAACATTGCCATCTTTAGGGCGATTGAGGAATTCATCGAGCAACACGTTAGAAGTGTATCCAACCTAAGCGGAGTTCCAGCAACACTTTGGGGTAATGATAAGGAAAGCAAGAAGACCTTGGAGCAGCTGGATTGTAATGATGCTGCCCACATGACTACTCTGGGTATGTTTAAATCCTGGAAGAATATCAAAACCATCATAGAAAAAGCTACTAAGAAGTAGCTATAGATGCTTTTGCTGTCCTTGTTTGTTTTTTTGCTATTTTTTTACAGATCCTTTACTTCTTTTTTGCAGTAATTTTGTTGTTTTGTCTTGTCTTGGTAGCTTTTTTAGCTACTTTGATCATCATTTTCACATCTGGATTCTGATCCTTTTCTCTCTGGTTCTCTTGCTTATTCTGGCTTTTAGGCCTTCTTTTTGTAAACAAGGGTATAGTCCTTTGAAAAACTATTTTCCATTAATAAAAAAAAACATATAATGGAATCCCTCTGCTATTACGAACTATTAATAGGTATTTGTATTATATACTTCCTCGTATTTAGATACTAGTGTATATCTCGAACTCATGTTGGAGATTTTGTGATTTGACATTGTACATTTAATTTGTTACATAGTGTGTGGAATTAAATCGCTAACGAGGTATCAATTCTATTTTGGTATCTTTTTGGGTTTTCTTTGTTTAAGATATAAAACTGCATGGGAACATGTTGTTTCCCTGAACTTGTAAATATTCTCTTGAGTGGTCTTGAACCTTTGTGAGAAATTTTTTGTTCAACATTGTGCTCGGATTTTGTATTTTTGAGTTCTGAACTGGTTGTATTATAGACATGTTTGATTTGGTTTTGGTATTGAATTGGTTTTTACTTGCTTTTATGGTTTAAGCTCATAACTCTTTTGAATCAAACTACTTGCTCAAAGAAAAATTGGAAGAGTGGTTTAATTGGGTTGTTGGGTAATCTCTTCGAGATCTTGACTGAAATATCTTGTTGGTTTATTGTTCTTCTTGGAAACCCGATCTATTTGCTCTTATAATAAGATGTTGAAATTTATTGTAATATAGTTTTGTCTTGGCTGAGCTTGTGGGTAATTTAGAGTTAGTTCTCTATTCAGGTTTTTACACCTCTTGTTGGGTCCATTAAGTGAATACCCAAGTCTTTTAAAAGGTTAAAAAATTATGATTCCTTAAGGATAGTGTGATGTTTTTGAACTTTACTATAAATTTGTTTTGAACTGAAAAAAATGAACTCATGCTTTATTATGGTAAAGAATGTCAGGGAGATTGCAGTACGTTTTCTTCTTACATTGAGTTGGCTTTGTTCTCTCTTCTGGGAGCTAGTGTATGAGCTTATTGTTTGGATTAGAAAGGGGAATTTGTTGTTAAGTGTAATGAGATGATTTAAGGATTGAATCATATACGAAAAGTTCCTTTTCTAGGTTGTTTGGTTAAGTTCATTTGATTGAAACCTTCTATTAATTATTCTCTTAGGAAATGGAGATTTATTATGTTGATTAGTCTTCTTGTACATATCATTTGACTGATCTGATGTAGAAAGAGATTAGATGATTAGGTTTGTTGAATAGAAAATGTAAACTGGTTGGTTGACTATTTGATTCTATATTCACTCTTGGATTGAAATGGGATTATGTTCTGATGAATATCTTAAATGCTGAAGTTTAAGGTAGTTGTCCTTAAAATGAGGCAGTCATATTCATGTTATGAACCTTTTTTTTTTCAGATGTTTTGTGTTTGGGCATAGTTTATAATGAGTATCCTTATTCTTTTTCGTAGGAGTTAGATGAATCATCCTAATGAGAACCATCTTTGTAAAGCCTTCTTTTGGATTAAAGGAAAGATAAATGTTGTATTCTATTATGATATAATTGGGAACAATGAGATTATATGATATGTTGTTTGCTAAGGGATAATTGATAGGATTAATTAAACCTTAATTCTATAAGGCAGATGTTGTGGATTATATTCCGTTCTCCTCTTATAAGGGAATTTAGATTTGTTAATGTACTTATTTTCTGATTGTTATTACTTATAGTGGTTTGTATGATATATTAATTGTCCCATTAAATCAGAGTTGTTCTAATGGAATAATTAGTGGAATGCAATACATTTTAAGGCTTAGTGCTTATCATGCTCGGCTCATTGAAGCCCGACCCATGCTAACAATTTTTGCGAGATGGAATTCGTAAGTGATAAAAAAGGCTAAACTTATGAGATGCATTGGCTGATTTAAATTTGATTCCTTGTGAAGAATTCTGATTTGTTCTTGAGATTGTATTGAAAAATAAAAGTAGTATTCTTTTAGGATGAAGGTGGTTGTTATGCAGTATGCCTAAAGTGCATAAGGCTTGTAAATGTATAAGTTATAAAGATGAATTGAAAGCTGAGAATTTACTTGTATTGGTTGTGTAAATTATCTTATACTTGTATGAAAAAGATGGATTTCTATCTTGTTGATATTCTTCATATTATTTATATGCTTAATTGGTTATCCTTGATAAGTTGGATAAAGGGATTTAGTTCAATTTCCCTAATCAAAATGCAGCTTGCTAAGCTATAGAATATGATGTTCTTATCTAAACTATATTATATGGTAATGTAATGTGTGTTGAACATACATTAAGAAATGTGGATACTGGGTAGGATATACCCTAACACTTAACATGTAGATAAAGACTCTTTATCTTTCTTAATTGAATATAAACCAAAAAGGTATGTTAATGTGATTACAATTTATTAGACTTCATTTTGTATGAAGTCTACTTTAATTGGATATATACTCAAACGTTGAACCTATCTAAAAGTTATTGTACTTCTTAAATGAAACTTGATAACGTTGTTCAATTACGGTTAATTGGTAGTTTAACTGTGTGACTAAACATTAAAAACAACCGTAAGTATAACGAAGTTCTTCATGGACTAAATAAATAAAATTTAGGAAAGAAATTATTAAGTGTTGGGTTAGGGTTTGGTAGGGTTGCTGAAATCCAGAAATAATCTAAACTAACAAAGTATTAACAATCTCCTTGGGGGTATGTACATCTTGATAAGGTAGTTTCTATAGGATGTTGGCACATGCCAACTGCAGGGCTGTACTTTCAAGAAGGATTGGGTCTTCTCGAGAATATAGCATTATAGTGACATGTGACATCACCCTACTACATTGATCATCTAGATCTACACATAATACGAACTCAGACTTGAACTTAGTTTCTCTCTAGGTCCGGATAGGAGCATATTTAGGATATGAATTAGATTCCAATGGCTTAGGGTACTTTGGCACATCCAGACAACTTAGGTCAACCAAATATTCCCATTTACCCTAAGCCATTGTGAGCATCTTCCTATAATAGGTTATGTTCCTATCTAGGGCTAGGGTTAAACACAGAACAAGTGGTGACGGTAGTCGAAATTACCAATCATAAAAAATAAGGAGTGAGGTGAAGGACGCATTCCAATATGATGAGTATGTCATCCGGGAATAGTGACATACGGTATGTTCTAAATCTTTGTCCAAAGTATCGAAAACTCTTGGTTGTGTTGTCCCATGTCACCAAGTATAAAACAACGTGATATCGGATGAATATTGGTAGCAAATATTTAGATATTTTCTTTAAACAGATCACTTAATACCGGTGTAGGGTAGGATGAAAAAGTATACATTTTGTATTTGATACATAAGATAACATAAATAGATCGGTGAATCACCAAGTCATTATAGCTACATATGTTTATCCATTGAATTTGTTTGGCATGGAATGTTTGATCTAAATAATGTTATATTTAGAATAGTGAACACTATAATTTTTTTCCCTTGTTTCTAAAGTCTTAAAATGGGAATGTTACAACTCCACTATCCTCTTGTTCTTCTTTATCGTCTATCTCTATGGTCAAGGCAGGATTTGTAGCTGCCACATTTTCAACTGTGTGTTTGCCCTTAGGCGGCCTTAAGAGCATGAAATAATTATCCATGTACTTGTTATTTTCCAACCTAGGCTTAAGTTGGAGATAGAAAAACGTGGCTCCACTGTCCCCAATAACCAAAATTACTAGATTCGTAATTATAACATCTGAAATGAGCCTCTCAATGTAGGTAGCTGATATGGATAAACATAAGTTTTTCTGAGAATATGATAGTCACAATCTACCTTGTCTACATTAAAGCTCAACCGATGTACATCAGTAAACCTATGTACCACTTCCTAAAATTAACGTGCTATGAAGGTGTATGATAGTTTGCACTAGGGATTCCATGTCCCATCCTTCATTACGAACCACATGATGTAAAAATGTTGATACATCACAAACTACACCACCTTACCCACTATTGAGGGTAACTCATTTACGTGTCATTCCTCCTCAAACATCATGTGCATTCAATCATACCATAGTTCTACCCTTTTTTGAATGGGCCACTCATTGTTCCTTCACACAAATACTTCTTAAACCTCTCTGTGAGGGACTTCTTCTCCACGGGGTATTCCCAAATTTTGTTCTTTGGCCCATTGGGCACTCTAATTTCTACAAAAACAAGAGATAATAGGATAGTGCCAAAACTTATCTTTTCACCTATGCATGCTTCCTCAATAATTGTTTTACATTTATGAAGCCAACAAAGTTGTAGACTTATCCTTATGAAATTTTTGTCACAATATGTAGCCACATGGTATTTACCTATGACCATCTCTCTTGATCATTCAACTTAGTGAGTAGATGCACAATTGCCTACACCACAGGGTACTTCCTTAATCTATAGATGTCTATTCCACACGGACCCTTGGAGTAACCCAACTACTTGCTTGTAGCTATAAAAAAACCTTTTCATTTAGATCAAAACTAATTTATGTCCTTGTGCTCTTGAGTCCTGTTAACATAGCAATCAAAGGCACAATGATCCTTACCCACCATCTAGTAAAATAGAAAAAGTCCTCATGGAATATGCACATAAGCCATTGGTATAAGCTTTATGGTTTTCCAAAATATGGGAGTTCATATATTTTATACACCCCTACCTTCTTGAGAAACTTCACCCCAACATCGTCATATATTGGCATGTCATCCACCATGCACTTGTTGGTCTTCTTATTTAGTAAAGCGTCTAACTCCCCCTTGTTGTTGGTGATGTGGTGGTTGTAATCACTTACTTTACATCCATGAGATATGGGAATACATATCCCACCTAAAGATCACTCCATCTGAGATCTTTGCTTATTAGAAAAATTTCTCTCGGGAACAACTTCAACCTCGACTTCCACCTTCTTCTTCCCCTTCATACCTACTATAGGTGCCTTCTTCAATGCCATTATAAAAATATTTCCTGTTGTCTTGGCCGAGTAATCTTTCATGCCCTAACTCAAAACCCCATGCCCTAGCTCAAAACCATGAGCCCTAACTCCTTCTTAATGCTTGTGCTTTGCTCAAACCCTTCTCAAATGGGGATGCAAGCCACTTATGTGCACAAATCTACTCTCCATGTCTGGTTTTGTAACTCTCTGCACCTCAACACATTTCTCTTGTCTCAGTCACAAATAGCTCGCTTGAATATTTGTGATTGTAAAGGTAAAAATGAACCCACATCACATCCTTATATTTTTATTTGAAAATTTATTACATTTATTACTCCTTTATCTACCACTGATCATCTCATTAATTGACCATTTTCCTAACTTCCATGCAACACACCTACACACCCTAAAGCTATAACCTTCTTAGCACACCTTCCTAACCGGCTACAAACCTACTTCTACTCACATCCATGTGTTGAAGTACCTCACCACCTGTACCTTCCTCTCGGTAGTTTCTATGGCTTCTACCTACCTTGTGTTATATTGTTCATTCATTTATTTCTAGCTATGGTCTTTCTTAAGAGCAATCTTCTTTCTAGTAGCTCCCTTCCATAATTGAATAACACCTATAAAAGTTTATTTTTATATGTACCCATTTTTGAATTACAAATAACAACCACCCCACACAAATGGTATGTGTAGTCCTCTGTGCATCAAAATAATTCAAATTATAATTATCTTCTAGTGCTAAAACGAGCTAATTACACAAAAAACCAAACTAAATTTACAAAGCATAGTGACGACTTGAAGGAAATACATTAAAAGAAATACAAAAAGAAATCTATACTAAATGGAAATAATGCCTTATTACAAACACGAAGAAGAATTATTTATATTAGGGCTTTAACCTACTCCCATTAAAGTTAGGGTAACCATGTTCCATCAAGCACCTCTAAGCTGACAAGCTCCTAATTCAAGGATGTGAGTGATAACATATAGTCCCAAACAATGCACCTTATGTTTTCCTAGATGGAGACAAAACTTGGAATCATAAAGAAGTACCATCATCCAACATCAAGCTTCTTATTCGTGATGTATACGTCATGCCATGCCTTTTACGGCCTTTTACTACTTTTGAATCCAATGTGCTATGGCACACATCTCATCAACTATATTAACTTGTCAATTCTCTCTTTTGACGATTTCTCATCGCCTAGACTTCTCGTATACAATACACAATTAAGGTAACATGAATTCCATGGGAAGAACTACTTCTATGTGAGACACCAACTGAAAGGGTGTGTCCTTATTCAACCTTTTGTAAGTTGTTCCATATGCCCAAAGTACAACAAAAAATTTATCATCCTAATCATTCCTTCTAATATCACAAATATTTGTTAAAGTGCGGAACAATATCTTGTTAAAGGAATCAATAATCCCATTTACTTGAGGGTGATAAGGTGTAGTCTTGTGGTGCGCGACAATAAATTCATCAATAATATCCCGATTGTCTCATTCAAGAAGTGTGTGCCCCTGTCACTTGTCAAACTCAACCGACATCCATACCTAATAAGAATATTTTCCCATAATAACCTTTTCTGTAGTAACCGTTGTATAATTCTTTATAGGTTCTACTTCTTCCCTCCTTGTAAGATAATCTGTACAATTGATGATGTAGCGTGATCCCATTCTACACACGGTTAGGGAAGCAGGACCCAAAAGTCTATTTCCCATTTTTCAAATGGTTACGCACTAGGAATAGGCCTCAAAGGAATTTCATCTCTTTTTCCAAGTTTACCAAGACACTAAAAATGATCACACACCTTACTGATACTCTTTACAATCCTTGTACATGGTCTCCCACAATAACCTAGTGAATAGATTCTTGCATGTGGTGGCATCACCTGCATAATGCCCACCCATAATACCGCAATGAGACTATTCCATGATATCCTTATGCTCATGTTGTAATACTCACCGACACAATACTTCATCTTGGCCCAGCTTGTATAAGTCACCAATAATCAACATGAAGGGTGTGATGCAAATTACAAGTTGTTTCTTCTCTAAGGATGTCATTCCTTGTAACGCCATAACTATGCATAAGAAGAAAAAAATCCTCTAAATCTTGAAGGCACGCGATGTAACCTATACAACTGTGCATCCAACATTGTATCTTCATTTGTCTACATGTCCTCTCTTGATTTAATTCTTGATAAGTTTTCTAGGAAAGAATTACTTTTACTTGGTTTTATTACGACTGTAAAGTCAAATTCTTGGAATAATAGAACCCGTCGACATATGCGCCCCTGTAAAATGATCTTATTTACCAAGTATTTTAATGCCATGTGATCTATATAAAATACAGAAGGTGTTGCTAACAAGTACTTTCTGAAATTATGAAGCATGTAGATCATCGACAAGGCCTTGAACTCTATAGTTGTATAATTTTGTTTTGCAGGAGTCAAATTTCTACTAGCGAAGAAGATAGGATGATCTATAATACCTTCTCATGGATGAGCTAACACTGTACCAATGGCCATGCTAGAGGCATCCAAATGTACATGAAAAGGTTGGTTCCACGAGGGAAAATGAAAAATAAGCATTGTAGTAAGTCTCTCCTTTAATGCCTCAAATGTTCATTACTGTTGTTCTCCCCAATAGAATGTACCTTTTCCTTTTAGTAACTCTTCCAAGGGTGTAGAAATCTTTGCATATCCTTTGATGAATTTTCTGTAATACCATGTGTGACCTAAGAATCCATGCACCTCACTTTGTTGGTATGTTCCTTTAAGCCTAGAATAACTACAACCTTAGTTGGATCTACTAACAAAAATTTCTTTGCAGATGGTATGCCCTAGTAGAGTTCCAAAAGGTGTAGCAAATACACACTTCTTGATATTTAAAGAGATGCTTAACTATCTACATCTTTCAAACATTAAACACAAGTTGTCATAATGATCCTTAACAAGCCCATATATTGTCCAATCATCTAAGTAAACCTGTAATAATTTGTGAATAAAATCCTAGAATGCTTGAACAATTATGCACAAAAAAGCAGGTGCATTCTTCAAACCAAAGGGCATCACCGTATCTGCAAAGCTTCCCAATTTAGTGGTGAAATTCATTTTCTCTTGATCCTCCTATGTAATTCTTACCTGATGATACTCAGAGAATCCATCTATAAAAGACTAAATTTCACACCCTGGAATGCCTTCTAATATTTCCTTGGTGAAAGGCACAGGAAAAGGATCAATCACACATGCAACATTCAGCTCCATGTAATCCACACAAATCCTCATCGACCATATTTATTTATATTAATTACCATGGGGCTAACCCACTTTGATTCTTATAGGGATTAATGATGTCGATTCAACATTTTATCAATTTCTTCTTTAATTTTTTACGTGTAGGTTAGGGTTCATCCTGTAAGGTCTTTTCTGATTGGGCACTCTCCTTCCATTAGCTTAATCTTCATCTCTCATAACAACTCATGCACCCCCTTTAACTCATGGTAGTGCCTAGGAAATAAGTCATGTAAATCATGTAGTAACTCAATTATCTTTTCCACTTCAGAATCAGACCAATAATCTCCCATTATGGCCTCCTTAGGTTCAAAATCCATGCCAATGTTCACTTTCTTGGTCTTCATAGGTTCATGATAGGTGCGCATATTTTTGTTCACTTGTCTAAGACCTCACGCGTACCTGATAAATGATCTATGTCCAAATATTCTTATTCTTCATCATCCACTATGTAGACCATATTTCCTTTCACCTTCTCAAAGCAAGAGCTCTTAAATAGTTTGACATCTATATCATCTACTTCCTCAAAATGCACTCCTTGTTCCTCCTCACCAAATAAATCTTGAATGAGTTATTTAGCCTTTGCACTATTGCCCACAGTCAAGTGCTCCATAACCCGTAATGTCTCTCTCACCAGAGGTTTAGTAGATAAGTAGTCAAAATTCTAGGTCATTCCTACAATCAAGTCCTACCAATTTCTAGTCTCCCTATGTAGTTCCACATAAACATACCAAACATGTGCGTAGCCTTGTAAAGTGGAATAAAGTTTGTGCACCCAAAGTGAAGGTGGTAAAGCTTCTTGCCCCTCTATCTAGAGTCTCTCACACTATTGAACATGGTGCTGAACATGTTGATTACCATGATATATGCTAATATAAGTAGGTGCATTGCTCCTGAGAAATTGGGTTGTTAGAGAAATTCTTACTTCATTCTATTCTATGGGATTATCTTTGTGAACCATTGACCATCGCACTCATGTCCCGCCAAGGTATATACTAACATAATTTTTCTCCCCACTTGATCCGTCCTTTGCTCCTCCATGGCACGTAGGAATACCATAGGATATCATTCTCATGTATAACGGGTACAAATTTGTTACCTATCCTCCTAATACAACAAGGTTTGATCCTCCATGTAAATGTGCTTCTTACCTCACACCCAACCATATCACACGGGTGTCATGCACCCAATTGTCACAAGAAATACTTATAATATCACTAATAGATTGTGCATATTACCTTTGGAGGACTCTAGATGGCTCAAGTACTTACGGATTTCAAGCGACATGCACATAAATTCTGTTAAGGTCTTCTTCACTCAAAGGCTCCACATAAGGTGCAAATTTACCATCTGTCAAAGGGATACTAACTCATTCTTCCTTGTTATAAAAATTATATACCCCTTTTTGAACCGTAGATCAAATTATTTTCATAACACCAAGGGCACCCAAGTAGAGCTATGAAGTTGTCTTCTTCTGCAAGTGCTAAGACCTTAAAGTCCCCAATGAACTTGTCCCCTTTTATAGTAATGAATGCATCATTTAAAACTCCAATCAAAGTGGCATTAGTTCGATTAGCCATAAACAATATATTAGAGGATGGTTGTGATAGATGTACGCCCATCTATACCCACACATCTAAAGTAAGAACATTCATACTTTTTGTGTCAATAAATATATTACTCAAAAGCCATCCATCCAAAAAAACATTCAAAGTGATCTATGTTAACTAAAATAAGCTCCCTCTTATTTTGGGTTAACTAGCTTCCTTTTGTGCCTCAGTCAAATTTTTACACATTTTAGGCACTCAAAATTTTCTAGGTATTGCTTCATCAGATAGAGAATTTTCTCCCCTTTCCAGAAAGGTAAGGAAGTCCTCCTAAATCCTTGTATTTTGCAAGTTATGGCTCGACGGAGTTTGGAGGGAAAATTTGCCAAGGCGAGACTGTGGGAAAATTTTGGCACTTAGCCTTTTGGCTAGAAAACTCAAGGAAAATTTCAGCCCAAAAACCCGCAAAGGAAAAGAAATTGATTAAGGCTCATAGCTCACGAAATTATGCCACATGCCGGGCGGAGTGGCGAGGCGAAGGAATTCAAGTTTTTGGGTTTTTTTGTCAAAGTGCGTTAAAGGAAAAAATAGAAGCACATCCCCACCGAGCAATGAAATGATGCCACGTGTCCCTGTCGGCAATGGGGAGTCGGGGTGTTGGGAGGATTTGGAGAAATTTTCCAAAGTGGTTAAAAGCAAAAAGGAAAAATTTTAACCACATCTCTACACGAGAATAAGAAGGCGCCATGTGTCGGCGGAGGTCGGGCTAGCGGAGAACCTTTAGAAAATTCTCCCGGGAGGCAAATTGGGAAATTGTCTCCTAAAGCCATGGATCAACCAGAGGGTGCCACATGTCATCAGAGGAGTGGGGCATAGAGATTTTTTGGGAAAGTTACCTAATTTGAAAAAAGAGGAAAAAGTTTGAATTTTGGCTCATGAACTGAATTTTGCCTTTTTTCCTAAATCTTCGAGAAGGGCATATCTTTACTTTTGAGCTCAAATTTTCATGATTTTGGTATCATTGGAAATCTAGTGAAATTATCCACACAATGGATAGTTTAATTTTGATTTTTGATGGATATTTGTGGGAGAAAAATGGGAAAACATCTCTGGCATGCAAAAAACGTAGAAATGGTTCCCAACCACCAAAATTAATGAAGTATGGGCCTCTTTCTTACTCTGCGAAGCAATGTACTTGAAGTATGGGATTTTTCATGGAAACCCATCATTTTCAAGCCAATTAAATGGATATTGTTGGTGGTTGAAGTTTCAAATCAAATTTTCTTGTGTTTTCTCATTTCTTTCATTGTTTGAGAGATAAAAGCCAGTTTTGGCTCATTTGTAAAAGTTGTTCATCATTCTTCTCACTTTATCCCTTATTTTCTTCCCAAGGTCGAAAATGGAGTTTGAACCTCCTCCCCCTGCTTTGTGATGGCATTTTTCCTCTTACCCGTGAAATGATGATTCTGTGCAAACTTCTGGAGCAATAAAAAATGTGTTTTGTGATGCATATGTCCATCCTTGCTCATTTTTGGTTGTTTTCTTTTACCTCTCTTCATTGCAGGTATTTGTGCATGTTTGAATGTTCATTACAGGTTTTAGAGCTATGTTCATGGAGTTTTGGAACATTTTTGTGTGAAATCCATCTTTGGTCTGTGATGCACTTGTCCATCCTTCCATTGCTCACCTCTCTTTGTTTTATGGCAGTTTTGATAGATGTTCAACACTTTCCTTCTTTGGTGTATCACCGTTTTAGTGTAGGCTCTATTTTTTCTATTTTTCTTTCTCTCTCCATCTCCTTGGAAGTTATATTAGGATTAGATTAGCTTTCCTACACTGGAATAGCTTGTGGTAGGTAGTTTAGGAAGAGGAACCAACCTTCTCTAGAGAGCTTTCTCCATTTGCAAAGGTACCACACCTTGGGAAAGCTCAATGTTGTGAAATCACACCAAATGACATTTCCTTAGAAAAGAAAATACATAGGTCATTTTGGGGTCTTTGTGAATTTACAATAATAGTTTTGGCATGCCGGTGGGACCAAAAGGTCTTCCCCTTAATTTTTGTAGGTTGATGTGTTCCTATTTAAAATTTCAACCTTTGGCAACAATTGCAAACAAAATTGGTGACTCCATCGGAAAATAACTCATTCTCCGAGTTTCATACCTATTTTACATCCATTTCAATTCACTCTTCTTTCCATATCTTTCATTCTTTTCCATCGTTCCATGAAGTTATGCAATCATGAATTCATTTCCCTCATGGAATTCACATTACACAACAGAAAGTACATTCCATCTCAATATGTTTTTCAAATCCTCCAGATTAGCATTTTGATCAAATTCAAAACTAGTATGCATATCCATAAGAGCAATGCAAAAATCAGTTTGGCTATGAAGCATATCAAGCACAAGAATATGCATATGGTGAAGGCAATCAAGAAGAAAATGCAGATTTGTTGGAGAAGATCCAAAATATTGAGGCAAGCATGGTGCAATCCAGGGCTCAACAAATGAATTTTTTTGAAATCGATTATAAGGCACCTTGTTGCAATGTTTCCATTGATTGCAAAGTGGACTGAAGGAATAGAGGTGTATGAGAGGAGTATTCAGCAACCTTTTCAATGGGTAAGCACACCATCTCATGCCTTTTATTTTCCTCTTTTCTAATCTGTTTTATCTCAAAAAGCGGTGCAAGTTTTAAACTCTCCATATGTTACTCCAAGTGTTGAGTCCATTTCTCCATCCCCTATTCTTCCGCCTCATCTCAATTCTCATGTCCTTTTCCCTACCAAAAATTCATCCCCTCCAAAGTGACAAGAAGTTCTACCTCCTCCATAACCACAAATAATTGCAAAACTAGTTGAGTCACAACCCATCCCTCCTCTTGCAATCCCAAGTCCATGTTGGGAAGATAAAAATCAGAATGCCGATTAAAGAAAACAAGAAGTGGAGCCCAAAAAAAAAGAAATGATAAAGAATATAAAGAGTTGGGCTGCTAAATTTGGGATTACAAATATCCCTTTGTTGGTTAAGCCTATAGAGGAGGTAAAGGTTGAAGAACAAGTGGTGGCCAAGGCTGATTTTATAGCAGCAGAGAAGAAAGAAGATCAGTCATCAAGTTGCTCAGAGTGTAGTGTCCATGTTGGCACTCTACTAGAAGAAGATTTTGATCAATAGAAGTTGCACAATCAGCCATGGAAGAAGAAAGATCTAAAAGAGATCTTGCAGCCCCAACTTGTCCTCTAGAGCAGCAGATTGAAGAGTTTGATTTGACAAACTTCATGCTAGAGGAAGAGTTCAATCAAGAGAAATATGGTCTTCAAGTAGCAGAGGAAGGAGAAGCTACTCCAAATCCAAAAGAAGAGGAGCACATTCTAGCTATGGAGGAGAAAAGTGCAGATCCAAAAGATTTGAACACAAAATAGGCTATAGAAGAACCTTCAGTTCTTCCTTCTACTTCATTCTCTTCAAGCTCCAACATTGAAGAAGAGTTTGATCTTTCAAAATTCATCTTTGAGAATGAAGATAACCATGGTGAGCAAGTTGTAGATCAAGATAACACCATGGAAGAGGTTGAACATTTGTAGTAGGACAACAATGAGGTAGTTTATCTGTCAGATTTGGAGGACTATTTTGATGGAGAGGAACTGGTTGAAATCACACCATTTTCTCCTTCATCATCCATCTTACAAACACTTGAGCCTGCTTTGTCATGAAGGAGATATTTCAATTACGCAGTAGCTTTGCATCTTATAGCAGCTCATTGGAATCAAGTTTAGAAGATACGAATCTTCCATTTTCTTCATTACGGGAAGAAGAGAAAGAGCAGAAGGGTTCCACCATTCCTTCCACACCATCCATTCAAGAAGGTCTACAATAGGACTCCATTTTTGGAGTTGAAAATCAGAGAAATGGGCATATCAAATGGATCAAACCTTGCCCAATCAGGTATTTGGCTTCATTGGAGCCAAAGGAGGAGTCATAACTAGTCATGCTTGCCTCCAAGCATGAGGATGATATGCAAAGTACCAAGGATCAGCTGCCATACCTCTTCAATCCAAATGTAAAGCAACTAAAAGAGGTATTTGATTTATTTTCAGTTGACACCTTGATGATTTGGGTATAAGAAAATCTTATTCTTGATTTTCCACTCATCTAACCAGCCATGATCAGCTCCAAATCATTTGCATGGCTGCCATTTTTGAGGAAGGGAAGCTATTTCTCCTTGCAGTTGTAGGCTTTGTTTGAGCTCCCTTTGCTCTTGGTTAGAGTAGAGTAGGTAGGTTTGCTTTCAGTAGAAGAAGTGCTTGTGCACACTCTGCATATCCCACTTGGGGTATGTATGATTTCCAATTTTGTACATAGTTGTTTGGTGTTGTTTTGGTTGCTCTTGCACAGTGCATTTAGTGGCTTTTGGTGAGGATCAACTCCAAGTTTTAGTGGGTTTCCAAGTGGCTCAGAGGTCATATTTTCATAGTTCAGATTAGAATTGGTTATCAAGCTTGACTCCATGCCCAATGGATGCTTCAAAGGCCACTAATCATTCATCTAGCAGGTAGATGACCCCTGAGAGTCACCAAATTGTTAACCAAAATAAGCTCCCTCTTATTTTGGGTTAACTAGCTTCCTTTTTGTGCCTCAGTCAAATTTTTACACATTTCAGGCACTCAATTTTTTTGGGTATTGCTTCATTAGATAGAGAATTTTCTCCCCTTTTGAGAAAGGTAAGGAAGTCCTAACTCCTTGTATTTTGCAAGTTATGGCTCGGTGAAGTTTGGAGGGAAAATTTGCCAAGGTAGACCCATGGGAAAATTTTTGGCACTTAGCCTTTTGGCTAGAAAACTCAAGGAAAATTTCAGCCCGAAATCCCAGAAAGGAAAAGAAATTGATTAAGGCCCGTAACTCATGAAATGATGCCACATGTTAGGGTGGAGTGGTGGTGGTAGAAGGACTTCAAGTTTTGAGATTTTTGTCAAAGGGTGTCAAAGGAAAAAATAGAAGCACATCCTCGCTAAGTAATGAAATGATGCCACGTGTCCAGTCAGCAGCGGGAGTCGGGGCATCGGGAGGATTTGGAGAAATTTTCCAAAGTGGTTAAAAGCATAAAAGGAAAAATTTGAACCACATCTCTCGCATAGAATTAGAAGGTGCCATGTGTCCACATGTCGGCAGAGGTCGAGCTAGCGGAGAACCTTTAGAAAATTTTCCCGGGCGGGAAAATTGGGTAGAATTGTCTCCTGAAGCCGCGAGATCAACCAGAGGGTGCCACGTGTCATCAGAGGAGCGGGGCATGAATATTTTTTGGGAAATTTTCCCAATTCAAAAAAAGAGGGAAAAAGTTTAAATTTCGGCTGCGAACTCAAATTTTGCCCTAATTTCACCATTTTTTTCCTAAATCTTTAGAAGGGCATATCTTTGCTTTTGAGCTCAAATTTTCATGATTTTGGTATCATTAGAAAGTTGGTGAAATTCTCCACATGATGGATGGTTCAATTTTGATTTTTGATGGAGATTTATGGGAGAAAAATGGGAAAACATCTCTAGCATGTAAAAAATGCAAAAATGGTTCCCAACCACCAAAATTAATGAAGTATGGGCCTCTTTCTTGCTCTACGAAGCAATGTACTTCGAAGTATGGGATTTTTCATGGAAACCCATCATTTTGCAGGCCAATTAAATGGATCTTGTTGGTGGTTGAAGTTTCAAATCAAAATTTCCCATGTTTTCTCATTTCTTTCATTCTGTTCGAGTGATAAAAGCCAATTTTGGCTCATTTGTAAAGGTTGTTCATCATTCTTCTCTGCCTCTCCCTTCTTTTCTTCCCCAGGGTCAAAAATGGAGTTTGAACCTCCTCCCCTACTCTGTAATGGAATTTTTTCCTCTTACCCATGAAATGATGATTCTGTGTAAACTTCTGGAGCAATAAAAATGTGTTTTGTGATGCATTTGTCCATCCTTGCTTGTTTTTGGTTGTTTTCTTTTTACCTCTCTTCATTACAGGTTTTGGAGCTATGTTCATGGAGTTTTGAACATTTTTTGTGTGAAATTTATCTTTGGTCTGTGATGCACTTCTCCATCCTTCCATTGCTCACCTCTCTTTGTTTCTATGGCAGTTTTGATAGATGTTCAACACTTTCCTTCTCTGGTTTATCACCGTTTTAGTGTAGGCTCTATTTTTTCCATTTTTCTTTCTCTCCTTGTCTCCTTGGAATTTATATTAGGATTATATTAGGTTTCCTGACTTTGGAATAACTTGTGGCGGTAGTTTAGGAATAGGAACCATCCTTCTCGGAGAGCTTTCCCCATTCGCAAAGGTCCCACACCTTGGGAAAGCTCAATGTTGTGCAATCACACCAAATGACATTACCTTAGAAAAGCAAATCCATAGGTCATTTTTGGGGTGGTATGAATTTGAACTCACAATATCCTTGTCATAATCCAAGCTATGAGGGGGAAGATTAGCATGCGGGATATACCGTCCATTCTTAATATTTACGTGCGAGTGTTTCCATTTAACCAATTCCATAGTAATGGAATAATATTATCCTTGCACATCATTTTGCATATCTCTTTCAAATCATTAGCATATGACTAGACCATCTCTCTTGCCCTCTTTTGTTCCAACTTCTGTATTGTCCCTCACCATGAATATTTCGAGTACCTCCATGGTTTCATGATAAACATCCTTCTTAATAGGTACTACCTCGGGATCGGTGCCAACTTTGGCATCCTATAATTTTCCATGGCATGTTGTATTCTAACCATCCATGCACCCTTGTTTTCCTATTTATGTTGCTTGCTAATAT
Organism: Taxus wallichiana var. yunnanensis; assembly: GCA_018340775.1. Classification (NCBI taxonomy): domain Eukaryota; kingdom Viridiplantae; phylum Streptophyta; class Pinopsida; order Cupressales; family Taxaceae; genus Taxus; species Taxus wallichiana. Next base: position 406,526,663 of record CM031240.1, on the reverse strand, counting down.
GCTCATATAAGTCTAGGCATTCCTCATAGTTATGATTATTCCCTCAAAAATAAAAAGTAATATTCTTAGGGAATTCACACCTGTAGTGGTCAGGAGATCTGAAAGTATAACACATTCTATGAGGAAACTTTCCTCTTCCACCACCATGGCCTCAACCCCGAATCCACCATGGTATCCTTGACCTCTGCCATGAATTCCTTCAAAGTGTCCTTTATTCTAATCGTAGCACCCTTGAGTGTGATCATGATCATGGTGCTCACTTTTACTTTTAGAGTTATCTAATACTCCTGTATGTCATACACCAATATCGATGGCATCATGGATCGACCAACCACCTAAAATCTTCTATGTTGGGAGTCGTGGGCGAGAAAATCTTATAATAGCATGATACTTTCTTTCTTATCACACATTGTAATAATGGGCAACACATTACATCATGGTATAAATGACATATCACATAGTCTACCAAAAATGAATGTCTTGACCTATGGGGACAAATATCCTTATTGTGCCCTTCCACTTCACAATCTATACACTAAATTCTAGTGCACATCTCGTGTGTTGAATTGGCCGATAGTTTCTCTAACTACTTCGGCATAGATGTAATCTGTGCTTCCAAGAATGGGCCATGCCAATGTCTATACTTCTGATTACCTCAGTGTGTAACACTACTTAAAGTGCTTTACGAGGGTCTGTATATGTCTTATGTGACAGTGCCCTCCTAAAAGGTGTGATCAAATGCCTAACGAACCACTATGCATGTTGGCTTGTATGGATATCATAAAAAAGATTAGACAAGAGTATTTTGAAATGGACATCATATTCCCAAATGCTCTTAGTAGTTCCCTGTTAAATATCCTTGAGGGTACTTATACTCTTCTACTTAAACTCAGGGATATAAAAATCCTTAAGGAAAGCATCCTTTAGTGATGCGTAATCTACACAAGTCAAATTAGGGTCAAACTTCCTATACCAACTATGTGCATGTCCCTACTGATGTAATTGTGAATTGACTTGCCCTACACTCGGAGAAAGTTGTAATCCCTTATGTGTGCCACAATATCTCACACATGTGCACATGCTCGGTAACATCTTCTATTTCCCTATATTTTGGAAGAGGCAAGCGACATCTCCATATAAGTATTCAGGGTTGGTAAGGACCACGCCCACGACCCGAGAACCTCCTATGTTACCTCTACCTCCGAGACCCCAGATTCACTAGAATTAGATCCATTTATGCCCCCTAATCCTCTACATGTAGCTGGAAGTGGACCGGTGGATGTCTTGCCCTATGTCCCAACGGTGGAGCTAAAGCTGAACGCCTACAATACGTGAGGTGGTACTACTCCCCAGTGAGTCCAAAATTCTATGCACTTGAGTTTTTACCGATGATGCACCTAAAAGGTACATCCAAATAACAAAGATGATGTTTTCCCGGCCATAGATGCACTTTCTACTTATTTAATCCTTTTCTTCTACTCCCAAAACTAGCTTCACTGACTCATCGGTTATACTAGATACTAGAAAACCAAGTGCAAGCGGCTAGGTTACAGTAGATTTAGATGCGCACTGTAGACAATGTCATCTTTCTTGGTGCACTCCCATATGAGGTGAGGAGGGTTACTTTCCATAATTGCCTAAATGGGGAGTTATAGATTCTCTTGTTCCATGCCTTGTGCATGAGCTAAAAATACTTCACGAGACATATCTCTCCTCAACGCCATTCATTTCGCAATATATTGATGCTTCTCTATCTCCCTCTTGCACAACTCATCGTACTTAATTTTCCTTTCTTCTCTTTACCTCTCACCGCTAGGTCTGCGCAATCCTTCACCAAACCTACTCTCGCCCCACGTGTGGTAGGGTTTAGCTAGCCATCAACTTTTCTTCCAAGTTCAAGGTTACCATCAAGATTTTGATCTCCAGTGGAATGCCTTACAAATAGGTTCCCCTGGGATAACTTAAAAATTGGAACTCATCTACCTCCGGGAAAGAGTAAGTAGAAATTGAGTGTTCTAAAATATAGCTATTTAGAACTCCATAGAACCAAGTGTCCATAGCACGTGTCTAAATTAGATCAACACAATAGAGGGATGAAAATTCTTCCTGCATCTAGAAAAGTGTGTGATACCTCCAATACCTTTTAGACGTATAAGAAACTAGCCACTTGTACAAATCTATCAAAAAGATAACAATGAAACTCTCATATATACAGTCATACAAGTTCTACTCCACGCATGCACGTGTGTCAAACTTAGATCTAGTGTTGAACCTCGAGTGTACTCTTCTTCCAGATCTATTATCCACTCCTTAATACTTACTAGGGTCAACTAGTACGTCTTCATCATTAAACATCCTGAAAATAACTTAAAAAGAGATCTCGGCAGTAGAACCAATGATGCACCTATAATCTCTGTGAATAACCAGTGCGGCTGGCACATCACTCGGCTTGAGTGAGTGCTCACTGAAGCATGTAAAGGTACCATGTCCCTCTTTAAATTTTCTTATGTAGGATGTTAGTGTGATGATGATGATACATATTCAGATCCAAAACCAAACATAAGCATTTCACAGTGCATAAACCAGATCTAGATCTTAGAGAATCATGAATTAAACAATAACTATAATAAGATTAACCATACATGAACCAAATTCAGTTATGTCTAACACCATTATCTAGCCAATATACTCCATTACATTAAACACTGTAAAACATAGAAGCTTCTTACATTATAAAGTATATCCATAAGTCATGCACATATTAGATCCAACAACATAACTCTACAATAATTCACACACACTAAACTACATAGTTTAATACATATTTATAGAGGTGGGGACTTTCCCTTCACCACCTATGCACTTCTCAAAATAGGTTGCATGCTGATAATAGCCATGCACCTTTACAATAATATTCATTATTGAGTTGTGGAGCTTAATTACTTCGGATTAGCATGCAATATGAAACTTGTTGGAAAATATAGTAACCGACATCAGTTATGGAGGGGGTGACATTAGTCACTTATTATCGGCATTGGTTAGGAAAGGGGGAACTAACATTGGTTAGGGCTAACCAACATCATTTATCTCTGTGTGGGTGTTTTAATTAACTCATGGGAATTAGGTCTATTTTTAGTATTAAAGAAGATCTATTGATTGTAATTACATGGATTAAGTTCCCTAAGTTTGTATACACCTATATAAGCATGGAATATAGGGTTTAGAAGTAAGAATAAATAAGAACTTATAAAATTTGATGATTATTGTGAGAATAATTCGAGAGAGAGAACTCTTGGAGAAGAAGCAAAATCTTGGGTGAAAGATAATGTTGTACATCGAGAGGTGTGAAAGATTGTAAATCTTCAATTGTATATCTTATGAAATATTTAGATAATAGATTATTTTTTTTCTTGGTGGATGTAGCTCACATTTGGTGAACCACGTTAAATCTGGTGTTGATTTATATCTCTTGTTTTGTATATTTATTCTAGTTGAATATCCATTTTTATTCGCGGGTATACTTAGATCGATGTATTATCTCAGTAAATCCGGTGTCTTGAACCCAACATGCATACATGCAAGTATTGTAATAATAGATGTCTTATAACAATCCTATTATTATCTCAAACCATGCACGACACTTATCGACAATCATTCCAAAAATATCATTACATGTAGTGCAAGTCTTCATCCCTATGTGTGCTCTGCATGCTATTTCCAAAAATAGCCCTTATCCATAAAAATGACTAAGTACTAATCCAAGGGTTATGGCGCGTGGTTCCTTTCCTATCTTCCCACACCTTAAAATACACCTTGTTCCCACACATGCATCATTTGTGAGTCTTATCCTTAGAGAAACATTCTTTCTGCTTTCAACAGTTGTAGTATTTTCTCATTCGTTATCAAGTTAATGAGCTAGCTACTAAAGAAGCTACACAACTTAGAAATGTTGGAGGGTTTATGTTACCTCGGATGTACGATGATATGGGTGCATGATGGATGATGGATCCTTGCTACTACAAATCAGATGAAATATGTAAGTAAGACTGAAAATGATTTTGATTAGATGATTTGGGTGGGGGTTTCCCAATGAAAGCAAAACCAAGAAGTGTTAACTTCCTCAGCAGATGTCAACCCCCATTGTTAAACAAAAGTAATGTAAACAAGGAAATATATACTGATAATATGTAGAGACTAAGAGAATACAAAATATGAAAGCACTATTGATTGATTTAGATATCGATATGATTAAAACAATTGAAAGATAAATGTCCCTAATCTGGGTTGACAATTACCAGGACCATGGAGAAGCGAGGTTGATGGCAACTGAGAGAGCCAGATCGAGAAATGTGGGAGGATTATGCGGACTGCAAGATCTAAATGCAATATGGAAGCTGCAGTAGTCTGAGGATGTTGGAATCAACCTACAGAGGAGGTATGAAGGAATAGAAACTAGGAAAACAACATAAATCAAGGATTAAAGGGAAAGAATAAAACCGAGACCCTAGTCAATGATGATTGGGGTGTAAAAAGCAGATTCTACTATAAGAAGAACCGGATGAGGGTTGGAGAAAATAGGAAAGAACACAGAGCTCGAGGACAAGGATGGGAGAAGGGTTTGGAACAAAAATTAAGGGATGATGAGGCTGAGTTGATAGTGACTGTCGAGAGTCAATGATGATATGAAAATTTGGATAAATCGAAGAAAGGCATGCCAAGTGAGAAGCTGCAAGTATGGAAATTTATGACGAAGATGTGAGTACTTGTTGTTGATATTCTAAACCATAAAAATATTATTTACATGAAATACCAAGATAATATGACAAAATATGATTAAAGTAATGTCAAATGATGATAATCTCACAAAAGTTTGATCACAATTGACACATGCATCTTTGTAAGGAGGTCTGAGATACCTATAATGGCTTCTAGAATATTTAGGCATGAGGATTTTCCACAGGATACAAGAGAGCTATGGGATTCACATGAATTCCATTGGAAATAGAAATAAATCACATAGCTTTATATGGTTGATGGTGACTGGGTTGGGTTGTTGCCGATTGCGGAGAAAGTTTCCACAATAGGAATATTTTCCTATTTTTGGCATGATTTCCTATTTTTTAGGATTTGGCCAAATGTTTTAAAGCATTAGGCAGGAAGAGGTGTCTAGAGAGGAGGTATAGGTGAGTTGGCAGTAGAGATAGGTTAGAAAAAACATAGAGATGCATAAGATGTATATTTAGAATGAAAGCATCCTAAAATAGAAAGTTGGTTAGGGCATGATTAATTAATTAATTAATGTTGATTAAATAAGACTTAAAGGTGATGGGAATTTAATTAATTAATAAGGATGGATTAAGTAAATATGCACATGTGGGTGATGAGGGTATATATACTGAATTTAGGTGTCTATAGATAGATGAAATGACATATATTAGTTGTTGTCTCAAGATAACTCAAGAGTGAAGATGCAAAATCATCCAAAAGTCCTTGAAATAGGAGCTTGGGCTCCTATTTATAATTGTGGGTGATTTTTTGGAATCACCAATGATCCGGGAAATTTAGAGGAAACTATTTGGAAGTGGTTTCAACCACTTCCAAAATGGGATTTTTGGGTATGGAGATGAGGGAAAATGGTTAGGGAAGAGGTTAGGAGGTTAGGATGTTAGGATGAAAAAGGTTAAGATAGGTTAGAGATGGTTAGGAGGTTTGGATAGGTAAATATGATTTACGGGGGGGTAAACAATGATTTTATGGGATGAGTAGGATGATTTAGATAATGTTTAAAGTGATAGGTTTTAATAAATTAATGTGTGTATGCGGGAGTAGGTGGGTGATGAAAATCGGTGTCTACATTTTCCTCCTTTTGTCGAGTGGTTTGTGATGGACAAATTGCTGGACAAAAACAATTTGAGATGGTTTGCTTTGTGCTTGGATGGGTGATCCCCCAACAAAATGGTGGTGATTGTAACATAGTATAAATAATCACCAGTTTGATTGAGTTGATTGGATGGTTTGATGTGTGTGTTTCATTTTGAGTTGTCCCAAGATGAGGTGTAGAATAAAAAATGTGCTACCATGGAATCAAAAGATAGGGGAATTAAGGGGTTCACATTGTATATAAAGAATGATTTGTAGGAAAAAAATGTGAATGAAAAGGTGGGCATTTGAGACAATGAATATAAGTGATAGGGGAACCAATGGGTTCATGTCCTATAGACATATGACTTACCGGTGCTAAGATTGTAAAACAAATCCAAGATGGATTTTGATAGAGGCAAGGTTTTGATTGATTATGTTACATAATCAAGGCATGATTTGATTAGATTGGTTAGTTTATAATGTTACTGAAAGGGTTCACAACCCTTAAAAGGAGGCACATGCTGGAAAAATGTGCTATTTTGATGAATATGATAGTTTTTCAAATGACTTGGATGTTTTAAAAGTGTGTTTTGATAATTTAAAAGGAATCACAAGCGATTTAAAGAAGTTGTTGACAATTGAAGGAATTTTTGGTGATTCTACGGTGAGAAAATTTGTGCCCTATAAATAGTTAATTTTACGATGGTAAATTCATTTTTACCATGTGCTTTGAGATATTTAGAGCTCTAATTTTGTGATTTTTGAGTGAAAATTGAGAAATGGAGGCTGTCGGAGGATCCTGGAGGTAGAGGAGACCCACCTTAGGAGAGGTAAGTACCATTTTTGTTATTTTTGTGTGTTTTTGTTTATTTTAATTTTTTAGGTTTTTAGGCTGTATTAGAGAACATTTTTGAGTAATCAAAATCATTGAGGATTTTAGAAAATCACATGCGATTATGGTGAAATGTCGATAATTATGATAAATCGCTAGTGATTAGTGTTATTTTGTTGTGATGTTGTAATTTTTATTTAATTTTTCATTAAATGGTGTTCTAATGGATTTTTATGTGTTGTGGATGTAGGTGAGAGATAAAATGACTATCCGAGATAGGATTCCTTTAATATTGGATGTTATGCAAGGTTCGTTATTAGATGATGCTTGGGCTCACTTGGAGGATGTTGGTTTTGAGTGATGTGCCATTACAGGTAGATCCATAGGCAACAAATTTTTTTACTCACATTTTTGGAGATATGGGATCTGTCACTTGCACATTTGGGTTACCATCGGGTGAGATTACCATCACCCTAGAGGACTTATGTATGACTATGAGGTTGGCCATATAGGGGGGGGATTTATTTGGTTGATGAGATAGATAGACTAGGATTGATGAGGAGACTATATGGTGGTAATGTAGACATGATAGAGTTATCATCGGGAAAGTCCCTACCCTATAAATAGGATAGATGCACCATTGTTTTGGCTAGTTCATAGAGTGTAGATAAAGTGTGAATAGGGAGTTATTTTATGGCTCTATAGTTTCTACTACGAAGTATGTTATGAGTCTGTAGGAGTGTGCATGATCCAACACATGGATGCACTAAGTATATTATAATCAACTCTTTATTATGTATTTGATTAAGGTTTACAATTGATAACTAGGTTTGGTTGCTAAGTTGACTATGTATGAGTGTGGAATTATGAGACTTCAGATCTTTGTAATCATTCTATATGTTGATTGAGTTTCCCTATTACATGTGTTTTTGAACTACGATGATTATGATGATTATCTTTGCATCAATGGATGATTTTACTATGAATATGATGAACATGCATGCTAACATCTTGATAAGAAAATTAAAGGAGGGAATCGATGACTATGTGTGCTTTGGGTGAGCTTCAAGATTTGTCTGGATGACATGCCAATGTGCATAGCTTTGGTTGGGTAATAAAATACTAAACTTCCTTTGGTAATAAAGGTTATATTTCAAATAATCTAAGGATTACCTATTATCACTTGCCAACATTTTGTTAGGAATTAATAGAATCTAATGTGGAATAATTCCTCAGAATCGCAATAATAAGAAGTATGAATAGAATTACAAACATGAAATATACACAACATGAAGACAATATGTAATGTGGTTCACCCAATGTGGGTTACATCCACCAAGAACACTTGCTCAAATTTTATTCCAAGCCAACATTCTTCACAATTACAATAACTGAGATCTTGTTTGAAGTGCTTTGAACAAACCCTCCCGAATTCACACACACTATTCACCTTCACAAAACACACTGATATATATCCTATTGTATGTCCATATATTTATAAGTACATCAATAGGTAGCCAAAGAGGCGGTTTTACAAAACAATGGAAACCAAAAATCCAACAGCCCATAATGGTTACCCATTACCCATGGGTTAATTAAACAACCATGAAAATTTGCTTCGGGGGCTTCACCCCTGAGCCCCCATTGAGGGGGCTTCACCCCCAAACCCCCTTGACCCACTCACCGGCGAGTGGGACCACCGTAAAAATATCCAAGTGTAACACATGGAAGGTGTACCAAACTCTAACATGAAAATAGGCTCCACAAACATAACACATTTGAAGATTCTTGGGAGGATTGTACCAATGAATATGAAGTGAGGAAAATATTATTTGGCAGTTATCGTTGCAACTAATTAAAGACATCAAATATTAAAAGGTTCATGAAAGTATAGAAGATGATGATTCTAATCTCTATGTGGTAGAATATATAAAATCCATCTAGTGCACTCTTATACCTAACATTGATTGGTCTCAAGATGAGAAGGAAAACCCCAATGATATGAATAATCCAGTACTCCTAAGAATGAGATATTAGTTCAATAGGAAAATAAAAGAGTTCAGGGAATCACAAAATACATATTCTTCTCAAGAAGCTTCCACCTCATAGAAAGATGTCCAACTCAAAAAAATTCTTCCCCCTCATCCTTGGACTTAGGAACAAAAGTGTATATGAAAAAGATAAATCAAGAGAGGCTGAGAAGAAATAAGAAATGATTGAACAAGGAGAGAAAACTCAAGAATTGGTTGGTGAAGTTGCTTCTACCCCTGAACAATTATCACAACCTTTTGAAGAGAAAGAAAAAGTAGCTGAGGAAAATAAAGATGAAGAAGAAGAAGAAAAGGAAGAATATGAAGTTGAGATAATTGAGCTAGATATAGGGAAAACTAATGTTTCTAGGCCTAAGTTAGAGGTTAGAAGGCCAACCTCTTCTTTGTTATGACTTCCACTATCAAGGTTTCTATTTCTCAGCCTCCAAGTTCCTAAACTATTCTTGCATTTCCTCCCCCAACTACTTCTTCTAGAGATTCCTTCATATGGGTCCAACCCATGCTTAAACGAAAGAAAATTAAAGCATAATCTCATATTGAGGTTTGAGAATTCAACGTTGTGGCTGCTCTTCTCAGCACATCTCCTCCTCCTCCTAATAAATCCAAGAAAACTTCTCATCTGGTTTCAAATTCAAAGGGAAATAATTCTTGGAGATTGCTAAACCAAAGGGGATAAGAGTGATAAAGAAATATCCATTTCTGATTTGAAGCTACCGAGGATCTTGCTAGGAGAATCAACTCCAGAAGTAGATGTACATAACCTTAGAGATACAACTCTAAGGTCATCAAGAGATTCGAGAAGGAAAAAAAACCCAAGAGAAACTTGAGGAACATGTGTAAATTATTTCTAATTTTATCAAGTATTTTCTTGCATTATCTAAGACTCCTCTCAATCCTACTCCCCTCTCTTCACTTTCATCTATAGCTGCCACTACCGGAATTGATGGAAAATCCATCATATATATTCACAAGCATGCTACATTTGGTATGACATCTAAGGCTTGGGTTGAAGGAATTATAGGTTTAGGATTACAATTCATTGATGAGGCATACAAAGCATATGATAACATTACCTCAACCCAAGAAAAAATTAATTCAAGAATTGACTTCATTGAAAAGGAACTCAATATTCAGGAAGACTGCATACAAGATCTTCAGATCATGAGCTCAATAGATGAAAATATCATTATTTATCATAAGGTTTTTTATGATTCAAAGAACAACTTATCAAGAACCTAGACGTTTAGTTTGGAGTGGAGAATTAAGGTTTTAGAGGAGGATGTAACCGAGCTAAATATTGTAGTTCAAAAAAGGTGAATAATTGAAAGCTGAAATATTTTCTAATTTAAAAAAACTTCATTTCCAAATCTTTAAGGATAATTCAATAGAAAGAAATCAAGTTGACAAGATAAAGGAAAAGTTCAAATCACTCATCATAGAGGAGTTGTTTAAAGAAAACTTAGTCAACAAGGAAAAAATGGAATAACTATCGAACTTTATAATGTTGTTGTAGAGGCAACTAAGGTAATGGTGCGAGAATGGCGGAATTTCCAAAGAAATGGATTATGATATTGGAATCTAGTTAACTACTCTAGCAAACACCATTGTCCCCAAAATTAATAATATTTTAGTTGTTGTGACAAAGTTTCATATGCAAGTGCTCAAACTCAAAGTGCTAGCCTCGGTTGTTCTTACTTATTCCTTCATCTTCCAGCTCATAAAGGTTTCTAATTGTTCTATTTTGAAGTTGGATTTATTATTTAAAAAGTAAAATTGTAAAATAAAGCCAACTTATGTAATTAATTAATTAAATGCTTAACACTTAATTAAAAATATTTAGTTAGAAAAGGTAATTACATCCTCCCTTTGGCCTATACAAGGCCTCATTTAATTTGTAAAGAGGGTTAGATATGATGGAGGGAGGAAGGACAAAGACCTAGAGGGAATTTGTGTGCATCAAAGAGTTGCACTCAACCGTGGAATGGTGTAGCTTCAATATTCAAGAAATAACTCAACCATGGAGACAATGTGCATGCATTAAAGGAAAAAGGGCTCAATCCCCATGCTCATAGATCAAGTAGGAAAGGTGTACATATAGGGGAGTGTTGAGTAACTCCCATATAACTAATGATGCCTCCATGATGGAGAAGAGGAGTTACTTTCTAAAAGGGAATGTAACTCCTACAATGCATACTTACACATACAAAATATTTAATGAAAAAAATTTCAACACTAATGCTACTCCCTATGATCCAAGAAGACACCTTAGCGAGATGACTCACTTGGTGAGGTGGAAATACACCTCACACCTACACCCTCTTCATCATAACTTAGGATGAGGTAAGTAAAGTTAAATTAACACATATAATTCAAAATGGGTCTCGAAAAGTAAGCCTAATGAGGTACCCATGTACTAAAAACTCTCAAAATGTGGAGTGAAAGGAGAAAACCTAGTGGAAAAAACTACACCCAAAAGAGATAAAAACTCACTAAATAAGAATGGAGAAGAAGGAGAAGGAATGGGTCTCGATAACATGGACTAATAAGGTACCCAAGTACAATCATACTCTAGAGTAGAGAGATAAAGAAGAGAGAACAATAAGGTCATCCAAGGCGTGTGTCAATCATTTGGTCCTTTGCACCAAGAGTGAAGAGAATCTTCCTACATCAAACAATGTTCCTGCCATTGGGAAGGACAAAAAAGGAGCACTTGAAGTCATCCCAGTCCAAAAATGAATAAGAAGCATGTAATACTCTGAAATATGACTCTGATCTAAAACTAGAAGGTGAAATAGGGCTGGAAAAATAGTGCAAATGAGGCAAAGGTAATTCCACGACAGTGTGTGTGTAAGAGAGAGAAGAATGTTGGGGCCCAATGACCCTTAGAAAGGGATCCACCAGAAGAGGGGGATCATGAATAATATCTAAAATGGTGGAAGTGAAAAGAGTCCCTAGGGAAGCACTCCCAACACAAGAGATAGATAAGCCCTCTAAGATGTGTGATAGATCGAATGGAGCATGTAATGCAACACATGAAGTAGGAGGAGAATATTGCTGTAGATAGCTACTGGAAGGCAAAGGTGAAGCAATGTGGCACTCAATGGAAGAATTTTTTTTAGGGAGAGTGTCTTCAAGTTAGCAATAAATATGCAACGGAGCACAAGGGGAAGTTGTCATACCTATCTTAGAGAAAGCAGTCTACAATGGAACACAAGTGTGAAGAGTGAATGGAAACATTAATATGGTCAATAATGATCTTGGTAGTGGTAGAAGTAGTGTGAGTGGTCTTAGAAACATGGTCCTAATGTGGATGGTCAACAAGGACTCCCATGAGGTAGTAGGAACATATGAACACTAAAAATGGAAGGGATGTGAGAAGGGGTAAAATCCATTGCGACATAAGAGTGGTCCAGAGAAGTGTTGAGAATAAATCCTATCTCTTGAACTTAATTAAATAAGCAAGAAAATAAGAGTTACTTAACCTTAGAATGATGTGGTTTAGTGATAACCATGGATGTGGATGCATGATGCTTGAAGGTTGCACTCTGTATTTGAAAATATTTAGAATTTACGTATGCAAGAACACTGCAGATCAAAAAAATTAAACCAAAATATGATTAGTAAAATAAGAGGTAGATTTCTTGGCAAATTCTGTCCCCAAAATCAAAGGACTTCCTAACAAGGGTGTCAATATACTTTTATAATCGAGTGGGTAGAAAAATAATTAGTGATATAAAATAAATGGTAATAATAATTTCTTTGACAAATGTTTCCTTATCACAAATATAAAGCTAATAAATGATAAGAAATGATATATATGAATCTATTGTTTGAAATCAGAATTCAAATCAGAATCTGAATTCTCAAAGGAAGGAGAATTCTCTTCTTTAGTGAACTCTATCTCTCCATCTTCAGAGAAATTTGAATTCTCATGTTCGGAGTATTCTTCTTTAAATAAATATGAATACTCCTCTTCAGTGTCGTATTGGTGCTCAGATTTAGAATCAATCCTTAGAGGTAGTTTTGTTCTTGTATTTAGACTCAGAGATCAAATTTTCTAACTCAGCTTCATACTGATATTCAAACTAAGATAGATCAGCTCGGATACATAGGACCTCAAAGTATGCTTCCCAAAATTCTTCTACAATGTCACAAATCCACCGAGTAGATTCAAAAATATTTTACAACTGATCTAAAGGTGTAGAGTGAATGGCACACAACTCAAGATCATGTAGGATGTCATACTTTTCCCTAGTACAGTAGATGATGGACAATGGGTAAGGAGTGGATACTAACAATCTCGTGGTTCGGACCACCTATTTCCATATAGAGTGAATCATACTAGCAAAAATGTTAGAATAAAACCTTATAAACAAATCAGATGTATACTGGAAGGAAAATGAATGTAACATGAATCGCTAGTAATTCATGTAATTGCTGACGATTATGGGAGATTATAATAGACTAATAAAATATATTATTTGACTAATTAATTTGAAATTGAGGCCTTTCGGGACTTAGATAATAAATGGTAAACAAACGAAAAGATGAGAATACCTGAGTGCAAAGATGAAGCTATGAAATGATGTCTAACCTTGATGAAAAGTGATGTAAGAGGTTGAGGAAACTTGCAGAGTTGGAGTGACGGGATGCTGATCTACAAGAGCCTTAAAGTAACTTTTAGGTGCTTGGAGAATGTTGGGATGTTACTGGACAATAACTCAATCGCTGTGCATGCCAAACAATGCTACAAACTCAAAATAGAAAAGATAGAATTCACAAAATGTAAGTGGATGATCCGAAAAGAGATTGAAAATTTGGCTTAAGTAATCATTGGTGATTGAACAAATCATCGATGATTTCAGTCTATTTAGTTTAGGTTAGCAAATAGTTAGAACTTCTTGCTAATTCAAGGCTCTTGTTTTGGATTTCGAGGAGATGAGTTGTTAAGTGGTTCAAAATGTGTCGGGTTTGTGATATAATAAGTTAGATATTGTCTAGTTTGGCTAGGTTTTTTTATGATAGAGTTTTTAGGATAGATATTAGGTGGTTATTTTTAGTGTGTAAATGATTTAATAGGTATATAGTTGATAATGAGTGTATAAATAATTTTAGTAGGTATGTCAGAATAAAAATTGATCTTAGGTGGGTTTAGAAATATGGATATTGTATAATATTAGATGTGCTTAAAATGTATGATGAAACATTTAATTAATTAAATAAGAATGGTAGGTGAGGAAGGGTTTGATGTATTTAATTAATCGAAGTAGAGGGTGAATTGTATGAAAATTTGATAATTTAGAAAAAGATGAGGGAGGGTAGATTTTCGGTGTCTATGTTTGCCCCTTTTGTCTAGAAAACTTTAATGGAGAGGCATTAGAAAAAAATATGAAAAATAGATTTGAATAGGTGATCTAATTGCAACGCAATGTAGGGAACACCAATGTTCTTGATGTATTTCAAAAAAAAGTTTCCCCGTTTAAGGGTTATCGAAACAAAATGTGCTACTAGGGGACAAAATGATAAGGAACAAAGGGTTAAATACCTATAGTTATATGGTCTGTGAAGGCAAGAAAAATGAATGGGAAAGTCAAGTGATGGGGGCCAAAGGGCACATGTCCCATAGATGAATGATAAATCTTGATATTGATTTTGTTTGTTCAATTAATGTTTCAAGGACTAGGGTTCTTTGAAAGGTATTTTTTTATTAAAAAGATTAATGATTGTCATGATTTGGGGAAAAACAAGAGGATAATGGCTAAAAATGGGATGAATCACTAACGATTCAACCAATCACTAGCGATTGATGAAATTGCCAATGATTAGGGAAATTGTCGGCAATTTCCCAAGGTAAAAATTAGGCTATAAATAACCGATGGCAGGGTTATTTGGCTCATTATTGTTACTATGGCAAAAAATGGTTTGGGTGAGCAAAAAAATGTGTTTTTGATTATAAAAAGTGAGATTTGGAAATAATGATGTCTTTGAGCAAGAAGCGCATCCCCACGATGGTGAGGTAAGTTATTTAACCTATTTTTGTTGTTTTAAGGTGTTTTCACCATATTTGGGGGTGGGCGTATAAATACCCTAGTTTTAACACATAAGAATCACTAGCGATTGGATGAATCGCTATCAATTCATAGGAATCGCAAGTGATTAGACCGCTTTATAACAATTTTTAATTTTTGATGAAAAATATGTGATTTTTATGGAATGATGGTGTTTGTGGTTCCAATTTGATTGTAGATGTTTTGATGTTTAGTTAATGTGAGTATTTTAATTACATTTTGTGATGATGTTAATTTTGATTTTTCGATGTTTTAGATGTTGTTGGTATTTTTACGTGATGTTGTTGATGTCTAATGTAAATATGTTTTGAGTGGTATTTTCTGTATTTTTGATGACAATGCTAATGTTTGTTTATATTTTGTGTTTGCAATTAGATGCTCAATTGATTATCCGCAACTGTATTCTAGTGATTATGGATGAGGTGAGAGCAGACATGTCAAATGATGACTCAGATCATATTGACGCAGTGGGTTTTAGGGGCATGCGGTTTTATACACAGATCCACAAATGTCGTAGTTTAATGTTATCAGTGTTAGAGTGGTGGAACCCCTCCACCTATAATTTTGGTTACCTATAAGAGAGATGAGCATCACGCTAGAGTATGTTCATCATATCATGAGACTACCCATCTATAGAGAGGCAGTTTACTGCATTAGTGAGGCTGAGAGACTAGGCATGATACATAGATTGTATGGAGAGCATGTACAGGATATTAGATACACATCAAATACATTTGAGTACTAGGAATTGCATGATCTTGGGAGAGCTGGTTGCACATGGATGACTATGATGATGATAGTCATCTCATATTTCACTTTGGAAAATTTTAGAGGTGGCTGATTTCCATGGATGATGAAGGGGTTGTTATTGAGATGATGGAGCACCGTATAATGTTTGAGTGGGGGCCCACATTACTAGCACAAACATTCAAAGAGTTGTGGGCCTAGAAGGCCCATAAGAGTTATGGTATTGATGTTGGATTTTTACTACAATGTTTGGCATATGAGCATATTTATATTGGGAGGTCTTTGTGGGGTATTGATGAGAGTCATGCCGACTTTATGAGATGGCGTCAGGATAAGGGATGGGGATAAAAAGAAGAGGGACAATTTTTATAGAGAGGAAAATATGCTATAAGTAACTACCCTAATGAGACCGTTTCAAGGAGGGGTAAAGATGCATATATGATCTACACATTTGTGCCCCATGTTAGTTGGTACAAGGTAGATGGGTGTAATGATTTAAGGGGTTCTTGCAAAGGAGGAACTTGTCCATAGTGAAATATGTGATGAACAGATCTGTGGTGCTCACCTTTAAGGTATATTTAGGATAATGACGGATAACCACATGCTTTCAAATCATTACTATGGAAAAATGGATGGTTTAATGAAGTGATAAGGCTTTAGATGTAATTCCGCCATGACAATCAATCATTAACAATAGAAAGGATGAAAGTGCAAGGCATTACAAGGTTCCTTTTCTAATTCACCATTAAGAGAAGTGAGATGATACACTCCCGACCCATACTTGTAATTGATAACATATGTATTTGATCTAATTAGGGGAAAAATTTCCACGTTTACTCCATTCTAATTGAGTGACATTTTGATTTTATTTAAGTACAAGATCACCAATTTTAAAGTAACATTCCTTGACATGTTTTTATAGGTTTGGTTTATGTGGTCTTGATAAAATTGATTATGTTCAAGGGCTATTAGACATTTTTCATCTAACATTTCAAGTTGTGCTAGATGATCTTGTCGACATTCTTCGTCGGGAATAAAGTCTTTAAGTGAAACACGAAGTGATGGAATTTAAATTTTGAGTGGTAGGACAGCTTCAAAGACATAGAAAAGTGAGAAATGTGTAGCACATGTAGGGGTACAAATTTTAGTTTGATAAGCCCATACAGAAAACAATTTTTGGAGATGTCAATTCTTGCCTGCATCGTCTACTATTTTTATAAGGATTTTATCAAGTGTTTTATTAGAGGATTTAACCTATCCATTTTCTTGAGGATAATATGGTGATGAAATTTTGAGCTTAATTTTAGAAGTATCCAAAATATTCTTAACTTATTTATTTTTAAATGATTTTCCATTTTCTATGATAAGTTTATGTGGGATGCCAAAACGACATATGATATATTGATATATGAAATTAGTAATAGGTCCCAATTTAGTTGAAGTTAAAGGAATAACTTCAACCCATTTAGTGAAATATTCAGTAGTTGTGATGATGGAGTGATGTTGTTGAGATGATTTGGGATTGATTTCCCTAATGAGGTCTAACCCCCATTGAGAGAAAGACCATAGATCTTGAGCGGGTTGTAACGCTTGACTAGGGACATGGATGAGATCTGAGTGAAGTTGACATTTTACACATTTAGTGATAGAATTTCCACTGAAATGACCTCCATAGATACCATCATGAACTTATTCGATTTCTTTGATTGATTCATGTGATTTAAGGCATCTTAATAAGATACTGTAAAAACTATGTTTGTAAAGGATACCACCTATAATGACAAAATGGGTGGTGTGTTGGAGGAATGACCGTTTAGCATTGAGTGATAATTCGGATGGGATTTTAGATTCAACAAGGTAGTTATAAATTTGTGAGTACCATAGGTCAGTTGGATTGTTGTCAATAGTGTTGATAGGAGGGAGTTAATTTTGATGTGAGGGTAATCCAATCATTGAATGATCACATATACTTGAGTGTTGTTATTTTATTCTTCAATTTCTAATGGGATGAGGGTTCCTAAAGAGGCCATACTATCTCGTAAACTTTTTAGAATATCGTGGGATGTTTTTGATGGTGTAATGATCAAAGGCGTTGAGGAGAAAGTCAATGTTAGCTTCGTATTTTTTTAAGACATCATTTTACACTGATATTGTCCTTTAACTTGATTGGTAATGGGTTGTGAATACCTAGGAGAATAAAATTTGTAAGTTCCATGATTAAAGATTCGTATTTTACCATATTATTAGTGCATTAAAAATTAAGATTGAATGATATTGGAAGTGGAATACCCCAAGGATGTATGATAACAATACTGGCTCCTCCCCTTCCTGGAATTTAGAACCATCAAAGAAGAGAGTCATTTTGACAGGGATAAAATCATATTCATTGATATTATTGATGGATTTGTTGGGAAAGTATTCATGAGGGATTTGATTGTCAGAAAGAGGTGTGTCGGAAAGATGATCTACAATAGTTTGTCCCTTGATTTATTTTTGCGATATAAAATCGAGATCAAATTAAGTCATAAGCATAATCCATCAAGTGATAGGATCATTGTGGTATGGTTTAGAGTGCATAGTTTTGAGGGGATTGAAGCTAGTGATGACATATGTTTTTGATTAAGAAGATAATGTTGAAGCTTAATGGTAGAGAAGTATAAGGTACAACACAACTTTTGAGCTTTAGTGTAAGGACTTTCGTATTCATGGAGTGTATGAATGATATAATATACAACCTGTTCTCGACCTTGATCATTATGGTGAGCAAGCATAGCGCCTAAGGCATGATTTGAAGTGGATATGTATAGGTAAAATGGATCCCCCTTGTGAGGAGGTGTGAGAACAAGTGGTGATAGAAGATAGTGTTTGAGTTCATCAAAGGATTTCTGACAATCATCATCCCAGTGAAAGTCCACATCCTTGCGGAGAAGATGATGAAATGGTTGACAGCAATCAAAAATTTATGATATAAAGCACTGAATGGATTGTAACTTACCTTGGAGGCTACATAATTTCTTAAGATTATATGGAGGAGGCATTTCAATGATGGCTTTAACCTTTTTAGGTCAACTTCAATACCTCGGATAGATATGATGAATCCTAAGAGTTTTCGGTGAGAACACCAAAAACACATTTTGTGGGATTGAGACAAAGACAATATTGAATAAGGTGAGTAAATATTGATTCAAGGACATCAAGGTGATCTTTACGTTGTTTGGAATTTCCTAAAAGATCATCAACATAATATTCAATAGTTTTGTGGATAAGGTCATGAAAAATATAGGTCATGGCACATTGGTAAGTAGCTCCTACATTTTTAAGACCAAATGGCATGACACGATAGTAGAAGGTTCCCTAAGGGGTGATGAAATATGTTTTATGTTGATCATCTGTGGCGATAATAATTTTATTATAACCAGAAAATCCATCCATGAGGGAGAGCATTTCATGGCCATCTATTAGGTCAATGAGCTGATATATGTTTGGAAGAGGGAAATAATATTTAGGAAAAGTAAGATTAAGATCCTCAAGTCCGTGAAAATGCATAATTTTCCTAAGGATTTGGTTACGGGAATGATATTATAAACCCATTGTGGATAATCAATGGGTATGATAAAATATTTGATAGAAGGTGTTGTAACTCTTCCTTAATAAGGAGGGCTATACAGGATGTATTTTACAAAGTTTCTACTTAACAGGCTTAGCATTTGGATATGTGACAATATTATGTATGATGATATTAGGATCAAGACCAGGCATATCATTGTATGACCATGAAAAATCTTGGCTATATTTTGATAAGAAGATAGTGAAGTCCTCAAGTTCTTGTGGAATTAGTGACTGACTGACCTTAACTATACGAGGATCTTGAGAAGTTCCTAAGTTAATGTCAATAGTGGATTCATTAAGAAGAGTTGATGTGTCAAGTGGCAGATATTTCTAAAGGAAATGGTATTCAACTCCCATATGAGAAAGGATATCTTGATTGTCATGACATTGGAGGATATCAATGGTGGGTGAATCTTCTTCAATCATTTCTATCCAAATAAGAGGAAGTTTCTTGGTGACGTGGTTAGATTGATAAGTTAAAGGTCTAAGGATATAATATTGACTAATTTTTTTAGGGGAATGGATATGGTATCATCAATGTCCATAGGATCTTTAGGGTTTGTGGGTGATGATGGTTCTAGTTTGGTGATATGTATGGATGTAGTAGGCTTAAACGGGTTGGAGCTAGGTTTCTCATAACCTAGGCCATATTTCTCGTAAGTTTTAAGGGAACATTGAATAATCAATTCATGTATTCCCTATTCATAATGACTAATACTGAAACCTTTCCATGCACAATGATGAAGGTACATATAAGTGAATTTGATATTATCTAAGGATTTGAAATCCAATGTGTAGGGATTTGTATAATGTTGGTTGATAGAATGGGATGGAGAATGATTAAGTCCTCCATAAACAAGGTTCATTTTGAGATATGTGGGGCCATAAGAGATAATGTCTCCTACGTTAGGCTCATACATAGGTTTCTTGTTAGGGTGACCATAATTTTTTGGTGAGGGGATGGAGTTAAGCATGAGGATATAGTATTCTCTTAGCGTATGTCCTTATACAATGTCATTAAGGGAGGAATCATCTAGTAGTTTAGAGGAAGGGATGGATGTACTAGTAGATGGTTCATTAGATGATTTTGATGTGGATTTGGGCACAAGTACATCATTTGGATGATATGTCATATAGCAGTCAGCGAAGGGATTCAATCCACGAGGACTATAAATGTTTGGCCTTCATGTTCGTATTTAACACAATGGTGTAATGTAGAAGGAATACACCTCATAGTGCGTATCCAGGGGCATCCTAACAACATGTTGTATTGGAACTCTCCTTCTATAATGTAAAAGAGTTCATGTAGGGTCTTGACACCAACTTTGAGTGGTAGAATTACGGTACCTAACGTGGGTGTGATAGTGTCGTTGAAAGCACATAATAAGACTAGAGTTTGACCAACGACAGTAGGAGGTAGCTTAAGTTGATTAAAGGCAATAGATGATATAATATTGATAGATGCACCCCCATCAATCATGACCCTTTTGATGAGGACATCATTGATTTGGTCGAGTAATAAAAAGTGGTAGGTCATGATCTTCTAGCCTAAGCAAGGGATTTCAGATGGTTTGAATGATATGGTTGTGGATGTTTTAAGGGAACCTACAAAGTTTTTGAAGGGAAGAGGATCATCTTCTGGTACTATTATTGATTAGAGGGATTCGATCATAGCTTTTTTGTGAGATGGTGATGTTTGAACCAACTTGTAAAGTGACATCCTGACAGGGGATTGATGTAATTGTTTGAGAATGACCCATTGTACAGTGGTGGATGAGGGTGGTGTAGTGAGTATGGAAACCTTAGCTTTAGGTGATGGTGTTTGATCAGAAGCTTTAGGAGCTATAGAGATGGATACTTTAGGCTTATCAGATGAATCAAATAATTCGGAGATGGAGGTATGGCTATGAAAGTTTTGGATTTCTTGGTCTCAAAAGGATCTGTGTTGTAATTCTACGAGAGGGTAGCTATGTGTATAACATCGACCTAGTGGGATGAGATTTTTGCTAAGGGTTATTCATATTTGGATGATGATGGCACCATCGGGTGGGATTCGAAGGAAGGGGATTACTGAGATTTTGGGAGATTAAATGGAAGGCATTACAATATTATATGGAATGTCCTTGTGCCCTGGGATAATCGCAAGAGACATTAAAATCATACCATGTGGGTTTCCATCCTCGTGGGTCTAATGGTTTGAGGGGTGGTAATGTAATCAGTGATTGCTAAAGGAGGTCATCTAGAATAGTCGCATAATGCCCCATAGGTCCAGATGTGGATGGTAATGGGATTTTGTCTATCTTATCTTTTAAAGGAAGTAAGAGTTTGGGTACAAGTTTTTAGTTGTTTTTTGTTGAGGTGGTTTGGATGGTGTGATGGATGGGGTGTGAGAGCCCAATGTATAGGCTTGGTAAGTGGGCTTCGATCCTAAAATAACAGGTGATTACTAGCGGAGTGGAAATGACCTTTCTAGGAGGTAATGGAAGAAAATGTGGAGGACCTTGAAAATGATATGATTTAGGAAAAACATAGTGAGGACTTTTAAAGACTTGAACAACAACTTGTTTATTGGGTCCCTTTATGGTTTTAGATGAGCTAGGTGTGCTTGTTGAAGTAGGTATTGGTGATGGAAGAGGAGTTTGAATGCAGTTAACGAAATCTAAATGATTTGTAGGTTTTGTAAGTTTCAGATTATTTGTAGATGGGGATGAATATGGCTTATGGTTGGTTTAGGCGGAGGTTCTATTGTCATGAATGTATTGAGAGATATCATAAATATGTTTGTAAATCAAGGTGTAGGCATGGATTTGGTTATACTAGAGGATGTGATAGGTGTGGAAGTGGACTCAATGATATCATGTGGTAAAGATGAGGGAATAACTTCAACATTATTCCCGACAGATGAGGTCTTCGGAGATATGGATTTGGATTCAATAAATGTTCTTGTTGATTCTACAGATGTGGATTTGGACTCAACTAGTATTATTGTTGACCCATGATTTGGTAATGTTTTAGTAATGGTGTTGATTGTATGGTGAGCTTGAACAACATTTGTTTATGGCTGATTGGTAGATGGGGGATGGTTCAAAAAGGTTGTTTAAATATGTCAAGATTCTAATTTGGGGGTGCATTTGTATTTTCTAAGTGAAATTCATCCTTATCAATTAGGTCTTGAAGGACATTGTAGAATTTTCAACACATTTTGATGTCATGTCCTCTGACCCTATGGTATTTACAATAATCATTATATTGATACCAAGTGGTTTTAGCTGTAGATGTATCAATTAGTTGAATAGGTTGGGGAGATATCATATTTGTAGCAATTAGTTTATCAAAAACTATATTATAGGTCTCTCCTATGGGTGTGTAGCTTCGTTGTGGAAGGGAATGCTTGGTAGTATTTTTCTCCTTAGGGAAAAACTTAACTAATACAATGTTTACGGTTGATTTGGATTTGTCTGGATTGGATGATGATTTAGATGGAAATTTAGTTCATGGTTTCTTAGGATAAAGTTTGACTCGACTGTCTTCTAAGGCTCATAATTCCAACTTTCGGGCCATGGTGAAAGATTCATCAAATGTTTGAAAATATTGAATTTGGAGTGTAGATGAGATATGTTTAGCACACGAACGACAGAAAACTTCAATCAGCTTAGTTTTTGGTAATGAGAAGGATAATTGGTTAATTGTACCCCTCCAACGAGAAACAAAGTTAGTGATGGATTCATCTTCAAACTGTTTGATAGCATAAAGGTCATTGATAGTGACTTTATGGGATATATTTATGGAGAAGTGCTCTAAGAATATTTGTGAAAGTTGTGTGAAGGAGAAAAGGGAATACTGAGGAATGCTATTATACCAGTCTAGGGAAGGACCGATAAGAGACATGGGAAAGGTCCTCAACATGAGATCTTGGTCATGAACTATTAGATAACAAGTGTGACGGAAGGCACATATGTGTTGTTGAGGATCTTCCTTGCTATAAAATTTAATAAATTTTGGAAGTTCCCAGTGAGGTGGATAGGATTTGTATGGAACTAAAGGGTGAATGGGTTCATTGTAGATCTAGTCATAAGAGAGCACATTTTTAGGTCCTAGTGAGGTGGCTTCCATGTTGGATATGTAGTTCATGAGGACTTGGAGAGGACCAGTTGTGTATTTTGTTGTGAGGATGAGCCAGGTTGGATCGAGAACTGGCTAGGTGGTGAGTATGTCTAATATTGTTGAGGGATGTTTTACTAATAGGGAATATTTTGTTGGTATGGAATGTTTTGCTATGGAATTTTTTGGTGGTGAATTTTATATTATTGAGATATGTTCTATTGAGGTATTTTTGTTGAGGTATGTTATGTTGAGGTATGTTATGTTGAGATATGTTATGTTGAGATATGTTCTATTGAGGTATGTTTTTCTTGAGGTATGTTCTATTGTGATGGAATATAATAAGTAGGGATGTATTTTTGGGGAATTTTTGTTGAAGGATGTACTATTGTGATGGGATATTATAAGTAAGGATGTTTTTTTGTGGGATGTTTTATTGTGATGGAATACTATAAGTAGGGATGTTTTTTTGGGGAATGTTTTGTTGAGGGATGTACTATTCGATGGGATAGTATAAGTATGAATGTTTTGTTGGGATGACATACCATAAATTGGTTGAGACACTAATGGTTGTGATGGTTGAATGTATTGATAAGGATTTGGAATGGATGTGGTGGTAAAAGGTTGTGAATAAGGAGGTGGACGCGATAATACATGGTAGAAACAACGGAAGATGGCACTTTTATGGGATGTTTTTATGGGAATAGATTGTGGTATGGAAATTAATGACTGTAATGGTTTTGGAATATGTTGTGAGATAAGGGGTGTAGTAGTTTGGATTGAAACATGATGATTGGTGGTAGTGGCGGTAGTATTGATTAAAGTAATAAATGTTAGAATGGACATAGTGATATTTTGAATATTGCTAACTGGTTGAGACGTAATAGTAGAAGTAATAACAAAATTCATTGGAGTTTTTGAGTATTTGAGGATCTTTGGAGGGTAGATAATAAAGCACTAGTATTGTTTTGTGGAGGTGTTGAACTAGTGGAAGGCTCGGTGAAGATGTATGTTGTTGAGCGGTTGTGTCTTGAGAAGAAATCATATGAAGACTAAGAATATTTATGAAAGACAAAACTCTTGATATTTTAGGTTGACTTAAAGGTGGATATGAATGTATTTGTTGAATGATAAGTTGGTAGTTTGGATCAATAAGATGTGAAACCATGGATGAAGGATCAAGGACATATGGTGGTGGTTCAGATACAAATTGTTGGTTTGAATCAATAGGATGTGAAGAACTAGATAAAGGATCAAGAATATTTGAAGATGGTTCAAGTTCAAATTGTTGGTTTGAATCAATAGGATGTGAAGAACTAGATAAAGGATCAAGAATATTTGAAGATGGTTCGGGTTTGAATGGTTGGAGTTGAACACCCCTAGTTGTAAGATAAGCGTTGAGAGAAATGGGGTTTGAATCCAACATTTCTTCAAAAACAAGGTCTCCTCTTTCAAAGAAAGCAAACTAAGAATGTTCTAATTATGAGCTAGGGAATACGGTTGTTTAGTTTATTCTTGTTCAGACGTATGGAATATTTGACTATGAAATTGACATGAAGAATGTAAGAGACATTGTCTCATTTCTTCATTGTATTTTTCCTCTATTTCATTCCAAGCTTGTTGATGTGCATATAGAGGAGTAGACATGATTGGTTGATGAAATGGGTTTTGTTGTTGTAATGGTGTAGAGAATGTAGTAGATAATGGTGTGGATATGGTATTGGATAAAGGTGTAGGCAACAATGTAGATAATGGAATAGATAATGGGATTTGTTGTTGCAACGATGTAGGTAACAATGTAGACATATTGTTAGAGGTTTTATTACGGGCTTGTTGTCTTGTTTGAACCATAGTAAACAATCAAACAATCACCTAAAATAGAAAATGACTAAATGGGTGAATTACAAGCAACAAACAAAAAAATGATTTATTTTATAGATTTTCTTGATTTAATTATGAAAAAGTGAAATGTGTAAAATGGTTAACAAGGGTCCTTGGAAATGGTAAGCTATTGCTAGTTTCAGGTATATTTATGGGAGGATTCCTTGATATACTCGAAGGTACGTGAGGCACAACTCTATATAGCTGTCGATACGGGCATGGTATCGGGGCCTACCCCTCACTTCACAATACCAAAACGATAAGGGTATTAGGTGATTTACCAATATATAAATAAATAGGTGATTATACTCGGCCAGAAAAATGAGTCAGGTTATCCTCTTGGTGATCAAATCCAAGTAGGTATCCACCTAGGTGGGAATTGTTTAAATGCGTTTTTAATTGTTTTATGTGGTTTGGTTGTGTGTGGGGGAAAATAAAGTGAATGTAACTAATTACCTTCCTAATTAGTACTATGTGAAGCAAGAAGGATGAATGGTTCATTTTAAAACCCAAATCAAAATATTGTTTTCGATGAAGACAATCAAGCAAATAATGCAATACGAAAACAAAAAGATGGATTTAGGAATCACCATGATAAACACTTCCTATTTTTTTGTTTTAACAATTTTTAAAGAAAAAAATCCAACAATTCAGCAAGTAAAATTAGCTATACATACAACAACCTACAAAACTAGGTTAGCGTAATAGTATAAAATAACAAAAATAGAGATTAACAAGTAATTTATAAAGTAATAAAAAAGAGTAGAATCGTGAAGATTACTTAAACAAGAAATGGATACAAAAAAATTAGATTTTTAGATGAATAATTTTTTTAGATTTTCACAATAGAAAAACATAAATAATATTATGAAATCTTTATGTAATGAAGAAAACAAAAACTAAAGGGAAAACTGTAAAGTAAACAAAACATATAAGAAATCGTCGGTAATTGGCTAAGTCACCAAGTGATTTGTGTAAAGAACCAAAAATGAAAAACATATACTATTTTTAATGAAATTAATAATGAAATGAGGGACAAAGTGTCCCACCGAGCATGCCAAGATGTTGAGAATAAATCCTACCTCTTCAAATTAATTGAATAAGAAAGAAAATAAGACTTACCTAACCTTAGAATGACAGGGTTTAGTGATACCCGCAGATGTGGATGAATGATGCTTGATGGTTGTGCTACGTATATGAAAAGATTTAGAATTTCTTTCTACGAGAACACCTACAAATCAAAAACACTAAACCGAAATATGATTAGTAAAATATGAGATATATTTTGGAAAAGGCCAATCCCTAGAAATCAAAGGACTTCCTAACAAGGGTGTCAATCCGCTTTTACAATTAAGTGGGTAGAAAAACAATAAGTGATATACGATAAATGGTAATAATAAATGTTTTGACAAATGTTTTGTTATTACAAATATAAAATGATAAATGATAAGAAATGATAGATATGAATCTATGGTTCAAAATTAGAATCTAAATCAGAATCCAAATTCTCATAGGAAGGAGAATTTTCTTCTTTAGTGAACTCCAACTCTTTGTCTAAAGAGACACCTGAATTCTCATGTTTGGAGTATTCTTATTTAAATAAATTTGAATAATCCTCTTAAGTTTCATATTGGTGCTTAGATTTAGAATCTAAATCCTCGGAGGAAACTTCATTCTTGTATTCAGACTCAGAGCTCAAATTCTCTAACTCAACTTCGTATTGATATTCAAACCAAGCTAGATCAGCTCATATATGTAGTACCTCAAAGTATGAAATAGGTACTGAGTACAAATATGAAGCTATGAAATGATGTCTAACCTTGCTAAAAAGTTATGTAAGAGGTTGAGGAAACTTGTAGTTGGAGTGACATGATGCTGATCTACAAGAGCCTCAAAGCAAACTTTGAGGTGCCTAGAGAATGTTCAGGCTCTTTTGGACAATAACTCAAATGATATGGATTCCTAAAAACACTACAAGCTCAAAATAAAGAAGATAAAATTTGTAAAATGTAAGTGGATGATCCAAAAAAGAGAATGAAAATTTTGCTTAAGTAATTACTAGCAATTTAACAAATCACCAATAATTTGAGTCCATTTGGTTTAGGTTAGAAAATAGTTAGATATTCTTGCTAATTCAAGGATCTTGTTTTGGATTTCGAGGATATGAGTTGTTAAGTGGTTAAAAATGTGTCAAGTTTATGATATAATAAGTTAGATATTATCAAATTTAGCTAGGTTGGTTTTTAGGATAGATATTAAGCGGTTATTTGTGAGTGTGTAAATGATTTAATAGGTATATAGGTGATAATGAGTGTATAAATAATTTTAGTAGGTATGTCGGAATAAAAAGTGATCTTAGGTGGGTTTAGAAATATAGAATATTGTGTAATATTAGATGTTCTTAAAATGTATGATGAAACATTTAATTAATTAAATAAGAATGGTAGATGATGAAGGGTTTGATGTATTTGATTAATCAAAGTAGAGGGTGAGTTGTATGAAATATTGATAATTCAAACAAAGATGAGGGAGGGTATATTTTCAATGTCTACATGAAGCATCAATCTCATATGGTGAAGTAATATCACAATGTAACCATCAGATAATGGACCGTGTAGTGAAAGGGCAGTTAGTGTGCTCAAACAAACATCATATATCCATAGAAATAGTAAGACTGAGAAGGCCATAGACCTCATCAATGTAGTTAAACCACTCATCCTTTTGTTGAGGCTCGAGAGGCTCAGGAATGAGACCATGGAGGTAGGGTAAAAAACCATGCATAGTGTAGTGTCTGATGATTCCTTCCTTCCATGTCAAATAGTTCTTAGAATCGAGCAAAACAACAGAATGATGAAAATCCATAGTGCGAGATAAACCCCCAAAAAGATCCTAGATGACACTTTATAACTTAGTGCAAAAAGTACAAGCCCAAACAAGTAGTGCAATGACCCCCTAAAATGTGGCACTTTATAAAGTAGTGCATTTACAAAAATGACAATCCCATCATGTAGTGTGTGAAAAATCATGCAATTTTGACTAAAGAAGCACTCAAAACTGAGAAATTGGTCAAAATTTATGGCAAAATGATTCTACAATCTGATGGAAAAATCTAGTAAGCCCTATAAACGAATTAAAAAGGTGCCTAAAACATGTGCAAAGAGGTTTTTATTTGTAATCTTTAGAAACACCATCAAATTTTAGATAGGGTTTATTATTCTTGCAATGGGGGATTAGCCTCCTGCCAACCCTGGACCTTGCCCTTCGTCTTCGATGCTCATAGGAAGGGTATATATTAATAAGAAAAATGAGCCCCAAAGTTATTACAATGCTAAGAGTGAATGTTTTTCACCTTAAAACATTAAACACGATATTATTTTCACCTTCAAACAATTCTAAAAGGGATGGTCCCAAGTTGAGCTAGTGTAGGGTGACCGAGTTGTGTCCGATGGCTTGTCGAGGTGAGTTGGGCTGTGTAAATTTTGAGTTGAGCTTAGGTCTACCTTGTTTTATGGTAAGACCAAGTCGAGTTACGTGTCATGAGATGGTAAGAGTTAATTTTGGTGAGCAGGTAGTTGATATTGTTGAGTTATGCCCAAGTTGATGTGAGGTTATGCCGGGGGTGGATGACACACACCAAATTTAAACCACGTGTTGGATAGTGGTTGTTGAAAGGTTATGAAGGCTGAGATACTTCCACATGGTGGGAGAGTGGAGAAACATTTGATGCTTAGGAACCTATAGTGAGTAGAGGAAAAGTATCATCACTACTATATGGCCACCATGGACTAGAGCAAGAATACCTACACAACGAGGCACTCGAGAGATGGAACACACTAATAATTCCAGAGGATGAGAAAACCAACATGAACATAAGTGAGTTCAAATGAAGTGTACGGGGTAGTCTAGCAATAAAAAAATCCTTGATCGGCAATCCAAAGTGAGAGTGAGATAAACCCGAGATGTGGAGGTAGAAACATGCAACAACAGAGTAGTGTAGATTGGAACAAAACCAAATATCCATGCAACTTTGAGCAAACAAGTGAGGAGTACACAATTCGAAGCCACCAAATAAACACAAATGTAGAGGGGGTAGAGGAAAATAAAAACTAGCTCATGTAGAAAGATAATAATGTAGGAGTCAAAAATGCACTAAGTAGAGGATGAAACAACCAAATCCAAGTTTGTATCAAAATGAGACCACAAGAATTATTGAAGATCAAAACCAACACATTTAGACCACAAAAATTCACAAACGTGGATAGTGCAAGGTAGATCCTATCAAGAAAGAGATGTGTGAAACCAGCGCCAAGGGTGCTAAAACAAGCACAGAGATCCAAGGCAAGAGGTATCAATACCTAATACATACAAAATCAATGCATGAGAAAAACAAAAATGAGCCTTCAAATCCAAAAATCTGAGTTGAGTGGCGATTTCATTAAGACAAGGTTCTTGAGTTATAAAGAAATCTAGGGGAGCTCGAGTTACGAGCTTGGTAAGTGGGGCTGAGTTGGACCCTTTAAGACCCCTTCAAACCACAAGAAAACTACACCTTCAAACGTGCACTTTTTTCATGAACTGAACACGTAAACATCAAGACAATACCCAAGTACATGTACCCTTGAAAAATACAAGTAGAGCACTGAGAGAAAGGAATGAGAGCTTACACACGACACTATAAGGTGATGAGTAGTAAGCAACCGAAGTGAGAAAAATGATTCTGATCCTTGAGATTTGATACCATGACAGAGGGAGGAAGGATGAAGATCTGGAGGGAATCCATGTGCATCAAGGATTTGCACTCAACTGTAGAATGGTGTAGCTTCAATATTCAAGCAAGAACTCAACCATGGAGAAAATGTGCATGCATTAAAGGAAAAAGGTCTCAATCCCCATGCTCATATATCAAGTAGGAAAGGTGTACATATAGGGGAGTGCTGAGTAACTCCCATGCAGCTAATGATGCCTCCATGATGGAGAAGAGGAGTTACTTTCTGAAAGGGGAATGTAACTCCTATGATGCATACTTACACATATGAAAGATTTCATGATGGAATCTGTCATAACTAATATGACACCTATGATCCATGCTCACACCTAAGTGAGATGACTCACCTAATGAGGTGAAAATATGCCTCACACCAACAGGATATTGGGGCATCTGGATGTAAATATATAGAGTAAAACCTTATTTTCTCTGTTCAAGTTTTTTCCTTCAATCTGGTTAATTTATTGTTAATGTTTGTTTCATCTGAAATATGAGAATTTGTGTTCTAATCCATGGAGTAAAATGTGTTGAACTTTGATTCAATCTGCATTCTATGTGTTGTGGGTTTTTCATTTATGCAAACACACATGTTCTTTAGTTTTAATTGCATGCATGAGTAGAATAAAAATATGCAATATCTTTATTTGAAATTGTTTCTTCTTATTTTCTTCTCTTTTATAGTCATTTGGTAATCTTAGAGAACCATGGAGGATTAGGGTTCATTTTAAGACCCCACCTCTAAAAAATTATTATACAATGGGTGAAAAATATACGAAATGGACTGTCAAAACGATGGAGCATATCCAAAAAATAAATTCGTGGCAAAGGTGATTTGGTAGAGAATTTTTTCAAAAAAAATTGTACAGTTGGATGGGTGTTGGATAGAAATCTATTTTTCATTATACATAATTACTATCAGATGATGCATCCCTATTTTTCAGTCATCTAACCTACATTGGACAACCGTCCATTATAGTTAGACTGTCATAACTCCGTGCATTGAATGAAATCCATTGGTCATCCATTCAACCTTGTTGGTTTACCATATGACCTGTGTTGGATGATTGTCCCAAGTAAATTTAAACACCATCCCTTGCTCATTGGAAGGAACCTGCATTGGATGGTCATCTCTTGTAGTTGGTCATCCATCTCTTCTAGTTGGACGTTCTTCCTGTGTATACTATGTATACGTTATATATAACAATTATATATAACATGATATTACTATGTATCCTTGGACGTTCTTCCTGTATATACTATGTATCCTTGATATGAAGGCCATTCTACTAGAAGGTCCATTACATCCTTGCATAAAATGTGCAACCTTAATAATTATGTTGAGCCAAAATTGCACATTTCTCGAGAGCAAATGGATAAGGCATATTTTTCAAGTGAAATGCAAGATATATATTCAAATGTGAAATTACCACTAGATATAATC
Source organism: Taxus wallichiana var. yunnanensis (assembly GCA_018340775.1). NCBI lineage: Eukaryota > Viridiplantae > Streptophyta > Pinopsida > Cupressales > Taxaceae > Taxus > Taxus wallichiana. The sequence goes on along the minus strand of CM031240.1, from coordinate 406,495,306 downwards.
ATCATAGCACTAGAGTTACTTACCCAAACTTGGCTTAAGAGGTTACAAATGAAGGTGATCATAGTTGATCTCATCATGGAATAATGCCAGACATACAAGGAGGTGTAATGGGTGGACAATGGTTGAGTACATGTTTTTCCACTACTACCCAAACATCGAGGATGATGTTTGTTTAAAGGGGAGGAGCATGTTATGCCCTTAACATATACAAATTATATGCTATAAGTATGGGCTAATCTATGAATTATATAACATTTATATTTAAATTTATTAGTTAGTTATTTAGTTAGTCATTAGGTATAAACTAATAAAAATGAAGGGGTGTGACCTTTCACAGTCATACTTATATATATGGGTGAGTAATTCCTCCCCATAGGGGAAGAGTGTGAGTTAATGTCTTATTGTAAGACTTAGGAGGTTTCCCCCTCGAGGTGGCTTAATAATATATTATATATTCTTGCATATTTGTATTTATATTCAAGTAATTCCATTACAACTTGTATTACCCTAGTCATGCTTCCGTAATTCCTCCATGCCATTTATTTTCTTATATTATGTATTGAGAACTATGAATCCATTTATGAACACCAATATTCTCATAAAAAAATTAGTTTGTACATTTGTAAATACTTAGGGTTTCAACTATTTTTGAATAAGGTAACCTCCCCATTAAAGAGGAGGGACTATTGTGCCCTAAAACTATTGATTGTTCTCAACAACATATGTTCCAACCAACACATCTCCATACCCACTCTATGTTTTGGGTGAATCCATTTTCAACCCATAGCCACTACCTTACATTTATCAGGATTAATGATCAGAATGTGCTCAATAAACTTAGCAGCTATTTCCAAATTTACGTGAGCATGACTAGATAAATGCATATATTTCTCTCCCAAAATATTTTCAATATCTATCATAGATTGTTTAGAATCAATGGAAAAGATTAAACTTAGTCTATGCTTCAAAATACTAGAGTAAAAGGCCATCTCACAATCTAAACTAAAAATAGAAGCAACATAAGCATGGGTGACTCCATTTCCCAAAAATGCATAAGGAAAAATGAAAATAGAAATCCTGGCCAACCCATTAAATAATACCCCTATGCTCGAGCACACGTGAGAAAAAAATTTAATCTCTAAATGGAATAACGATTGACATTAATGATATAATCTAATCCAATTTTTTGCACTTGACCATTTCCAATCCATCAAGGAAAATATGATTAATATTAATTAATACCCTCATGGAAAATATGATTAATATTCCACTCTTAAAACCACACAAATAACACTTAACACAAACAAAAATGAAACAATTAAATACACAAATGCAACATTGTATGTTGAAGTACCACTAATATACATGTATCAATGATGTGGATGTTGAAGTACCACCGATGTACTTGTTTCCTTTCCCATTGTATGAAAATAATTTCATAGCCAACACTAAGAACATAACCATAGTCATAACCACAGTCATAAATCAAAGCATGCTAAGAACATAACCACAGTCATAAATCTAAGCATGCTCATCAACATGGCCACAAACATATATAGATTTCCAAATAGGAGGTTCTCATGAACATAGCCATCATGAAAAGTTAGGAACATTCAAGCCTTTGCTTCATGACGTAGGAATGAGCAAGCCTTTGGATCATGATCATAGCCTTCATTCCTATGCTAAAGATAAATCGCTTGGTTATGGATTAGAAGTAATGGCTTGGCATGACCGATAAACTCTATTACTTATTAAAAGTAATGGATTAGATATTGCTAAGGTATGATGTTTCTTATTTTGAAAATATCGATTGAATAGAAAATCATAGTAAAATAGCTTAGTGATCACTATATTATTATGATTTATAAATCCGCCAAAAATATGACATTACCATTAAAATTTATTTTTATTTCTTGGGAGTATGGAATCATCCACAATATTTTTGGGTGAGTTTATGATTGAATACTACCATCAATATATGTTAAAATTCCACAATATTATATATCTTCATGGATTGACATATCCATAATTTATCATCACTTCTAGAGTTTTAAATAACCGTTACATATTAAAAGTGTGGGGAATGAATGTGATTGTAATGGTGAGGTGACTAGTGGTTTTTGTTTCATTAAATGTTTAATTACTTATACCTTCCCCACACCACCCAAAGTTCTTATTAGTTTTATTTCCAAACAAATGTGTTTTCTATAAATTTCCAAGCCTTTTCAAAATATCTAAGTTTCGTTTAAGAGTAACATAGTGTTCTAGTGACTCTAGCACACATATTGTTCTAGCAACCCTTGCACACATAACATTAAAATAACATGCATAAATTTTCTCATTTAAAAATACCCTTTCCAAGCCATTCATGTAAGTGAGATTTTTGTATACAATTAAATTTCTACATACATAAAATATCTCTAGCCAACGCGCCTTGATCCGGCTCGTCTACAAATTTTTCCCTGAATAAAAAAACATTTAGATGCTCGTTTTAATTTGATTTTCCCATCTCAATATTTATGACATTGAATTGGTGTCATGAGCGGTGCTTCCTATGTTTTACGTGGGGGTCGTGTTCAATGTATTTGAGAAAATTCTATTCTCCCACACAACGATCAGCGATTGATCAAAAATTATAATGGTAGGCAAGGTAATAATTAGCCTAACAGTAACTAATCTCAAATGCACATTATGTTGCATCAACGTAATAAAATAAATATTGAGCTTAGTTGTCATTAGACTTAGAATATCATGTTGGGATATGAAAATATTGACCTAACGAGGCGAGCTTAGGTGGGGATTGAGTATGGTCATAATGGAAAGGAAAATGGTTCTCTACATCTTATTAAATTTTGAATGACTCAAACCTACCCCACACCTCCCAATGCCCACTCTGACTCCATTCTTGTCCACTTGCATCATTTAAATAGTTTTTTTCCCAGCCGTTGATGCATGTGAGAGTCTTTTGTTTATATACTAAAATTATACAAACCTAGCAACACCCCTTCTGGGTTAATTCACTCCAAGTATTTCTTAAATGTGCTTGAACATATCTTCACCCTCACTAACCATAATCTTGGTTAGTGTTATTGTCTATTTTGTTATTGTATATTTTTAAGTACCCACCAAATTTATTGATAGAGACGTCAAACTTCTCAACTTCCAAGTTCCACTCTAGTCTTCACTATCCCTTCTCCACCTCCACACTCACATAACTAGATGGAACATTTATCTATCCCTTCTTCTCCTCCACATTCACCTAAATGGATGGAATTTTTAGAATTTGGCTTGAAATATTGTTTCTAGAGATATCCAAATAATTCACACTCTAATAGTACTTCAAGTTGTTAGGGAATCCTCTTTGCACCATAATTCTAGGGAGATTGATGCTCGTAATTTTTGTCATTTTTGTGCCAACATTGAATTCTGATAAATTTACTGAGATGAAGTTTGTTATGCTATTCCCAAACCGCCACATGAAAATGGAATCCTTTGGGTCTTTCAATTCCATTTTAGTGTTGGATAGGCATTTGATGTCATCTTCTGTAAACTCAGGCATGAGGGTACATTGTGGCATGGAATTGAGCATAGTAGCACCACTAGATGCAACACGCTAATGTTGTTTGTGGCCATACCTATCATTTTGGCCTTGTGATGGAAGGACCGAAGGAGAATTTTTGAACACCTAGATTTAATTGTTCCCAATTCCCTAAATCTGTCTCAGGTGTGGGGGTGTGCTATGTCTAGGGGTATGCTATGGTATGGAACCAAAAACTCAACACACCAATAATGTTTGTGGCCATGGCTATCAATTTGGCCTTGTGACAAGAGGACAAAAATAGGTTGGGTATCTGTCTCCTCCCATGTAATTTTTATCCTCATTTCTCACAAACAATAAGATTGAAAGCAACCGAGAGGTTGTGGTGAAGTGAGGAGATGAGGCAATGAATTATGAAATGTAATTTATTTTTATGTAGACCCCTTTGTGTACTATTTTTTATGGAAATTCTATGCTTTATTTGGTCACAACTCACCATTTCGTCGTTTCACTCCTATAGATGTTTGTTGTTTAAGGATTTTTTCAATTTTTGGTCAGTAGGAGAAGAGGGAGAGACATAACATCAGCATCCATGGAGACCACCTTACCACATCCCGAAGTGAAACTTTTCAACCACTGGACCTTTGAAAATGTCAAGGTAATAATCTCAAATATCACTAGAAACTATCTCGAATGTTCTCGCTTATTTCTTCATGAATGAGCTCTTGTTTTTATTACAATTGTATTTTTATTTTCGTATAAATTAATTATTTATGAATAGATAATTATTTTCTCTTCTTAATATTAGCTAATGAAAAAATCAACTATTTGTGGTATAATCTAATGATTGTTATAAAAAGAAGCCTTTTTGTATAAGTAATGTCGTGTATGCCTATTTTGTTGTTCTTTCTTTAAGGTTTTAGTTTGACGTTTGGTTTTTCATGTAATGTTTGTTGTCAAAATTGGGTGTGTAACAATTTAAGATCTATCATACTTCCAACTCTGTAAAGAGGATATTCAATTTTAAAAGTAGTCATGTATCGGAAATTCTTTGTTGATATTTTGACATGAAGATTGTTTTTTTCAAAGTGGCGGTTAATATCCTTTGGTGATGGTGGCGAGGTACTAGATTGCAATCCAAGGGAACATATTTATTTGGGAACTTCAATATGTAAATAAATATGGCACTTTGTGACTATACTATCTATCCCACAATCATGTTCTCCTATTTTTCTTAATTCTTTCCTTTGCTTATGTATGACATATCAGCTATGTTATTGTGAATTACAACTATCATCACATAACTCAAAGAATGATGATAAAACATTTGAGATATTAGGAATGGGAATCCATTCGTTCTCCCAACCAATGTGTTTAGTGGAGGGAAAATAGATAGGGAGCAATGTATATACATCTAGTTTTACCCTATAAAAGATTTCCATTTTTACTTTGTTCTCTGGAACATGCATCATTGATTTGGATTGTGTAAGTACAATTCATTGATTTGGATTTTAGATTCTTTGAAGATGATATTCCAATCAAATTATTCAATAATAGCAAGGTCTTGGCAGTTAGATATCCATTCAATCAACCCATGAAGATCTACTCAACTTATACAAGGCTACGAGACTTGGGCTACAAGAGGGGGACTTGAGAAAATAGATTGGAGAAAAGTGCTATTCCACAATGATGGGTGTGAAACAAATGTATCTCGTTCATAAAGTGTCCAACATTGGGGAAAAGGTGGTGGCATTTCTTGACTCATAAAGAATATAATTGTGGCACAATGTGTCTTTTGATTGATGTAAACCATAAAATATTGGTTCAATGTATCTCCAAGGAAATTTGACTATGTTTCTCACAAGAATTATGTTTGCATTGTGTTAAGGATTACTTCATTTTCTTCCTCATGGAAGTAAGTGACTCATCGTTTATATGGAGAATGGAACAATTTACAAGAATAAATTATACTTTCTTTCACATTAATTGAATTTGTGATATGTATACCTCCCAATGATGCTATTGGTTTTTTAATGATAAATATGAGATATAATTTATAATAAAAAGTAGTAGTAGACTTAAGGCCATGTACAATGCATGAAAAAATAGTTGATTTTTATAATTCTATTAATAGGATAAACAAAACTAAAATAAAATTACTTCTACCACATATCTTCTAAAATTTTCAATTTTAGCCCAAAAACACAAAATGACAAACTAGCACGAGTTCCATATTTTTCTTTAATAATTTCACTATTATAATATCAAACCAAAAACATCTATACATTATTCCGTAATAGTGATATGATAATTGTTAATAGGCAAGTGGATTAATTCATAAAATCCAAGATTATAAGTGGAATCTTAAAGAATATTCAAGGAATTTTGATTTTTGAATGTCGAAATTACGCTTGAAGTTGATATCCTTTACATTATACTTATTTACACAACACTAAAAATATGACACCTCATTTTATCTAGTGTTCATGATTCATATTTTGAGAGAATCATAACAAATAAGGTATATTTTGGGGTGAGGACATAATTTTATTGTAAGTTAGGCCAATTCCAATATCAAGGATGCACATAAATTTCAAAGTGTGATTCTCACACTTTGAAAGTGTGAGGATCACACTTCCTTGCTATTACTTGCACTTAAAAAGTGCTAGCCTCACACTTTGAAAGTTCTTGCTTCACACTTTGAAAGTATGAGGATCACACTTTGAAAGTGTGAGTCTCCCACTTTCAAAGTGCGAGCCCTACACTTTGAAATTGCTTTTACAATAATTTATTATTAGTTTTTTATTTTAATTTTAATCTAAGGGGCTCATGCCTTATAATAGTTAGTGGCTGTTAACCTTACATTGAAGCTTGCACTTTTAAAGTATGAGGAAAGTTTGAGCCTCACCTTTTCAAAGTGCAAGGCTCACACTTTGAACTTTATTTTGCAAGAATTTATTGTTAGTTTTTAATTTATTTTTAATACAATAGGCTCATGCCTTATAATAGTTAATGACCACTAACCTTACATAATCCCAACATGATTTTTCCAAATTCATGAAAATCCAAAAACAACTGAAATTAGAATCCAATAATAATGACATTGGAATCCAATACTAGCAAAATTGGAATCCAATAATAGTGATATTGGAATCCAATAATAGCAAAATTTGAATCCAATAATAGAAAAATTGGAACTCCCATGAGTCCAATAATGAAAATATTGGAAACCAATATTACCACTAATGGAAACCAATAACTATAATAATGGAATCCAACATATGCAAAAATGGTAATATATTTCTTCCGAACTTGTAATCTTTGGAGTACATATTCACATGAATATGTCTAGATTACTGAAATAAGTGTTGTAAGGTTATGCAATAGAAGTGTTGATAAGTGGTGTGATAGTTATGGATTCTATTGAGAGGGGGTATACTTATATTCGCAACACATGTCATAGAGATAGGATATGCGAGGAGATAAGTGATAGTAATAGTAATAGTAATAGTATTGATAGGTGGTAAGGATGAAATAATATACATAACTAAGTTTTGGATTGGGGACATGGGTTGTTGTAAGATAACGAGTTGAGATGTGATCGGATGGGTTGTATAATGAGGCATAATGAAGGAGCATGTCAAACAAGGAGGAGAGGTAGAGGGGGCATGACTATATATAAGTGATGAAAGAGAAGTATGAGTTTAAGTATGCTAAGGGCTAGATGAGGATGCAAATGGTAAGGGTATTTTTGAATAGTTATGTTTTGTGATAAGATGGTATTAAGCTAAAAATAGCTACACGAGTGGATGAGGCATATCTAGATGTTACCTTACAATCATGGAAATGATAAAAGCTATTTGTTTGATAACTAGTTGATAGGAGGGGTTGATGAGATGGGAATGATTGAATGTGATGGTAGTAACATGAGGATGTTATTCTCAACTATAACGCTGAAGGCATATGACTTATGAAGAAATCTAGATACTATGAACGAAAGGGTTGGTGTCTAGGAGTTATTCGAATATTACGTAACAACTATTAAATACCTATGTAATAGAATGATTAGGGGTTTTGATATATCGATTGAGTGTTGGGAGAGAATGGAGGCTCTTAGGTTGTTTCTATGGGTTGTTGTGATGGGTATGATATGTTTATGGTGTTTTGAATACAAGACTATTGTCTAGTTAAAACCATGAACTAACAAACATATAAATAAAATAAATATAGGTATTATAAAATAAAAACCACATAACCAATAAGAGAGTTTTGATTATCTTGATTAATTAAAAATATGTGAAAAGAAAAATATGTCTTGTAAAAGGTAATAAGAAGAAGGATTTTTAGGGTTGGTTTTAGGTATGTTTAAGGCTAAAGTCCTCAATATACCCGAGGGTACAAGAGGCCAAAATATGTGTTGGTGTCATTATGAGGCATGATATTGGGGCCTACCACCTCACTTCATGGTACCTCTCGTGATAAGGGTGTCGGTGCTTAGCTGATATACTACACACAAATATTTTATACTCGGTCAAAACATCGAGTCGGCTTCCCCCTTGGTGATTAAATCCAAGTAGGTAGACCTTAAAGGAAGTGTTTAGGATATAGATTTTACTATACGTGATTTGGTTGTATGTGAGGGGAAATAATTCATGCAAATTTTAACCCCTACTTAAAACTAGATGATCAGGAAAGAATGAAAATGCAAGTTTATTTTAAGACCCAAAATAAATATTATTTTCAATGAAAACAATGCAAAAAGTGGAATGTTGGAAAGATATCTTGAAAGAAGGATAGATGGGAATATCTTTATTCATTAAGTACACCTTTTAATTTTATTTTACAATTTTTGAAAAGTTTCCAAAGAACTCTGGGCTATAAACTTGGACAATCTTGTAAGAAATAAACAAGAAAAATAGATATTACTATGAAAGTGTAGAATTTAATCCAAAAGGGGACTAAGGTAACACCAAGAGTACCAACATGTTTCAATAGATATTGGCTAATTGTAAGGATTTAGTGATACTGCGTTAATGAAGACAAGAGAATGTGGATCCAAATGTGTGCACAAAAATTTGATTCCAAAGATCCATGAACCCGCACATAGAAAAATTTGACAAGAAAGATATTAGATAATAACAAGACGAGGTTCTTGGAAAATACCAATCCCAGGAACCAACATGCTTCCTTTTATGGGTGTCAATTTTTTTAGATAATTAAGATAGAAATAATGAATGATAGGTTGGGGAGGGTTGAACACATTTTCCCAAGTAGATATTGGCCTCGCCACACTGTTTGACAAGAGCCTCTAACAACTCAAAGTGATAATGTTTGGCTTATGTGTGAAAGTGATGGTGTAGAGACTTAGCTCATAGTCGATGTCATATTTCTCCCACACAAATGGTTTTCATGTAATTGATAGGTCAAAGATAGTGTCCGGTCCATAAGCTACTCCTAAGAGGGTCATCTAAAAGAAAAATAAGATTACAAGTAATGAAAAAGTACCCATGATTATAGGAAATTAGGAAAATAATACAAGCTATATAGGAAATGTAACATAGGGGAGTTTTGATAGGGATCGACCTTGATATATTAGATTGGTGTCGATCTAGGTGATCAACACCGATCACTATGAAGACATGACTTGAAAAAATATGATTTCTAAAGTTTTTGATCTTTGATGAAAAATAGAGTATTATTTCAATGAAAAAAATAATAATTAATGATATTGAATTTTATGATGGAAGGTAGTTGTTCCAAACAAGAAATAATTTCTTTGATGAGAGGGGAACGAAGTGGTTGATTAACATGCGAAATATTACTATAAATGGAGTATGATATTGTAAGAGCTCTTGATCACTTATCGAACAATCTTGGAGAGCTTTAGAACTATTACACATGATATGGGAGGCTAGATATTTGAGAATGAATTCAAAAACCTTAGTAAGAGCATGAGCTATTTTGTATAGAATTGATGTCATTTCAATGGATTGCCACCGATTTGTACTAATTGGTGCTAATTACAAGATTTGGTTCTAACTACTTCTTTTTATGGATTTTTCAGTTTTCTAATGGGTTAGGGGATGTTTTAAGTTCTTGGTAGGGTATGTGAGATTTTAATGTTGTTTTGTGTTATTTTATTTTATTTATTTTTATTAATTTGAGTTTGTTTTATAGTTTTAGGTGGTTATGGGTGGAGAAATGGTAAATCGTAAGTCGATAGAAATATGAAAATGAATGTGTGAGGTTACAAAGGGGTGTCTTAAAGTGTGCACTCACATGTGGTAATTAGGGTGTCCTAGAGTGCATATGCACATGTGGTAATTATGGTTCCTTGATTATGGTGTCTATACCATAGACTTGGGAAGATTTCAAGATTCAATAAGTGATCCAAAAAATGTGATACACCCACAGTGCACCAAAATCCACAGGATATTGTGGATCCCGTGAACACAGAGATCTTAGGTAAGAAGGAATTTTTGAAAGACAAGAAGATCCACAACTAAAAGAAATTATATCGAATGCGAGAAGATTTTATACCCAAACCTAATCCAGAGATTAAACAGACAAAGAAGGAAAACCTCATTCATCTATTACAGAAATCCAAAGGTACTCCTTTCAACATCCTAGAGAAAATTAAGAGAACCAATGCGATCATCTCAATGTGGGAATCTATATCTATTCTAAGATAGATAGACCTCTTACAAGTCACCAAGGCCGATATCCCCATGCCATATGAGTCATATAAGTAAAAGAAAAAGAGGTGCTCACCAATGCACTTCAATAAAAATATGACCAATCAGGTAAAAACATGAAGCTACTTCCATTCGTGTGCCTTTAATTAGAGGAAATAATCTAATGCAAAATTACATGATTGACTTAGAGGGAATCAGTTTAGTGATGTCAAAACAAATAGTGTACTAGCTTGGTCTTGAATATGAGTCACTCTCTAAAGTATTGGTACAATTGGATTTTTTAGAGGTCTAAGCCTCACATTGCCTACATGTCCTAATTTTTTAATTATATAGGATGTTTTTTATCATTGACCTTCTCCCATTCCTTGTGTTGTTCTTTTTGCGGGATTTCACTACTAATATTGGTGGATACATAACAAGGGATTGGTATCACATGCTTTTCACAACTAGATATGGCACCAAGGCTACCATCGCATATGAACATATTGCCACATATCATATATATCCTTATGTACCTAGCCCCATCAATGATAATTTTAAAATATTTCATCAAGAAGATCTCCCAAGTGTTCAAGAAACAAAAAAAGAGCAAGAAGAGGTGTGTTAATTATATATCCTACTGGTATGAGGTATTATTCTAATTTCAAGTTTCAATTTATCTATTCTAAAACTCAATAGAGTATGAATCTCTCATACTTGGCTTGTAATGGGAAAGAAAGAGAAATATCAAGCAATTGTGGACTTTTGGGGATAGTGAAGTAGTTTTAAATCAAGTCGAGGGATGAATGAAAATAAAATGATTATATTAATGCTTACATGTATAGAGTATGAGACGTGCTAGGATATTTTGAATACTTCAACATCCATACCATTCTAAGAAAAGAAAATAAACATGTGGATAGGTTAGCCACTATAGGATAAATGTTTGACATTCACAATATATATATATATATATATATATATATATATATATATATATATATATATATATATATATATATATATATATATATATATATATATATATATATATAAGTCCTGATTATATCGCATATCAAAGTGGTGGTGAGACCAATTGTACCATAAAATAACAAAAATTGGAAAGTGTTTAAGAGTTATTAGTAGATTGTCGATTTCATCCAGGATGAAGTTAAGTTTTCATCAAGGAATCAAGACAAATTGGAGTAGAAATATGGAGACCAAATCATTCAACTTAGATCAAATAAATTACCCAAAGTAATGGTGAGTTTGGATTCCATCTTCAATTTTGATGATCAACTCAAAAATAAAAGGAAAACATGATAGTCAAAGGTGAGGACTATGAACCCATCTTAGTTGGCAAGGGAAAATTGCTTAAGATTGGCAAGGTATGTACTCCATAAGAGAAACATGAATTTTTAGGCCTTTGTCAATAATTTTTTAATGTTTTTCATGGAATTATGAAGAACTTAGGTGTTTTGATCTTGATATAGTTCAACACACCATTAAATTAGACCTAATAGACAAGAACATTAGGTAAAAATAGAGACCTATAAATCCAAAAATTGTGCCTCTCATGAAGAATTAATTAAACAAGATGGTTGAGGAAAACATCATTTTCCTCATCAAGCATTCATCATGTGTTACGAATCTGGTTCTAGTGAAGAAGAGAAATGGAGAAATCAAACTATGTGTTGGCTTCACGGATTTGAATAAATCATCTTTGAAAGATCATTACCCATTTCCTTCTATGGAGTAAAATACACAAATGGTAGCAGGGTTAGAAAGGTTTTCTCTTTTAAATGGCTACTCTAGCTACAATCACATCATGGTGAAGGGAAAGGATCAGTTCAAGGTAACCTCTACCACCAAGTGGGGAACCTGTGCTTACAAGAATATGTCATTTGGTTTGTACAATGTAGGAGAAACCTTCCAAAGAGACATAGATAAGGGTCTAAGTAATAATTTTTTCTTGTATACTTAGATGATATCACAGTGTTCTCTAAGGATGTAAATGATCATCTACATAATCTCAAATAGGTATTTGAGATATGTAGATAGTTTGGCATTTCTATCAACCCAAATAAATTTATCTTCCTAGTGCATAAAGTTAAACTCCTTAGCCACATTATCTCAAAACAAGGCCTTGTAATTGATCCATAAAGAGTGAGCGTCATCCTTAAATTTGCATTACCCAATCAAAACAACAAATTTCAAATTTTCTTGGGAAGAATCAACTTTTTCAGGCATTTTGTTATAAATTTTTCTAATCTCGTCAATCCATTGACATCAATGTTACAAAAACATAAGTGTACCGTAGAAGGGAAGGAATGTTTTGAGGCTATCAAATAGGAAATTATAGAGGCCCCAACTCTCATCAATCTTGATTTCACTAAGGCTTCCACCTTGTATTCCTTTGGAGGTGCAAACACAATATATGCCATGATTATGTAGCTGAAAAAATAAGGTTAAGAGAAACCAATTATATTATTAAGTTATAATATTTAAGATTATGAGGTAAGGTACTCATTTGTTAAGAATCATGCCTTAAATTTCATAAGAATCTTGATGTAATTCAAAAATTTATTGTTCAAGAATAATATCCATCTTATGGTTTCACATGCTGGTGTGAAATATTTTCTTTTGAACAAGGATATTAATGAGAAAAGAGTTGGTTGGATAACCAAAGTGATGGAATATGATGTTGATATCAAAGTGAATAAGTTATTTAGAGGAATTTTTTTGTGTGAGTAGATGGTTTCAAAACTATGAATTGAATAGGAGGTGTTTTTAGTGTCCCAACATGATCAAGAAAGCCCCACAGATGCTCTACATATCCATTGTTAGAACCATGACACAATGAAATTTCTCCAAATAGTTTAATGCCCCAAGGGATTGAATAAGGCCAAGAGAAGGTATTTAAAAATTCAATCCAACCCCTTTGTGCTCATTAATAGTACCCTATTTAGAAAATACATTATGGATTAATTTTGAGGTGCATCAAGGTAGATCACATTGAGAAGGTCTTGCATGATTTCTATGATGTCGTGGCTTGAGGAAAATTTTCTCCAAGGAAAACAACACTCAAAATAATGAAAGGTGGCTAATATTGGCTAAGTATTTTTAAGGATTGTCATATGTGGGTGAAAAAACGCAAAAAGTGGACCTTTTTCATAGGTAAGGAAAGGTTAGTAACTCTTCCACTCCACCTCATCTCTATAGATCAAAAATTCATGCAATGGGGTTGGATTTTACTAGAGTAATCAATCCGCATTCAATATTGAGTCACAAGTGGATCCTCATAACCACATATTCCTTCACTAAATGGATAGAGGATGTTGCTATGAAGGAAGCAACTGAAGTTAGCATCTAGGATTTTTATGAAGGTATTGTGACCAGATTTGGTGCTCCTTCCACAATCATATTTGATAATTCTATATCATTCCTTGGCAAAAAAATAGTGGTGTGTTGAGGAGATTAATGTCTCCTTGGCACAAAAATCACTAATCATTCCTATTGGAGCTAAATATTACACCTTTTACAAATCAAATTGATCTATGGATTTGAGACAGTATGGGAATCTCTCCAAGTTGTAGGAATTCCACTTGAGACAGACCTCGGAGAAGGCCAAATTACTCATCATATTCCTAATGCAAAAACTACTCCTAGGAAATGAAATGCAACCTGTCTAACACTAATCTATGAATCCAAGGACCAAGAAAAAGGTAGTTGTATAAAATTAAAATCCCGAACTAAGGGGAAGTGTTAAAACTAAGAACTAGGGGTGGAGATATTCCAAAGTGAGTGAAAATGTAACACCCTTAACAGTTTTTATTTTCCTCCTTTACATTTCAAGTGTTGACATGTGATTTTCCTTATAAAGATAAGTTCTTTTGAATTTTGGAGATCATGCTTGATATGGATAAATCATCTTCTGTTCTTAAGATCCTTTGCCTGAATTGGGATGGCTTCCTTGAATCCATTTTTCATTTCTTATGGGTGGGTTGCAATCTGGTTAAGAATTGTAAACTTATCTACTAATCTAACTCATCCTTGGAATGTTTTAAAATATGATCTATGAATGAATGGTAAATCAACATTCTAGGAATTAATAGACATATGACTGAACTTTGTTGGTTACAAGTTATTTGATTGTTGTGCTTGGATCTTTTCAGTTTGAATGTGGCAGGAAAATGTTGACACAAACTAACTATAGCTTGTTCACAACATAGGAAAAGATCCAGGATCCTAAAAAAGGACTATCCAATGGAATCCTAAGCTAGGTAAAAATATTTACTACCTAAACTATGCTACGTAACAAAATTCCTATTCTAACCTAAAGCTTCCTATTCTACTTTGATTGGTTGATTGGCATCCTAACCTAAGCTCGGTGCTAAAGGATTTGGAAAGGTTTCTAGGCTATTAAAACTTACCTAGAACCTAATACTATAAGGTTATATTATGATCTAACTTAATGCCTAAAACTATAGTGTTGTGAATTAATCTAACCTATGTGGAAACTACCTAAGGCTATGTGCTAAGACCTATTGTGGTAATTGTTGTTTGGGTTATAACCTAAGGTATATATTACAATCTACCTAAGGTCTAACCTAAGCAATATGATCTATCCTAAACTAATGGGTTTGAATGGGGAATTAGGTGGTCGCATACATTGTAGGTGATGAGTTCCAAGGCATTAAATTTGTTGATAAGGTTTTAATTGCTAAGACGTACTACCAAATTTGGTAGGGGTTAGTGAACTTGGCGGAGGCTTAGGTGGAGACTCCACTAAAATGGAATTCCTTGTTAAAATTGATTTGGCAATCACTAAACATGAAAGGTGGTGGTAAGGGAAGATAGGTGGGAAACTTAGAATTAATGGAATTAATTGTTTTTGGTTTTCGTGCTCAAAATGCCTTGAACGCATGAAAACGAGTTAGAATGTGGTTGTTTCACTACGCATAATTTGTGATTTTTGCTCTGCATGTGTTCTAGTTTTTCGAACCAGCAGATTGAACTACACTTGATGGCTATTTTTGAGGTTTTAAACCTATTTTCAGTTCGTGGAATATATAAGAGGCATTGTGGGAAGAGAACATGGTTATTTGATTTTTCGTGGAGAAGAGGAGAAGTTTTGAGCTTGGCTGGAGGTTCTTTTCGATTTCACAGAAGTGCTATCAGGCATGATAGGCTCTAAACTTTAAGATCTCTTGCTTTCTTATAAATGTCTCATTAAAACAAGTCTTCTCTTTTGAGATTCTTGGATTTCTTATTTTATCTGGTTAATGGCTTGTTGGGTTTATTAAATCTTGTTATATTGGTTTTTGAATCCTTGGTAAATGGTGTTCTGTTGGGAAACTTACCATATATATAGTTCTTTTTACAAAAATAATGCATGCAAACGTTTTTTTGTTCTCAAATTTTCATTTGGAACTAGAAATGGAAGTGGTCTGTTAAGATAACCATCATTTCTTTTATTATGGTTAAGTGTTTTGGGGAAACTTGAATCCTATTGGAACTTCAGATGAGCTCATTTGGCGTGGACTAGAGCCTATATACGGGTTTGTTTTTAGCTTGTGTTGAGCTCATGTTTTGTTGAACCTTTATTTTGAGCTCATCCTTGAATTGGAACTTTGTTCTAGATTTGTGTTTGTTGAGAACTGATTCTTATTGTTTTGAATCATGTTGGAATCTTGTGTATCTCTAGACTATTGTCAAAGCCTATATAAAGCTCGGTGTTTATATTTTAGTTCCTTGTGATAATTCAAATAGTTACTGTCAGTTCATAAAGTACACGGTATTTGGATGTTATTACTCGTTTGGGGCTCGAAATTTGGGTGAAACTTGAGTCCCGTTGAGAGATAATATTGGACTCTATACCTATGTTTTATATTCTTTTGAGAAATTTGTAACTATTTTGTAGATTAGTAACTACAAAGCACTCATATTTTGTTACTTGTGTGGACTTTGTACTCTGTGGGAACTCCTAGTTCCACTTGAGCTAGTAATTGGGCTTTGCGTTTGATATGAATCATGTTGGAGTCACTATTGTGCTGAACCAGTGTTGGTATCTTGGGTAACTAGGAACTGTTATTGAAGATGTACGTGGCTCTGTACTCGTGCCTTACTCTGTGGAAATTTGAGCTGTTAACTGAAGTTCATAATTTCACCACACTCTTATCTTATTATTTGTTCGATTATGAACTCTCTCTTTGGAAATTCATGTTTTGTTGTATAAGGGAAATAGGACTCCTTGTTTTGAATGTGGACTTTTTGGTTATATGTATCTCTTACTGTCTCATACTAAGACATTGTGCACATCTGAGCTCATGATGAATTTTTGTAATTTGATACTGTACATGAAATTTAGTACTTAGTGCTTGGAAATAAGTGACAGAATCGATGTGTAGGTTCTGTTCTAGTATGATGAGTTTCCTTGTTATGGGTATAACTTAGGTGGGAAATTGTTGTTCCCTGAACCCATGAATATTTACGTGGGTAGTCTTGTACCTGTGTGAGAAGCTTATGATCGGTATCGTGCTTGGAATTTGTACCATTGAGCTCTGAGTTGTTAGTATTTTTCGACAAGTTTGATTTGGTTTTGGTATTTGATTGGGATTTAACTTCGTAATAGTTAAAAGCTAAGAACTCGTCTAACTGAACTACTTAGTCAAGGAAATCTGAAAGAGTAGATTAATTAGAGCTATTTGAATATTCTTGGTATTTAAATGGAAACATTTTACAAGGATAATGGGATTTCAGTCATTAAGATTTGTTGATGCTTCTGATCCTACTTGGCTTTCTGAATGGTTATTTTTCTATTCCTTCTTGGATTTAAGTGGGCACCTTATGTCCTTATAAAAGAAAGGAATTTGGTTCCTTTAAAACAGATTGTGTTTTAAGACTGCTAATTGTATTTCATTCTATGTATGGAACTGAAATCAGTATTCATTAAAAGTAAAGAAGTGTAAAGAATATGGTTGTGTGCTTTCTTATATATATATCATCGGTTGAACTTTCTGTTTTGACTCTCCTTGGATGAACTAGAGTAGAGAATAACGCCTGTATGAGTCTACCTTGATTTTTGAACGTTGATTCAGATATTTAAAAGTTAACTTCTATATGAAGAAGGAGATTTATACTTGCAAGGAGAATGGTAGATTCTCTATTCCTTCTTGGATTAAAATGAGATTTCTGTTTTGATGAATATCCTAATTGTTAAATTTTAAGGTAGTTGTCTTTAGAAAGAAATAGTTAAATCATGTTTGGAACCTGTTCTATTTCTTGGATGTGTTGTGTTTAGGCATGAGTTGTAATGGTTCTTCTTCTTCCTTTGTTTAGGAGATAGATGAGTCATCTTAATATGAACCATGCTCTAAAATTTTCTTTAGCTTGAAGCAAAGATAAATGTTGATTTATTTTATGACAGATTGGGAACAATGAGATGTTATAAAATGTTGTTTGTCTAAGGATAATTGATAGGATCAATTAGACTCTATTTGTAAGGCTGAAATGGTAGATTATATTCTGTCCTTTTCTTGGAAGTGAAATCAATTGTTTAAAATGTACTTCTTTTTCGTTACTTTTGATATATTGATTATTTTTGTAATAATTGTCTCATTAAAGAAGAGTTGTTTTAATGGAACAATTATTGGAATGCACTTCTTTTTAAGGTTTAGTGCTTATCATGCTCAGTTCATTGAACTGACCCGTGTTAGCAATTTTTGTAGATGGACTTCGTAAGTGATAAAGAAGGAAAAATTTATGTGATGCATTTGCTGATTTAAGTCTAATTCTTGTGAGGAAATCTGATTCGTTCTTGAGATTGTATTAGAAAAGAAAAGTAGTATTCTTTTACAATTAAGACGGTTGTTATGCAGTATACTTAAATGCATAAGTCTTGTAAATGTAATGGTTATAAAGATAAATTGAAAGTTGTGAGATTACCTGTATTGGTTGTGTAAATTGTTTTGTATTTGTATGAAAGAGATGGCCTCTATCTTTTTGTTAATATTCATATTATTTATATGTTAGATGGCTAAATTTTAATAAGATTAGGTGAAGGGATTTAGTTCAATCTCCCTACTTGTGATGCAACTTGTAAAGTTGTAGAATATGATATTCGTTATTTAAACTATATAACATAGTAATACAAAGTAGGATGAACATACATTGAAAAACATGGTCATTGGGTAGAATAAACCCTAACACCTTACATATAGTGAAAGACTCTTCATCTTTCATAAATGTTCATAAACCTCAAAGGTTTGGTATCATAACTTCAATTTATCAGACTCCATTTCTTATGAAGTCTACTTTATGTTGGATATATTCTCAAGCGTTGAACTTCTAAAAATTTTTTATTGTACTTTTACATAGGACATATTATATCCCTATGCAGTTACCTTAATTGACAGATTAGTTATGTATTTGAACATTAAAAGTGGCAATAAATATAAAAAATTTCTTAATGGGCTAAATGAATCAATTTAGAAAAGAACTTAAGGAGTGTTGGATTAGGGTTAGGCAAGTTGCTGAAATCTATTTTGAATAATCCAAATTAATTAAATTATTAATACATTCCTTGGGGTATGTACATCTCGATGAGGCTTTTCAGTAGGATGCTGGCACACACCAACTATAGGGTTGTACCTTCGAGAAGATTAGGATCTTCTCGAGGATACAACGATGTAGTCGGCATGTGGCAACACCCTTCAGCATTGATCATCCAGATCTACATAAATTGGACTTGATCTTAGTTTTTCTCTAGCTCAAGTTAGAAACATGTTTTAAGATATGGGGTAGCCCTCAAAAACTTAGGATACCTTGGCACACGGGGTTGACTTAGGTTGACCCAGTATGCCAACTTACCCTAAGTCTTAGTGAGTGTTCCCTTATCATAACACATGTTGTTAACACAAACTAGGGTTAAACCTCGAGTGCAAGTGGACTGATGTGAGTCAAGTAAAAAAATTCTAGATAACAATAGAGTGGCGTGAAGGATGTATTCCAGATTGATGAGTATGCGTCAAGGAATAGTAATATGTACATTATGTTAAAAATATTTTTCCAAAGTATCGCAAACTCTTTGGTTGCGTTGTCCTATGTCACCTAGTCTAAGGTCCATGATGCGAGATGAATATTGGTAATAATTATTCGAGATAGGTACCGTAAACAGATCACTCAATACCCGAACAGGAAGGAGAACCAAGTATACGTAGTATATGGATAATTATTCAATACTTAATGATAAAATGAATAGATCGATAGTTTCTTGAGTCTGAAATGAATAGATCGATAAAGCACACCGAGTCATTACAAGTTCTTATGGTTATCTGTTATATGAATGGTTGATAAAGAACTTGTGTTCTAAATTATGAAATTTAGAACATAGAACATTATTTATTTATTTTTCCCTTGTTTCTAATGTCTTAAAATGGGAATGTTATAGAAAATGAGAGAAAAATGAAGGAAGAAATGCCATAATCCAAAACAAAATTTAAGTCACTAGTTTTGTGGAGCACAATATATTTGAACACTACAAGGAGAATATTATATGCACTATATATTTGTAAATGAAATGAAGGTAAGGAAATAAAATACAACACAAGATAGGGAAGATAAAATCCACAAAACCTGAATTTTATTTCTTTAAAGGATGCACAATTCAACACAATGCCGGAAATAAGGCAAGAATCACCTATGCAAGATGCCTAAATATGAGGCCCAACTCATAAAAGTTATGGAAAAAATAACAGAGTTCTTTTACATTTTTAGAACACCACCCCTAAAAAATGAAGGGGATTTACATTATATAGAGAAGAAAACTTGAATTTTCTTCCACTAATCAACAACATGAAAATTCTCTAAAAGAGGTATGGGAAACCTTACTAATTTGTTTCCCAATGGTACCTTTCCTATAGATAAAGACATGAGCACCATACCTCATTAAAATGGTCATTGAACTACTCTCCACTACACTCATTAATGCTTGAACCATCACTACTAGTCCCGTACTGGTGTGAGCATAACCTTTGGTATCAGTTGGTTGCAACATATTTGCAAGCGGTTGGTAAAATTTCATTCCTCATTCCTGTAGTAGGCTGGTTAGAACATGTTTGGTACCGAATATTTACAAGCCAACATGCTACCAGGTTGGTAACACTATTCACTACTACATTGGTTGGTAGAATATGTACCTCCGACACCTGCAACACTACCTCAATTTGTTCTATCTTGTGACCCAAACACTACCTCTCTCCACTACTAAATGGTAGCATCCTTTTGATGTTAGATAGTTGTGTGAATTTTTATACTAGCTGGTAGCATCCGTACATGCTACGATGTCTTTTCATGTTTTCACTCAGCCGTATGTGCCATGTACTTCTATCATTATGCTACCGGATAGTAGTAGCCAAACATGTTACCAGCTGGTAGCATCTAAACATTCTACCAACCGATAGCATCTAAACATGTTACTGACAGGTAGCATCTAAACATATTACCGACTAATAACATATAAACATGATACTGACCAAGTATAAACACACTACAAGATAGTAACATCTAAATATGGTACCGATTAAGAGCATCTATACAAAACTACTTGTTGGGCCCTGAAATGACTAAGTCCCAAGGGAAGGAGTGCACATGTGCAAGGAAAGTGTTTAGGAAGGCACTCAAGGAAATGCGTGTGAGAGAAGATGTTGGAACGCAGAAGCGAGAAAAGGGTTTGGGGCTTATTAACATTTGAAAGGTGGTATTACGGGGAGAAACACATGAGGGCACAAGTAGGCGTGATAAATGGATAAGGTTCTAGCCTTGAGCCTTGGAGGTCAATAAAATAATATTCCATGCAGGGAATATTCCCGGGATGATCATTATAGTTAGTGGAGGCCTTTGCAAGATGGAATAAGCACTCAATCAATCATGGAGGACCAAACTTGCACTTGGCATGCAATCCGCTTATGGGTGAGAGGCTGTGATGGTGAATCTAGATTCTATTTAAAGGAGTGTTTAGGTATAAAATAAACACAAAGAGGAAGAAGGAGAGAGGAAACAAAGTGTTGCAAGAATATTTTTACTGTATATATGTATGCACTCGGGTATGAAAAAGGGTGGTAATGGGAAAACATAATTAGGAATTCTATTCGAGTAGTTTTGTAGGTTTGGAATGTTATTTCATGATGCTTATGGTCTGAGATGACCCTGTTTGATGTAATATGGCTACTGTAAGTAGATTTAATCAATATATGGAGCTCTGTTTTGCATATTTTTGTCTATGACTAAACCCTTGTATATTTTTATGTTATTCATGGTTTAGATTTGTTTCCATTATGTTGTTGTGATGTTTATGCTTATCTCATGGAGCATTTATGCTTAGAACTAGATCTACTACCTCTGTATTAGATTAAATGCATGTGTTCTTGTTCTATAAACCTTTCCTCCATTAATGGCGAACATTCTTACAAGGCTCACATAAAGGAGGGGCTCAAAACCCGTGTTAGCCTCAGGTGAGTGCCCAACACTTGGGTGATATTCCGGCGTTCTTGGGGTTTAAAGAAAGATTAGAGGATAGAGGTAAAATAAGACTACATTTTGGTTTTATTATCGGGACCTATTTTGAAGTTGTTGTGAGAATGATGTATGATGATAGAGCATCTAACCTTGGACAACATCGAGACCTAGCTTAAAAGCATAGAGGATGAGTTTTCTTAGAGGTTCAACATTGGATATGAGTTTGATGCATGTAAATGGGTGGAGGAGAACCTGTATCATGAGCTCTATGAGACATTCTTCTGTTGTTTCCTAGTAGAGTTGTATGAATGGCTCTCAACATATGCATCAAGGATGAGTTGGTACTATAGACCTTGTGTTTGGACCCAGGAGGAATATCAATGGTTGCAGATATTAATCGACATGGACTCATGTTTTTGATAATCGGTGTAAAGGTGTGTTGACTAGTTACATGTTGGAGTACACAATCTCAACTTATTCTTGTCTAGAGGTTGCTGAGTTCAAGTTCTTGCAAGAACCCAAAGGATCTCTCTTGTGTGTTTCAGCGTTATCCATCAAGATCATGATCATTAATTTGAGCTTGGAAGTATTTCCTATGGTGGCTAAAATCTCACTATGTGTGGGGTACGGAAGCGGTGTGGTGGAGATGGTGAACCTTGCGGTGTAGGTAGAGAGTGAAGAGAGGTGACTCAAGTATAATGAAAGATAAGAAATGGATTTGGTGAGACAATGTGAATTTTTGATGTGATGGAATTTTGGAGACGAGACATTGCAAGAAGTATTTGAGGTCGGCGTGGAGGGTGTGGGTCCTAAAATTCTATGATAACCCATCTTGGCAAGTGCGGAGAGAAACCCCGTCGTCTTCTAGTGAGAACTTGTCGAATGGAGAAAGGAGAGCTATAGGCGTGCATCTTAGCACACTTGGTGACCAAACCTTGGTGCTTAGTTTTCCAATATCTCGATAAAATTACTTCTAGTTCAAATTTGGTGTTGGTGAGCGAGATAGGTTCATGTAGATATCATTTTATATTATACCCATTTATGGCCACTCAGACATTTCTAGTGTTTAGAGGTATTTTTTCCGGCACATCATTTGGGCAAGGTGCGAGTTCACAAATTTTGGGTATTGCGTATGGAAGTGGCATGGGAAACACATATGGGAGTGGTTTGATATCACATACTATTAATGTGTAGTTTAATGTGACAATGGGAACACATAGTGAAACTATGTTAGGCCCCTTACCTATGATAGGAGGATGGTCGGAGAATCCATAGGGATGGGAGAAAGTTGATCTAGTGGTGTTGGTGGTGAAGGAAATTTAGGAGGAGGTCAAGGTTCGGATCTAGTGGGTAAGGTCCACAACACCATTAACAAGTGTTTTACAAGATGTTTCTCCACTTACCTAATTACAAGGGTGTGGAAAATGTTGCAAAGCATGTGCATAAATACAAGTTGTTATGGCACGTAAAGGGAATCACTACCCCAGAGAGGAATGCAAGTCAATTTGCAACTATGTTGTAAGGGCACATGTATAGCTGGTACTAGAAGTATGACCCCATCAGATGGTGGTGGATTATACCACATCACACGATGACTTCTTAATGATTTTCACATTCTTGAGGTCAAACAGAAGAGAATCAAAGCATATTGAAGGAGATCTAAAAAGGTATGGCAAAGAGCATGTGAGAGTATGACATGTGTTTTAAGACTCTCCTATCAAAGTTATCATATGATATCCATCTATCACATCATGCTCAATGGTTTGTTGGAGGATTGATCACCCTGTTCAGGAGGGCACTTTCAAATAAGACCTTCATAGATCTGCACAAGTCCTTAGAGGCTGCCTTGCGGCTTTGAGGTAGTGGGAAGCATTGATATCAGAGTTAGCCCATTTCTTGAAGCACAAATTATTTCCATGGGAAAGGGGTTGGAAAAATTATCTGGGAACATAGCTCATGAGACTCACAACATTTTATGGTTCACAAATTATGAAGTAGAAGAACATACAAAGGATAGTTGCCCACAAAATTTGATGCCCGCCATTTTAGAATATTGTGAGATTTACTACGGAGATCATGATGTAAGTAGATGATCATTGTTTCAAAGGTGTGCAATCCGTAGGAATGTGTCTTGCTATTGTAAGATTTACACCTCTACTACTCATGACACAAAGGATTGCAGATTGATAGACCAAATCCATAACATCATTGATCTCAGTGTGTGTTAGAATAGCATTGGGAGCAGTTCTAAGGCCGAGGATCATTAGGGTCAAAGATACAAGTGTGTCCCACTTTGTGGCCATAAATATTTTAAAAGACTAGTAAATAAATAATTAAAAAATACTATAAAATTTAAAAAAATCACATAAATTCTGGATGCCCTGCACCTTGGTATTTATAGCCTCTTAAAAATGCATGTTTGGTCATTTTATATGTGTTTGGTCATGTTTTGGTCATCAGGACATAGTTTCTTTGAAAGTACAAAAACTACAAAAAGTGGGACACGCTTATATGTTGACCCATTAGTATGAGGGGAACATAGATATAGGAGGTCAAGGAAGAGGTTTTAATAGAGGATTTAGAGGAAGAAGTGAATTTTTTTGTGGGACCTATTACAATTTTGGATCAACTGAACACTATAAGCGTGAGTTCCCTAAGTTATTGCAATGCTCATAGTGTGGAAAGAAGCACAAATATGAAAAGTTCCCATAGTTGTATGACCACATGAGAAAGAATTAGAAGAAGGACAAAGGTGTGGGGAAAATGAGTGTGAAGAGGACCGACCCATAATGGATGCTTTGAGGGTAGTGCTTAG
The DNA here is from genome assembly GCA_018340775.1 of Taxus wallichiana var. yunnanensis. Lineage (NCBI taxonomy): Eukaryota > Viridiplantae > Streptophyta > Pinopsida > Cupressales > Taxaceae > Taxus > Taxus wallichiana. Next base: position 406,470,762 of record CM031240.1, on the reverse strand, counting down.
CTATGATCTAGAGCTTGTTTTGATTACTACACATGATGAGGTTGCATGAGCCCGAGAGGAAGAAAAGCAAAGGCCCCTTATCATGAGAGAAGAAATTTTACATGGGAAGTATCTTGAACCTAACCGCTAGAAGGAAGTGTACCTATAAACCATGGAGGTGATTAGGAGTTTACAAGTATAAATCCAATGTCTAAAGGAGAAATCACACTAGTTGGAAAGAAGAGCATTGAGGTTCCTCTACGGGATATGGATGAGGTTAGGGAAGTGTGTCACATGTTGCAAAAGGAGAACATTATTCCCATATTGGGAGAATATCTTTGGGAGAAGGTACCATGCATTGGAGAAGAGCGTGAGAGACAAGTCCTACATGATAACCTACCTCCCGAAAACATTGATTATGATAAGGAGATCACACTGAATTCAGTTGTTGATGGGTGGCTCCTGAGTAATATATTAAATGACATAGGTGCATAGGTCAATGTACTTATTTTAGATGTATGGAATCAAATGGGGAGGCCCTCATTTCAGCCATATTTGAATGTGATATTTATGGCTAATAGGACAAATGCCATGCCTCTATGGGTGTTGAAAGATGCATCCATAACTATTCATGGGGAAATATTATTGGGGATTTTGAGGTCCTAGAGATCATTGAGGCTAATAGTTTCCCAACATTACTTGGGAAACCTTAGTGCTATGAAAACAATGCTAATTCACATTTCAATAAGGGATACATAAGTTTTGAGAACAAGGAAGAGTGCGTGATCATTCCAATGGTGATGAATGGTTTGTGCCATATGTGGAGCCATTTGGTGAAGAATAATTAAACAAGATATATGTGTGCACCATCAGGGACCCGAGTTCATTCAGCCATCAAAGGAAGGGGTCATTCAATGGGATGATGCACAATCCATAAGTGATATAACTAACATTTCTTGTGATAACTAGGTGCATGGGACATACAAGTTGGTTGGAAGGCATCTAAAAGATATTAAGACTTGAATTGTCAAAATGCACTCGAGTTAGGCACTTAGAAGGAAGGAATTTTCCATGATAAACTAGGGAACAAAACCTTGATGTATTTCTATGTGAAATGGAGTCCCAGTGGAAGTGTCAAGTAGAGAATAAATATCCTTACCTATACTTTGTGTGGGACAACAACACATTGTTGGGTGACACATCAAGATAATATTCTAGAGTGGTGTGAAGCGAGAATGGATCCCTTTGTTAGGTTTCTCCAAATAAATGCACCATCTCAAATTAGTGACTATGATGGGAAGGGATCGGCATCATGCCATGTCCAAGAGAGTGAGAAGACTTAGATAGGAGGTGTGGAAGATTTAATTCCTTCCCTATGGGTGTATAAGTTCTATTCCACCTTGCAAGGATGCACCTGCGCATGGTATATTCATTCAAAGTTGCAGTACAAGGAGGCTGGGCGGGAGTTGACAAAAGCTCTTGTTCAAACACTTGAATATCGAGTACTACGCCATTAGTGAATGAGATTTCATAGGTAGTCAAACACCTTACCTTTAGAGATAGTTCCATGGTGGAGGATAGGATTCAAGAGCTGGTAGGTGAACTAGAGTTGGGGGCGTGCTTCGTGGAGGAAGAATTAGAGGAATTACAACTTGAGTGCGTCTTCCAGAGAGTGAGAAAGGAAATTTGGTCTACTTAATAGATGATGAAGAGGTGGAGAACTTGGATGTGATCCATACGAGAAGGTACACATGAAGTGTTAGATAACGCTAATGCGAAAGTGCACGTTTACCACAAGCCATTGAAAAAAAAGAAGGTTAAAATTGGTATGGAGGTAGAACTAAAGGAAGTTATAATTGGGGACTACTGGACATACTAGGAGGTCTCAAAGATTATTGAGATTCTACGCAATTTTTTAGGATTTTTTTCCACACTAGTACCATGAACTTAAAGGGGTTCACTCCTCGCTAGGAGAAATGAGAATCAAGTTAAAGGACAGTGCACGCCTGATTTGGAAGAGACCTTATAAGATGAATATTAGTCTACACATCAAGGTTAAGGAGGAGATTGATAAGATGATAACATCTAGGATCAAAGAATCCATTTAAGAATCTAAATGGGTAAGCCTGATGATAATCAATATAAAAAAGGATGGGTGAATAAGGATTTGCATTAACTATAGGGATATGAATGCAGTGTGTGTAATTGATCCTTTCCTAACCCCGTTCACTGAGGAGATCTTAGAACAAGTAGCTGGGTGTGAGATCTATTCATTTACATATGGGTTTTTGGGATATAACCAAGTTTGAATTGCAAAGGAAGATGAAGAGTAGACAAATTTCACCACTAGATGGGGAAGTTTTGCCTTACTAGTATGCCTTTTGGACTAAGGAAAGCGCTTGCTATGTTTTCATGAATTGTGGTTCGGGAATTTTAGGACTTCATTCACAAGTTTCTTCAATTATACCTTGAATAATGAATGGTTTACGGATTAGTAAAATACCATTGTGATAATCTACGGTTGATGTTTGAGAGATGTAGGTAGTTGAGAATCTCCCTGAATACTAAGAAGTGATTTTTGCCACTCTTTTTGGCACATTGTTGGGACACATTATTTGCAAAGAAGGCTTACTTGGTGGACCCTGCAAAAGTTGTTTTTATAGTGGTATTAGAGGAGCTTACCAGTTAAATTATGGTGTGTGGGTTGTTAGGGCCTAAATGGTACTATAGGAAATTCATCAAGGGATATGCCCATATTTTTGTGCCCCTGGAAGAGTTGTTGAAACATAAGAGTAAGTTCTATTGGGGAGAGGCGTAATAGGTAGCTTTCGACACATTGAAGAAAAATCTTAGCACCGCACCCATTTTGCGCTTTCCCTCTTGGGATAATCCTATTCATGTGCATGTTGATGCATACGGTATGGTGATTGGAGCGGTTTTAGTACAAAATGGAGAGGGAATAGTTGACCATCCCTTGTGTTTTGCTAGTAGGAAGCTCACCCCAATAGAAAAAAATTATATCACCACAGAGCGTGAGGAATTATCAATGATCTATGCACTACACAAATTTAGGTAGTATTTCCTAGCAACTCTTATTTTCTACACATATCACATGACATTAAAATACTTGGTGAACAAACCCATTTTGCAAGGGTGCATATGCCGGTGGGTCCTATTGTTTCAAGAGTTTGAGTTTACAGTTTTGGTGAAACCAAGGAAAAGTAATTTAGGACCTGATCATTTATCAAGAATTACTTCATGTGAGGATGCGCAGAGCATTGAGGATGCACAAATCATTGAGGATTCGATGCCAAATGCATAGTTGTCTAGGTTGCAATGTGTTCCCTCTAACTTGGAATATATCACCCTATTTCTATGAATGGGTGTGGCACTAGAAGGGATGAAGGCATTAGAAAAGAAGCGAGTTAACTATATGCACCCTAACGTATATGTTAATTGGTGAAGACTTATATAAGCTAGGATGTGATGAGGTTTTGTGTCGGTGCGTACTAGAACATAAACACACCGTAATCATGGAATTGGATCATGATGGAATTTCAAGATGAAAATATGTGGGGAATGCAACCACACACAATATCCTTTTAGCTGGCCTTTGGTGGGAAATAGTTTACAAGGATTGTATCAAGTATTGCAAGGCCTGTGACCATTTCTAGTGCCTTGGTAAATCAAGGAAGAGAGATGAAATTACATTAAGGCCTATCACTGAGAATAGTCAAGAAATGGGTAATTAACTTTGTAGGACCTATTTACCCCAATTGCATGAAGGACGGGTTCACACTATATCATTACATGTACAGACTATCTTCTTATGTTATCTCCAAATCACTTCACCCCGGATGTCTTGAAAATGAATCATAAAATTCGGTGTGATTGGGACACATGGGATCACCTCTCAAGCTGTGGGACTTGGGATCAAGGTGAACCTCCGGAGAAGGCTGACTTCCTCTTCCTAAACTAAACACAACACTACTTCTAATGCAAGAAAAATGGCTAACTAGTCCTATGCTAACATTTCATGGGATTAGGGAAAGAGATTTTGCAAGGAAATAAAACCTATGCTAGAAGTGGTGATGCACCAAATAAAGGGATGTTTAACATCTAGAAGGGTTAATGTGTGGGTATGATTGCATCAGGACACCCTTCACCTATCACAACTAGAAAGGGTAAAAAATACCACAAATCAAGGGTAGACATTCCTTTGTTAAACTCGATCAGACAATAAGCTACCAATCTCCCAGTGGAAAATGATGAACTTGAGAAGGGTGAACCAGCACCAAAACTTAACCACATGTAATATTCCACCACTTGATAAGCACGAACTCCACAAACCTACAATGGAAACCAGAACTTGCACTATGAAAACATGAGAGAGGAAAATAGAAGCAGAAAAATCATGGAAGGACATTCATATGATCACAAAGCATAATTCTCATTACTTCAAGCACTTGCATAGTGCATCATTACATAAGGTGAAATGGGCATAATCTGCCATTATATTTTGAAATAAAGGCTTGAGAGCCTACAGATTCACAAATTGTGAAGAGGAGGGGAAGCTTGGAAGTGTCTAATCCTCCAACTTGTGTGGACATGTTGGAATCCACTTGTTGGAACACCTTGGAATGAGCCTCCAAATTACATTTATAGAAGAAATGAGAGAGAGGAGAGAAAGAGTCATAAATTCCATTCCTAAATGGAAGGTACATGATGTATCATTTATCACATTTGGTTGAACCACCTGAAAAGGCTCCATCATGCATCATTAATGCCCGTTGACATAGTCTTCTTAATTAATTAAAATAATATTTAAATAATAATAATAAATATTATTATTAAAATATTTAAATAAAAATATTAATTTAATAAAAATTAATGGTGGACCCATTTTGATTGGTCTTCTCTAATGGGAAAAGCCAAAAATGGCCCAAATGATTAAATCTTCCATGATCACCAGCCATCGAGCTCGAACTCACAATCTTAGTCATCGAGCCCCTTATTGACTTTACCACACTCCCACCGAGCTCTATGTGGATCCTCCTAAATGAGCCCCACCAATCGAGCTCCTTTGTTCTTCATATAGACTTAGCCACTCTATCGAAACACCTAACACATATCGACTGGGCTTGCTCTGGGCAAATGTTGACTTACTCTAGTCGAGCTCATCTAACAATTGAGAGTTTGTATATGACTTTCAAGCTATCCCAATGCAAACGAGTCCACTTCTATTCACCCCACAAATGCTTTGAGTCGAGCTCTAATCATTGTCCAAGAACTCCTTTGCTCTGCGACCTGTTGAACAACCGAGCTCTCTCCTAAATGCGCTCTTCCTGACATGACCAGTAGATGAATTTTACAGTGCCTTTTCACTTACCAAGTTCAGGAATTCACCTCAAGCCGAATCCATTCTACTTTTCCATCTGTGAGCTATAATGTGTGAATTCATTCAAACTTCTCATTACATAACTATATCTCATGAGCCCTTGGGGATGATTCCAAATGAACTTCCTATAAATTTTCTATGGGCTCATCGATAAACCATGCCGGGAGCCATATTCTCTGTCTAGTGGACTTAGCCAACATTCACGCATCGTGACTCATTCCATGATGACAAGATCCTACCACCGACTTGGCCTCTTAGCTTTGGTTCACCATCGAGCCCCCATATCTGGTTTCCTAGCTCGCCACCAAAATCTTTCACTGAACCCTAAACTCGAGCTCTATTTTTTATGAGTTCTCATCCGAGTGCACAATCCCTAAATTGACGAGCTCCTCCCTTTATTGCAAACGAGCTCATTTCGTTTGGGCTTCATCATGCACCATTTTCCCTTGACGAGCTTCAAAAAACAAGCTTACTAAACTAAGTGGTCAAACTCCATGCACTCTTATATGGCCAGTTTCCTTCTCGACAGATGTAACTATTCATTCACCTTTACTTGAGCTTGGCCTCAAGTGAACGCACATTCAAGAACTAAGCTCCTTTGTCAAGCTATTTTTCCTTTACTAAGCGACCGAGCTCCAAAAATGAGGTTTCCATCAAGCTATTTTCATTCTCATTGAACTACATGCCATTAGAATTTCTGTGAACCACACTCCAGAGCTCTCATTTGAACCTATGAATTGTCTTTTTGGCTGATCAACCGGTTTTATGCCTTTATGCTTAGCCACATACCGGGCTCCCAAGTTATATCTCCTAAGAGCTAGAACACCCTTGACCGAGCTTTACATGGAGCCCTTTGCAAAATGAAACAGTCATTGATGAAAATTTTTCTCCCCTTAAGCTCTCCCATGAGTTTGGTTTCTACAAGACATATCTCCCTATCAACTTAGTGGTTTATTTACACTCTGCTGCATCAGTGCAACAACTCGAACCCCTATTTTGCCTTGTCAACCGATGAATTCACCCAAACCCGATCCCTCCTCGGAAAGCATCAAAATAAGGCCTTCTCCGACTTTGACAGAATTTGGATTCAAAACATTATCTCTAAATCCACATACTTTCGAATCTTGAAATGCCAAAACTGAAAAGAATTTGGAAATTTCAAATTTGCAAGCTTCGACATACATTTCCAACTCACCTAACGTCCTTGAGTGCTCAAAAACTCCAAATTTCCAAAAATGAATAAATCTGAAACCAAACTCCATTTCAATTTCAGACTTCGGAAAAATTTGATTTCAAACATTTGTGACTTGTCAATTCGGTATGAATTTTCTTTGCTAATCCTCCTTCTTCGAGACTGCCTTATAAAATCGCCACTGCGTGTATTACTGGAAACTCTTCCACATCTTATCTTGAAACCAGTAATGGATTATAATGGATTGGCTTGCTTCCTAATCCGAGCTCTTGGTTATTCACTATCTCCACTAACTAGATCGCATTCATTTCCTAATGAGCTCAATCTCGCATCTCGAATGACTCGGGCTCCTCCATTCATTTGATGTAACTTGGCCCATGTTAAATGCTTCACCGATTCCATGCTTGAGCCACTAAATTTCCCATGCATTGAGTTTTATGTGTGAGTTCATCCCAAATGAGCAGATCTATCTTCATTTTCCAAGTCACCCTTGCGTGAGTTGTTCATTACAGTGTCGAGCCCATTTTCCATGACTCATACCACTTGGTAAGTTCTATGCATTATCACATCATCTGATCACGATGAGCCATCCTCCAAGCCTTGATATCTTGGACCACCATTTCTCAGTTGCATTCAAAATCCTCGATGATGACTCAACTCATTCCCTTCCACCTCAATGCCTTTCTCCCGAGCTCAAACTAATTTCACAAATTCACATCCAGATACGAGTCGTATACCCACTCTAAGTAAAAACTATCCACAGTCTTCATGCATGACCTAAGCTTAATCTTTTGACATTCATGCTCCTTATGAGCTTCCATCATTTCCTTTGGGCTTGTTGAATCTTCCTACGACCATTCCCACACAGATTTATATGCACCAAGCCCTTTGCGAGTTGATCTCTGAGCTCAGCCTCAATTGTTCCTTTCACTCAACTGAGCTCCATGTTCGAGACTACTTTCTCCTATCTCTGCAAACATTTTTGTTGAGCCATATATTGAGTTTCTCCTATGCATTACATGACCTTGTCGACTACCTGACCGAGCCCATAGCATTTTCACAAAGCAAGATGCTTAACTCTTGATCCCTCCATAAGATCGTTGGCTTCCATATTCCCTCTTCTGGAAAGCTCATTCATCATGTGCAAGTATTCTCTGGCCGAGAACCTTAAATATTTATCCTGGCCACTAACCACCAAGCTTTGTAAGAAACTTCATGTTGGATTCAGTCTCCACACACCCGCTCTGCTTCTGTGTCGAGCTTCGTCACGACACATTTTTATCGAGCCGGCCTGCATGACTTGACCTACCGAGCTCAGGAAATGACTTGGCTCGATCACCGCTTGAGCCTCACCCTACATGGAACACAACTTGCTTCTTTTCTACACGGAGTAAAGGGTGCATTGATGAGTTACTCACATGCTGAACCGATATTTATTTTCTCGATGAAACTTCCTTAAACCAACCTGAGCACCTACGGCTTGGTTTTTAATTGAAAACTCCATGATATTCCTCTAGTACATGTACTTTTTAATTGTTGGGCCAAGTTTGATGTCAAGCTCATCACACTGCACTCTCTGGATTACTTGAACAAAACTCCAACTAACCCGGTTCGAGTCCATTTTTTTCCTCGACCGAGACATACAATGATTCCCGAAATGATTGAAATCTCATTGTTATCTTCATACAAGCTCGATGCCTGATTTCACAAGCTCTATCACAACTCGACCACCATATACAAATGTGTTCTTCTAAGAAACTCAACCTTGGCTCATTAGGGATTAAATCATCCTTTCCACCTACTCATGAACTCAACTATCAAATATGAGTTATTTCAAGATTCAAACACTAAGTTGTATATTAATTGTGCAGTGGGTTTTCCCATTTCTTGTGTTCTCAATTTGAGGGATGCTGTTCTCGATTTGATATGGCATATCCCTTAGCCTTTGCGAAGTCATACAATTTGAGCCAGAAATTTCCCAACCAAACTTGGCTCATTAATGTCTCTAGCTAATTTTCAAAAACCATTGAGTTCACCTCTTTTTCTCACTAAGCTCAATGTGACTTTGGATTATACCTTGCTTGTGAGCTCACCTATTAAGAAACTAATAATTCAACAAGGTGAGTCACTCCCTCCACCTTAGATGTCAACTCGTGTGAGCTTGAGTTATTCCCACTTCACTGTAGGACTACAACTCAGTCCTTATAGCTCGTCTGAGTAGCCTTAAACTTGACTCATTGAGTTACTCATTGACTCAACCACTTTGGATTTACCCGAGCTCAGTTTGGAACTTGGTATTCCCTCACATACATGCCAACATTGCATCTAAAGATGTCAACACCAAGATGGGCTTGTTTGTGGCTTCCATGAGCTCGCGAGATGACAAAATAATTATCCTCACATATTTCTAGCTCAAATAAGATGTATTGAATGTTTCTCTCCTTATTCATTTTCCAAGCTCACCTCCAGTCCCCTTATATGACACTATGATTTTCCTAAATACTTTAAGCCTTCTTGTGAACACCATGGAATTTATAATAAATTACCACAAAATTGTATACACCAACTTTGGCCATTTTAACCTGTAGATCCTCGTTGTCCATTTTTATGTGGGAGGTGAAAAATGGATAACATTTTTGGTGACCTCTCGAGGATGATTTCCCATTAAGCATGATTTAGTAGCCTTAAGTCATCCATTGGGCATGGAGTCAATATTTGTAAATATGAAAACCAATTTTATTCCTATGATACATCCTGAAATCCCCTTAAGCATTGCTGATCTTGGACCTCCTTTGAAAGCTAAGCATGAAGTATACTGAATCTGATGAACACTTGGTATCTGGAACTTTGAATGATGTAGATCATGAAAATATTATGGAAACCTTGAACATTACTTTTCCTTGACACCCTTGAATGATGCACAGTATGCAGAACAACACAAGAGTGACAATGGAAAACAAAACACACTAAAACAATTGAAAACCATACATACCCCAAGTGGAACATGCAGGGTGTGCAATGCACTTATTCTGCTAAAAGAAAACCTATACTACCCTACACTAACTAGAAGCACAGGTGAACTAAACAAACCCTACAACTGGTTGTGCAAAATAACTTCATGTCCTTACAATGGGCAGCCATGAAGATGATGTGATAATGAACATGGCTGAAAATGAGAGTGAAAAACTGAAATAGGTCCAATTCTCCACTTGGTCTACTGAGACATCAACTGGAAAGAGAAAGAATTCCTCTTTTAGTTGCATTTGTCCTATAGAAGCATTGCAACTGATCCTCATAATTTTGAAACTCATCCTCACATTCTGGAGTGAATGTGACTGGTTTTGGCTTCTCTTCTAGCTTCAAAGAAGCCAAGTACCTGATAGGACATGGTCTAAACCATTGAATATTTCTACTTGTTTGGACTTTAATTTTAACAAGAAACTTGCTGAAAACATCCTTGAGAAAGATGGTCATTCACAACCGATTCCCCTCTTGTTTCCCATTTACAAATGATTGATCTTCCACCTCATTTGACATGGAATTTGGAAATTCCAACCCCCTATTTGTAGCTTTGGATGATTGTTAAGGGAAACAAAATCTTCAATAATACCTTCCTCCATCATAGACTCATTAACCACAACATGTTCCGTAACTGAAAATAGAAACCTCTCCATGACATAATCTACATTCAATGCTTCTAGATCAGTCTCAACATCTCCTGTGTGTTCCTCCTTTATGTGTGATGATGGATATGGAAGATTCAATTCCTTCAATTCTGATTCCAAAAAATAGTTATGAGTAATGAGTTGTTCTTGAGCATGTACCTCCACAACACTTGAAACTTTTTGGTGAAAAATAAGAGATGGAATGACAAGATTGTCAATCTCCATAGCCTCCTGCCCACCAAAACATTCTTCTAGATCTAATAGAAAATCTTCCTCTTCATTCTCTGACTGTATCAAAAAATCCTCCTCAATCTGAGTATCCTCCGAACTAGAACCCCCTTCACCTTGATATTCTTCATTCTCAAACATGAAATCAGAAAGATTAAATTCATCTAAAAAATCACATTTTTGAGAAGGAAGAGAGGGAAAAGGTTTAGAAGGTTTTTGCATAGTTTCATCAGCATTCTTGATCTTTGAATCCTTCTTCATCTCATGAAACTTGTTATGGCTGATTGTAACATCTAATGATGAATTTGGAAAGATGTTAACACCTTATAGAAGTGATGAAAGTTATTGACATGCATAGCAATTAGGATCATTACATTCATTAGAATCAGCTTGTACACTTGAAATTCTTTCTTTCTTCAGCTTGTAGATGCTCTTCTATTACTGATTTTCCCACCTTTGGCGATTCAAACTCCTCTAATGGAATTAAGCCAACATGAATACTACATTCTAAACAAGTAGACTGGTCGTCCTCTTTCAACTCTGGATCTATTTCTAGCACAAAACTAGTTTGTTCCACTTGTTTTTGAGCCTCAACTTCTACAGAAGGTTTAGTTAGGAATGATGTTTTCTTGATGTTAAGTTTTGCAGCCCATTTCTTTAGATTATTTTCATGATCTCCTTCTCTATTCTCTTCAACCTTATACTCCTCCCTCTTTCTCATTTCTTAGCAACGCTCCTCCAAAATGGATTTGGGACTATAAGAGGAGGGGTGGGTTGGGATTCAATTGATTCCCTCACTATTTGAGGAAGGGATTCATTCTATTGATGGATCTTGTAGAAAAGAGGGAACTTTAGAAGGGTGAGGCATGGAAGATTCATGATGAAATGGAGGAATAGGAAGTGAAAGGAATTTTCAATGGGATTAGAAATTGGAAGATTAGGACTATGGGGTTCAAGTTGAAACTGCATGGATGGAAACATGGGAAAAGGGTTGTAAGGTGGTAATGTAGGGGCCTCCCATTGACACTATTGAATAACACTACATTCATGAATGTACCTTTTCTTGATCCATTCTCCAACTTGAGTCATCATCTTGATTATGCATTGAAGCTTTTGTTTAGGGCTAAGCTCACATGGTATATGACCAGTCCATGTGTATGGAATTTGGAAGCTAATCTATGCTGCATTTGTCATTTCATTGATCCTTATTTGCTTCATGTTATACTCGAACTCTCAAAATTCTTTGCAAGTGATCTTCTTAAGGTGAATAGATCCCAATCTACATGCCATTGTTCTTCAGTAACCCTCATGCTTGGTGGATGACCAAAATGATTTGTATCTTGCTCTTGTGGACATGCATGCTCAAACCGATACTCATCATGAAATTGGTTTGGAGGTGGATTAAAATAGCTTGAAGATGGAAAGTGTTGCTACTGGAAGAGAAATTCCCACTGTGGAGATGAAGCCATGATTGCAAAACTTCATGAATGGGAGGAAAATGGAAAGATATGGAAGGAAACTAGATGGAAAATGGGTAAAATGAAGGTCTGCAATATAGAGAGTAGGGTACTTAGACCAATGGAGTCACCATTTTGCTTGGGTATACCTCCTAAGGCTGAAATTTCACTAAGAGCACAACAAATTAATGAAATGAAGTGAAAAAATATGCACACCTATGAAATATGTGCCTCTTGTCCCACTAAGTGTGCCAAAAATTGTTGTCTCCAAATCACTACACCCCGAATGGCCTGAAAATGAATCACAACATTTGGTGTGATTGGGACACATGGGATCACCTCTCAAGCTATGGGACTTGGGCTCAAGGTGAACCTTCGAGAGAAGGCCAAATTCCTCTTCCTAAACTAAACACAACACTACTTCTAATGCAAGAAAAATGGCTAACTAGTCCTATGCTAACATTTCATGGGATTAGGGAAAGATATTTGCAAGGAAATAAAACCTATGCTAGAAGTGGTGATGCACCAAATAAAGGGATGTTTAACATATGGAAGGGTTAATGTGGGGGTATGCTTGCATCATGACCACCTTCACCTATCACAACTAGAAAGGGTACAAAATACCACAAACCAAGGGCATACGTTCCTTTGTTAAACTCGATCAGACAATAAGCTACCAATCTCCCAGTGGAAAAGGATGAACTTGAGAAGGGTGAACCAGCACCACAACTCAACTACATGTAATATTCCACCACTTGATAAGCACAAAACTCCACAAACCTACAATGGAAACCAGAACTTGCACTATGCACCTGAAAACATGAGAGAGGCAAATAGAAGCAGGAAAATCATGGAAGGACATTCATATGATCACAAAGCATAATTCTCATTACTTCAAGAACTCACAAGTGCATCATTACATCAGGTGAAAAGGGCATAAGCTGCCATTACATTTTGAAAAGAAAGGCTTGAGAGCCTACAGATTCACAAATTGTGAAGAGAAGGGGAAGCTTAGAAAGTGTCTAATCCTTTAACTTGTGGGACTTGTTGGAACCCCTTGGAATGAGCCTCCAAATTACATTTATATAATAAATTGAGAGAGAGGAGAGAAAGATTCATAAATTTCCTTCCCTAAATTGAAGGTACATGATGTATCATTTATCACATTCGGTTGAACCACTTGAAAAGGCTCCATCATGCACCATTAGTGTCTGGTTGACCAAGTATTATTAATTAATTAAAATAATATTTAAATAATAATAATAAATATTATTATTACAAATATTTAAATAAAAATATTATTTAATTAAATTCTTGGTGGGCCCCATGTTGATGGGTCTGCGCTTTGATGGGAAAAGCCAAAAATGGCCCAACTCGGTTACCTCTTCCATGATCACCAATCATCGGAGCTCAAACTTCCACAGTCTTAATCGATGAGCTCCCCCATTTTGACTCACCGCCAACAACTTCCACCGAGCTCTATGTTGGATCCTACCTTGATTGAGCTGTCACTTAACCGAGCTCCTTTGTTCTTCATATATACCGAGCCAACTGCCAAAACACCTCCACACCTTTGGGCTTGCTCGAAATGATGACTTACTCCGGTGAGCTTATCCAACAATGCGAGAGACTGTACATGACTTGCTGAGCTATCCCGACGTTGAGTCCACTTCTATTCACCGCAAATGCTGAGTCAAGATCTAATCATTCACCAATCTTCGGTGACTATGTGACCTCTGCATTGAGCTCTCCCTAAACGATCTCTTCCACATTGGCATGACCATAACAAATTCTACGCAGCTTTTCACTTACCAAGTTCTAAAATTCACCGTGGATGAGCCAAAATCATTCACTTCACCATCTTGAGATACAATGTGTGAGTTCATTCAAACTTCTCATTATGTAACTGTATCTTGCGAGCCCTTGGGGATGATTCTGAATGAACCTCCTCCTCACTTTTCTATGGGCTCACCGTTGAACCATGTCAGGCCTGTGAGCCATATTCTCTGTCTAGTGAACTTGGTCAAAATTCACGCATCGACTCATTCCATGATGTTTGAGCTCCTCCTTGCCACTGACTTGTCCTCTTATCTTGGTTCACAACCGAGCTCCCCCATACCTGGTTTCCTAACTCGCCACCAAAATATTTCACCAAACCCTAAACTGAGCTCGATTTTGATGAGTTCTCAACCAAGCGCATAATCATTAAATTGATGAGATTCTCCCTTTACTACAAATGAGCTCACTTTTTGGGCTTCATCATGCGCCATTTGCCACCATTTTCCCTTGACGAGCTTGCAAAAACAAGCTTACCGAACCGAGTGGTCGAACTCTATGAACTCTTGGATGGCTGAGTTCCCTTCTCGACCGACGTAATTGCTCATTCACCTTCTACTTGAGTTTTGCCTCGAGTGAACACATAGTCACGAACCGAGCTCATCTGTCAAGACATTTTTCCTTTTTCTAGCATCGACCAGAGCTCCTAAAATGAGGTTTCCATCGAGCTATTTTCATTCTCAATGAGCTATGTGCCATGAGAAATTCCTGCAAACCACACTCCAAGAGCTCTCCTTTGAACCTAAACTGTCCTTTTGGAAAATCAACCATTTTTATGCCTTTATGCTCAGCCCTATGTAGGCTCCCGAGTTATATCTCCTAAGAGCTAGACCACCTCCCGACTGAGATTTACATGGATCCCTTCACAAAATGCAGTAGTCAGCGATGAAACTTCATCTCCCATTGAGCTTTCCTGTGAGTTTGGTTTCTATGATACATATCTCCCTATTAACTCAGCGGTTTATTTACACTCTGCCACTCAAACGAATCGGTCCCCTATTCTTCCTCACCAACCGATGAACTTAGCATGAAAATTGATCCCTCATCAGCATCGGACTCAGCCTCCTCTTGACTCGGTGAAAGACTCGGATCCCTGAAATATTATCTTTGAATCCACATACTTTCAAATCCTAAAATGCTGAAAATATGAAATTTAGAGTTTTAGAATTTTAGGCTTTGGAGATTTCTAACTCGCCTAACATCGTAAAGCCCAAAAACTCTGAATTTCCAAAATGAATAACTCAAGAAAAACTCGAAACTGGACTCATTTCCAATTTCAGACTTTGGAACAATTCAATTTTGGACATTTGTGACTTGTCGATTCAGGAATTTTCCTTGCTAAGTTCTGAAATCATTTACTCTAAAACTCGAAGAGCTTATCTCCAAAATGAGTAATGGTCTACCTCATTCCCGAGCTCAACTCGCTCCACTACCTACTCTAAAATCTTGGTTATTCGTTGTCTCCACTAACCATTTTCTCCATTCATTTCCTAATGAGCTCAATCTCACATCTTGGCCGACTGGCTCCTCCATTCGATTGATGCAACTTGGCCCATGTTAAATACTTTACTAATTCCATGCTTGAGGCACCGAATTTCCCATGTATTGAGTTTTATGTGTGATTTCATCCCAAACGAGTGGATCTATATTCATTTTCTAAGTCACCCTTACATGCAACTTTCCTTAAACCAACATCAAGCACCTCCGTGAGATTCCTCCGAGGACATGTACTTGTTTACTTGTTGGGCCAAGTTTGATGTCAATCTCGGCACACCACCCTCTTGGCTTACTAAATAGAATTCCAACTAATCTGGCTCAAGTCCATTTGTTTTCCTTGACTGAGACATACAACGATTCCCAGAAATGAGTGAAATGTCATTGCTATCTTCATATAAGCTTATTGCATGATTTCATAAGCTCTGTCACAACTCAGCCACCATATGCAAACTTGTTCTTATAAGCTCCTCAACCTTGGCTCATTTGGGCTTGAATCATCCTTTCCACCTACTCACAAAATCAACTATCAACTATGAGTTGTTTCATAGATTCAAACATCAAGTTGCATATTAACTGTGCCAGTGGGTTTTCCCATTTCACCATGTTCTCAATTTGAGGGATGCTTGACCTTGGTTGTGGTCTTGATATCTAGGCATATCCCTCTTAGCTCATTTACGAAGTCATATAATTTGAGCCAAGAAATTTCCCAACCAAACTTGGCTTGCCGAGGTCTCTGGCTCCCTATTAGAAACCATCGAGCTCACCTCCTTTTCTCACCGAGATCGATGTGACATTGGATTATACCTTGCTTGTGAGCTCACCTATTGAAAACTGTCGATTCATCAAGGTGAGTCACTCACTCCACCTTAGATGTCAACTCGTGCAAGCTCGAGTTATTCCCACTTCACTGCAGGACTACAACTCAGTCCTTATAACTCGTCTGAGTAGCCTTAAACTCGACTAATTGAGTTACTCATTGACTTGGCCACTTTGGATTTACCGAGCTCGGTTTGGAACTCAGTATGCCAACATTGCATCTAAAGAGGTCAACACCAAGATGAGATTGTTTGTGGCTTCCATGAGCTCACCAAGATGAAAAAATAATTATCCTCACATATTTCTAGCTCGACTGAGTTGTATTGAATGTTTCTCTCCTTATTCATTTTGCAAGCTCACCTCCAGTCCCCTTATATGACACCAAGCTTTTCCTAAATACTTTCAGCCTTGTTTTGAAAATCATGGAATTTATAATAAATTTCCACAAAATTATATACACCAAATTTGAACATTTTAACATGTAGATCCCCATTCTCCATTTTTACTCTGGAGGCAAAAATGGATAACACTTACATGATGGGAAGAAGTGGTGGCTACGAAGGATTATACAATGGCAGCATAAACTATATTATTAAGGGAGAATGTAATCAATAGGTATGGATACCCTCTAATTTTAATGAATGATAGGGGTACTCATTTTCTAAATGATACAGTTAGAATATTATTGGCCAAGTTCATGGTGACCCATCACAAGACTACCCTTTATCATCCACAAGATAATGGGACAACAAAAGCTTTTAACAAAATTTTGAGTCAAAAGTTGACCAAGTTTTGTGATGTTGGAAGAAAGGACTGGGATGAAAAATTTCTGCCATGTTATGGTCATATAAGACTACTTATAAGAGATTAAAAAGGCCATACCTTTTCAATTGGTGTTTGTCTTGGAGGATTTGTTACTGTTGAATTCATGTTACCATCATTGAGTATTGCACATGCCCGGGGATTATTTGATGACCAAGTTCTTGAGGAAAGGATTGACAAGTTCATATAGTTGGATGAGCGACATGCCATAACATGATGGAGTCGAAAATATAAAAATCTAGGTAGAATTCATGGCATGATAGACACGTCAAGAATATAAATTTTGAGGTTGGGTAGATGGTCCTACTTTATGATTCTAAGTTTGTACGCCATCTTGGGAAAACTAAAGCGCATTTTTAGGGCCATACATTATCACTTGTATACTTAATCCAGAGCTTGTAAGTTACAAGTTTTGGATGGAACAATGTTACTTAGTCATTGTAACATGAGTAGGACGAATCCCTACTATAAATAAGTCTTTGGTGTGTTTGTAAATATGACAAGTGTTTCCATTTAGCTTAGGATTTCCCTCACTGCATTTTCCTTTCTTTTTGTTTCCCTTCTTCATCAATTTTCTTTGTTTTTGTTTGGTTTGTTGTGGGTGTGCTTGTGCGTTGATAGCGATTACTAATGAAAGGGTTTATATGGGACGAGGACCACACATCTATTTAGTGTGGGATGGAAGATGTCAAAGAAGAGTGGTGAGAAATAATGTGGTATGGAGAAGTTTTGGGGTGATGTGCATAGGCGGCCCATGTAATAAGCACAAAGTAACTTTTTGAGTCATGAGAGAAGAATGGTGTCAAAACTTTTTGAGGAAATTACGTACAAGGATATAAGCACAAAGTAACATGAGGTAGGCAAAGGAAAGAAATTGGTAAAGGATGTTGAGGTTGACATACTTCGGCTCGGGGGGTGTGTGCAAGTGAGTCTGTCAAAGAAGTATTTCTTTCTAGGAGGTTGTAAAACATTTCACATGAGTTTGTGTGCGGAGGGATGTCATTAGAAAAAGATGACTTTATTACATTCATACATCGATAGGTGGAATCAGATTTTATGCGGGAAAAACAAAAATCTATAAATAAAAGGTTTGGGGTGAGTTATTCTATTACCTTAGGTTTATATTGAATAGATCTTGTGAGCTAGGGCATCCTTGAGAAGAAAAATTTGTGGAGATTTTCGTGCATAATAGAAGATTCAACGGATTTTTGAACAAGTGTGGAAAGGGAGTATACGGGTGTGGGAAGAGAAGTTTTTTTAGAGGATTACCATGGGTGTTATGCCATCTTGTGGAAGAAATGCTTTCCAGGTTAGGGTTTGTAGAGCTAAAGCACATGATTTGGAGTTTTTGAGGAGGAGTAAAGTCGTAAGATCAAGCGGTGTTAGGGAAATAAGGAAGGAAGAACTTACAAGGACTAAATGAGAAGAAATGGCACCAAGAAAGGGATATAATGTTTCACCATAGAAGGGAAAAGGCAAGGAAAAGAAAAACCAAGCTGTTTTGACCAGTTTTAATGAAGAGTGGTACGTGGAGATGCAATACCTAGATGGCGTGCTGTTAGGGAAGGAATGGGTATCTCACATATGCAAGATGGCCATGAGTGACTACAACCATCAGAAAAGCACCACTGAGAAGGAAATGACTTTGGAGTTGGTTCTCCTGATGGGAGAGAGGACCAAGGATGGAAATCCCAAGTATGACAATGAGGTGCAAACCAAGTTAGAGAAGGCTGGACTCTTGTAGCTCTACGAGCTGCCCTATTTTGGAAAGCCCGAAAGGTTATACCAATGGATAATTTTGCACATGCATGAGGATCAATTTTATTTCATAGGATGGAGAATGCACATAACTCCTCAACTAATTTTTAAATATACGACATTATCTGTGAAGGAGATCCGCTAGATGATGACTTGTGCAACAAGGAGGCCATCAAGAAGATAATTGTGGAATATGAGTACAAGAAGGGTTCACACTATTTTGATATCTCTGTGATCACCAACCCTGTCATGAGGATGGCCATGCACTTGATGACAAAGTTGAACTGGAAAGAGAGGTGAACATAGGTAAATAAGAGTTAGTTGAACATTTTTTTGCAAGATCTCAGAGGGAACAATCTACAACCTTTCATTCATTATCACAGATGAGATCATAGATTTCATGTGCAATAGGGAAAATATTATAACGTCCTTCTCACCATTGTGTTTTCCGAATTGGAGTGCCCGATGGGCCAGATAAAAATGTTTGGGATTACCCGGATAAGGATCCCTCCCTTGATAAAATATTTGAAGCCTACAATTGTGACACAATGATGGTTTCTCATAAGGAACACTTTGAGAAGTGGTACAAATGAATGCACGGCGTGTTTGAGGGCGAGTGGATAATTCCTGATTAATTACCAATATTGGTGGATGGAGAGGTTGAGTTTTCTTTATATCAACACTTTTGTATCAGCATGTTTACTTTCATGGATGACACCAAGAGCCCTTGGTGTAAGTTTCCCTTCTATTTCATAGCATAATACTTTTAAAGCACGGAGGTGAAGAAACTTAGATTTTATATAATTTTAGTAGATCGGGATTAACGTGAGTTGCACCGATTGTTGGTGTATCCCAAGAAGCATGCTTATGTCACGAAGTATGTCTCTTATGACATACATATGTTGAAACTAGTCACATTTTCTATTGCAAGGAGAATAGAAGCAAGAGTGTATGAACGTCTAAGGATAAAATTTGAAAAGGGCGCTTATGTTGAGGATGATGTATCTATCATAGAAGACACCACCAGGAGGAAGAAATTGGCAATAAGAAAGAGGGAATGAGAGGAGATCATGAAAGAAAATGTGTCGTAGCATGAATACAGTTCAGACTATGGGAGAAAAGAATCTAACATGGGCATGAGTACTTACACTCACGGGAATAATTCCACTACGAAGGAGTTTCTCGAAAGGTAAGAGTTACTAGAAAAAAAGGAGTCCCTTATGTTAAAGGAGTCTTCGGTGAAGAAGAAGAAGAAAGTAGCATAAAGCTCAGATTTTGAGGAGGAAAAGAGCATGAAGGGTGATGACTCGAGGAGTAAGATGAAGAGTGCAAAGAAGGTAAGATTCCCCATATTCATGATGTACATGATTCCGTGAAGACAATAATGATAATGAAGAAGGTGCTCACAATAAAGGAGAAAGTGAGGGCATAGACATGTATGCTCAAAATACACCGACCTCGATAAGAGAATAAATAGATGACACTATAGAAAAGAGGTGGTGGGTATTATAAAAGATTTGGTGGAGTATGAGGTGGAATGCGGTGTAGATGAGGTGGTAAAAAAAAAAAAAGAGAATGCGAGTGTGGGGAAAGATTATGGAAGAATGGGTAGAGACCCCAACCGGAAGTAAGTTTACCCAAGGTATTGCAAACAAGTGAAAATGGCATGGTAGTGGTGCGGAACACACCATGACTTACATCAATGATCCGAGAAAAGGTACTACACACGCATTTCCAAAGCATAGTGCCCGTAGAACAAATCCTTGCTTGTTGTTCTTTTAATGAAGAGGTGCATACACGCACATAAGGAAAATTCTATCTTGGAATTTTTAGTCGACGTTGATGAGCCTGAGCTTGAGGTTAATAGTGATGCATTGATGAAGACACAAGATTCCAAGGGAATAAACCCTCTTGTGAATGCCCAAAATTTTTTGGATGAGAAAGTTTGCAATGCGCTCAAAAAGTGTCCATGGAGGTGGAAGCAAGAATTTTGGGTAGAAATGATAAAATAAGAGTCTTTGAGGAGGATCTTGAGAAAAATAATGAGGAGATCATTGAGAGGGATAGGGAGATACAATATAAGGAATTGATTATTTCACAATTAAGTCATGAGCTGAGGGATAAAAAGGAAAAGGTGGGTGAGGTCTACAAGAAGATAGAGGTTATTTCAAATGAAATTATCTTAAAACACATGTACTTGGTCCCTCCCGAGTAGAAGTATGAGTCAACCATAAATTTCTCGGAAGACTTGACACATGTACTCACCATGAAGAGGCAACCAATTGTATTGGAGTTAGTAGAAGAGGTGATGGCATGCTAGAAGGGAGAAGAGAAGTTAAAGACTGGGAGATAGTAACTTGGTACTTCACACTCCTTACCTCATAGATGAATGCAGCGTAAATGGAAGAAGATGTGTATGATAACCGTGGTGATAGAGATATTTTATCAAGCATATTTATTTCTAGCCATGAGGTGGATTTGAAGGAGTTTCAAGAGAAAAATAAGGGCAATAGGGTGGAGTGAGATAAGATCCTAGAAGAAGTCAAGAATAAGTCAGAGGTGATTGAAACCTTGAGGGTTTCAATTAAAAATAAAATGAAGGAATTGTACCCCAAGTCACTCACGAGAATGGATGTGCGGGGAGACTTTAGCAATGATTGAAAACATCATAGATGCGTTGAAGGATAAGGAGATGAATTTTTTTGACAAAGTTAGCACATTGGTGGGTGATTTAATTCAACATGCGCAGGGTGAGGTAGATGCTTGGGATAAAATTGAAGCATCTATGAATAAAGACTTCCCACTCCTCATGCAGCAGTAGAAGGATCCTTCTATTCTTCCATTCTTTATTCAATTACATATTATCCCATCTCTCATATTATTTATTCTTTGGTGAAAGAGAAAAGTATTTATAGATACGGATAACACACGTAGTGTGGAGTAATGTTGGGCCTTGAATTGACTAAGTCCCAAGGCGAAGGAGCATGCACACATAAAGAAAGCATTTAGGAAGGCACTCAAGGAAAGGTGCGTGGGAGAAGAGGTTATCACAAAAAAGTAGAAAATGGTTTGGGGACTTAGCTGCATTTCAAAGGTGGTATCATAAGAGAAACACATGAGGGTCTGAGTAGGTGTGATGAATGGATAAGGTGCTAGCTTGGAGCCTTGGAGATCAAAAGAAGAATATTTCATACACGATACATTCCCAAGAGGATCATTATAGTTAATGGAGGCCTTTACAAGATAACATAAGAACTTGATCGATCATGGAGGAAAACACTTACACTTGGCATGCGATCTGCTCATGAGTGAGACTATGGCGGTGAATCCAAATTATATTTAAAGGTATGCTTGGGTCTGAAATAAACACAGAGAGGAAGAAGGAGAGATGTAATGAAGTACTGGAATAATGTTGTTACTAGGAATATATGTATGTGCTCAGGTCTGAACAAGGGTGGTCATGGGAAAACATAGCTAAGACTTCTATTCATAGTAGTTTTGTAGGGTTAAAATGTCATTTCATGATGCTTATGGTTTGATATGATCCTGTTTGATGTAATATGGCTAGTGTAAGAGGATTTAATCAATATATGGAGATTTGTTTTGTATATTTGTGTCTATGGACTAAACCCTAGTGTATTTTCACATTATTCATGGTTTAAATATGTTTTCATTATGTTTTTTTGATGTTTATGCTTATCTCATGGAGCATTTATGCTTAGAACTAGATCTACTACCTTTGTATTAGATCAAATGCATGTGTTCTTGTTTTGTAAACCTTTCCTCCAATAATGGTATAAAATTATCACAAGGCTCACATAAAGGAGGGTTTGACACCCATGTGTGCCTTAGGTGAGCACCTAACACTTGGGTGATAGGCCGACGTGCTTGGGGTTTAAAGAAATATTAGAGGATAGAGGTAAAAGAAGATTACAACTACCATATATCATTTGGTTCCTACACTGCTCAAAACCTTGTGACACATCATTTTCTCTAAATTTTTCACCAAGGCTCCAACAAACTATCAAAGTTGAGATTTTTCAAGTTGTTCAATTAGAAAGGATGCAAAATTAGATGACAGTTTGACGACCTCCGTGGGAAATCTACTGCTAGATTGAAGAGACTAGTAGCCTTGAAGAATCCACTAGGCATGGAGTCAACCTACTTTTCCATAACTCTTTGCATGCTTATCTGTTGTGGAAGAATGAATTCAATCTGAAAGATACCCCTCAAACACCTTGCTTCCACTATGAAATCTTTTCTAAAACAAGAATGTGCAATAACAAAAATGTAGAAAAATTATGTACAAACATGAAAATCATACATGTTCTAATTGGAAACATGCGGAGTGTGCACAAGCACTTCTTCCAAAAACAAACCCACACTACCAGCAAAATAATGTGTCAAGCACTTAGAGGAATTGAAAAATAATCTACTATATATAAGATGCAACAAGACCACTTAATGGGTTTTGAGCGGATGAAAGTGGAATAGTTAGCGAGAAGGCACACGAGAAGGTTCACACGAGAGAACATGGTGTAGTCAAAGGCACGAAAGGATAGGGGATAACATGCGTGTGAGATGTAAGGGTGGATTTGGTACTTAGCCATTTTCATGTGTACGATCTATTTTGGAGATAGCATGCCGAACACACAAATCAGGTAAAGACTTAAACGACACACATTGACTATTTTTAAGGATACGCTACTAAGCACTTTCTATGGGTGCGAGCTAAGAATAGATCTACAACCTGCAATAGGTCTATGGTTAGCCCACTTGCATGTGTGGCTATGGATTTAAAGGCGCATGGCTATTCCTAAAGCATATGACCTATTTTTGGAATTATGCAAACAAAGTGAAGGGAAAGTCCCCACCCTTATAAATATGTAATGATCTGCATAGTATAGGGTGACTGTGTGAGAACAGAATTACTATGAAGTTATGCTATCAAATCTGATACACACATAAGCTATGGTATTATCTATTGTAATGATCTTCTATGTGTTTATCATGATTAATTTAATGGAGTGTATTGGTTGAATCAGATTGTTCATCCCGAGTATAATTGGTTCTGACATGGTTGGTTTCATCATGGATATTGTTTAAATCTATTATTAATTAGATCTAGATCTGAACATGCACTATAGAATGATATATTAATTATGGATCTGAATGCATTAAGTCTTCATCATGATAACATCCTACAACATCAACCCTAAAGAGGGGCCTAGTACCTTTACGCACTTTGGGTGAGTACTTAGTCTAGGCTAAGTGATGTGCCAAAGTGTGCATGGGATTTTAGTGGTAAATTATAGGCTACATCATTGGTTCCATTCTTTGGGACCTCTTTTCAATTGTTTTCAAGATGGTTCACAATGAAGACATACCGGTTGACCCTAGCAAGTGTTGAGGAGTGGATACATGATCTAGAAGAAGAATACACATGAATGTTCAACATCGGATCGAGTTTGAAGCATGCACATGCATGGAAAAAATCTGTATGATAGTTTGTATGAGAGATTCTTCACTATTTTTCTAGTAGAGTTGTACGAGTGGCTGAATTCTTATGCATCTAAATGAATTAGAGGTATTGCACACTTGTCTAGATGCAAGAAGAATTTCAGGCCCTCTATGATGCTAATCTGATTTGGACATGTGTTGTGGATACTTGGTTTCATGGTGTTCTAAACAACTATATTTTGGAGTACTCAATTTCCACTTATTCTTGCCTAGAGGTAGCAAAATTCCATTTTTACGATATCCCAAGGGAATGTACCTGTAAGGCATTCCACTGGCGATCAAAATCTTGATGGTGGCCCTAAACTTGGAAACCAAACCGATGGATAAGTAAACCCCACCACGCACGGGGGGAGGAATAGTTTTGGTGAAAGATGTAAGACCTAGTGGTAGAGAGGAAGAGAGAAGAAAGATGACTTAAGTAGATTGAGGTATGTGAGAGGGAGATAGAGAAGTAGTGTGTGGTGCGAGTGGATGGAATTGTGGAGAGAGATGGATCAAAAAGGATTTTAAGTTCATGTAAAATATGTGGAACTCAAGCATCAAGAATTCCCCCATTTGGGAAATCATGACAGGGAATGCCCCTCGGCCTCTTGTAGAAGTGATCTAGCATAGATGACCTAGGTCGTGGGTGCGCATCTGAGTCTATATGGAAAGATTTCCTTTGTGCTTGGTCTTCCAATATCTTGTGTGAAAAATAGTCAGCAAGATAATTTAAGCAGTGAGAGAGTAGGAGTAAGTCATATAACAAGCACATCGATGGCAATGCAAACATCTTCATTGTTGTTTGGAGGTACCTTTTCAAGTGTATCTTCTGCATAGAATTCTGGTGCACAAAATTTTGGACTCTCTTCTGGGAGTAGTAACACTTCACAGACTATAGGGGTGTAGTTCAATACTACTATTGGGACATAGGGAAGTACATATTCTGGTCCGACTTTGGCTATAGGTTTAGGATCATGAGGTATATGTGGTTCTAGTTTTGTGGATCTGGTGGTTCTAGAGGTAGAGGAAACATAAGAGGTTCTAGATTAGGTGGGCAAGGTCCGCACTAACCACAAAATATTTACATGGAGATGTCTCTTCATATTCCAGAGTATAGGGGCATAGAGGATGTTGTTGAACACATGCACATGTGTGAAATAGTGTGGTGTGTAAAGGGAATCACAACTTCTGAGTGTAGGACAAGTCAATTCGCCACTATGCTACAAGGGTGCGCACATAGATGGTACAAAATTTTTGACCCTGATCATAGTTTCATAGACTATGCAACTTTAAAAGATGCTTTCCTTAAATATTTTCACAATCCCTGAGTTTGAGCATAAGAGTATAAACGTGCTCAAGGATATTAAGAAAGGTACTACTGAGAGTGTCAGAGAGTATGATGCTCATTTCAAAACGTTGTTATCTAAACTTTCTTATGATAATCATGTGAGTTAGCATGCGTAATGGTTTCTTGGGGATCTAATTCAGCTTTTACAAGGAATTATCACATAAGACATAGATTCACCCGAATGAAGAACTTGAAGTAGCTTTATGCACTAAGGCAAGTCAAGAGTATAGACATTTAGGTGAGCCCATTTTTAGAAGCACAGATCACAGCTATGGAAAAACAATTAGAGAAGCTATCGGAAAATTCAACACATGAGATGCACGTATAGGGATTTGGTGCATAGATTATGAAGTGGAAGGTCACACAAAGGATATTTTTCCCTACAGATCAGTACACTCATTTTTGTTAGACTATGAGATATGTCATTTAAACCATGATGCTAGCCATTGCCCATTATTACAACATGCAATAAGGAAGAACGTTTCTTGTTACTGTAAAATTTGTAGGTCCACGACTCATGACATGAAAGATTGTTGGTGATTGGTCAGATCCATGATGTTATAGATATCAATGTATGACAGAAAGGAGTATCATATAACTCTAAAAGAAAGAATGAGCATCAGGAACAGGATCACAATCAAGTGCTCTGTGATTGAAATGAAGGGAATTTTGAAGGAGTTCTTGGAAGAGGTCGAGTATACCATGGTGGATTCAGAGGATGAGGCCATGGTGGTGGATGAGGTGAGTTTCCTCATAGAACATATTATACATGTGGATCTCCTGACCACTATTGGCGTGAATGTCCTCAGAATATTACATGTTCTTTCTGTGGAAAGAATCATAGTTATGAGGAATGCCTAGACTTGTATGATCATCTTAGTAAGCAATATAAACAAGAAAAAAGGAACATGGATGGTTTACATACAACGCTCTCTGGAAAATTAGTGGATGCCCAAGTTGGAACAAGATTTTGAGGCATTACAGGTAAGGATCACTACCCATGTTGAAGTGGCATGCACCAAAGAAACATTGCAGTAGAAGCCTACCATCACTAAGGAGGAGGTTCTACATGCACAGTACCTAGATCCTATCCATCAAAAAGAGGTTTATTAGGAGACCATGGAGGTACTAAAAAATATTCAGGGTGAAATACAATATTTAAAGGGGAAATAACGGAAGATGGAGTAAAAGGATGCAATAGAGACGGTCTAATATGATATGGATGACTTGAAAGAAGTGTGCAAGATGTTGCGTCAGGAGAATATCATTCCATTGTTAGGGAATTGGTAAAGGGAAACACTCTGCGTGCAAGTATTAAGATCGGACGAAATATCTTACATGTAAATCTTCCCCCTCATAGCTTATATTATGACAACAAAATCACTCTGGATCTTTGTTGTGGATGGGTGGCGTTTGAGTAATATATTGATTGATACAGAGTGGAAGTTAATGTTCTTATTTTAGATGCATGGGTAAAAATGGGGAGACCCCATTGCATCCATCTTCGAATATATGGTTCATGGCTAACCGGACTAAGGCCACTCCCATCATATTTTTAAAATATGCATCCATTACAATACAGGAGCCAAGTTCACTAGAGATTTTGAGGTTTTAGCACCGGTAGAGAGCGAGATAGCTTCCCATCGTTACAAGATCATCCTTGATGTTATGCAAATAATGCATATCTTTAGTTCAATAAGGGTTATATCAGCTTTGAAAACAAGGGGGAAAGATTTATTATCCCTTTATCGATGGAAAATCATGTGCCCTATTTTGATCCTTTAAGTGAAGAATCCCTTAATAGGATTTATGTAAGTGTCATCTGGGACCCAAAGGTACTTGATCCATCTAAGGAAGGAATCCTCTAGTGGGAGGATGCACAGTCTATTAGCAATACTATGAGTGTTGCTTGTGATGATTGGGATCATAGTACTTATGAGTTGGTAGGGTGCGAAGTGAAAAGAAAATTTGTGTGGGACAACAGACATCATTGTATCAGGAGAATAGGTAACAAATCAGTACCTTGTTACACTGGAGAAGGAGATCCTACGGTATTTCTATGTACCATGGAGGAACAATGGATAGACCAGTTGGAGAGACAAAATATGCTAGCATATACCCTACGTGGGATAGCAGCACGCTAGTGGGTGGTTCACAAGGATAATCTTGTAGGATGGAATGAAATTAGGATTGCTCTTGCTACTAGGTTCTTCAGAGTAATGTACCTACTCAAATCTGCACTTATCATGGTAATCAACCTATTCAGTACCATGTTCAACAGTGTGAGAGACTCTAGAAAGAGGGGAAGGAAGATTTAACATCTTAGCCGGGTGCACAAATTTTATTCAACTTTACAAGGTTGCGCATGTTCTTGGTATGTATATGTGGAACTCCATAGAGAGATTTGAAATTGACAGGATTTAATTACAGGAATGACCCAGACATTTGAATTCTTCTCAACTAAACCTCTCGATATAAGAGGAATTAAAGGTTACAAATTTCATAACGATGAGGGATAGTGCCAAGGTGGAAGAACTCATTCAGGAGTTAGTTGATGAAGGAGACTCAGGAGTGCATTTTTCTAGAGAAAGAGAGACATATGCCACACTACTTAAGCACACTTGCCTTGAGAAATCAAAAAATAAAGATGGTCTACATAGTGGATGATGAAGAAGTAGAAAATATAGATGTAGAACATTCAAAGTAGGTGTGCAATTCTAGACAAAGTGCATATAAGACCACACGCTCCTATTATGAACCTATGAAGACAAAGAAAGTGAATATTGGATCAGATGCTAAGCCTAAGGAGGCCATAATTAGATACTATTGGTCAGACTCTGAAGTGGTAAAAATCATTGAGTTACTACGGGATTATCGGACTTATTTCCTGGGGTACCATGAACTTAAAAGTGTGCTTGAATCATTAGCGAGAGATGAAGATAAAAATAAAGGAAGGTGCGCGCCCAATCCAAAAGAGACCCTACAAGATGAACCCCAACTTGTGTGAAAATGTCAAAGAAGAGATTGTAAAAATGTTGAAGCCTAGAATCATCAAGCCCCTGGATGAGTTAGAATGGGTTAGTCCAATGGTGATCAGTATTAAGAAGGATGGTCGTATTAGGATCTATGTGGACTACAAGGAGCTGAATGTTGCATGTGTGATTGATCCCTTTCCTACACCATTCACCGAGGAAATACTAGAAGGTATTTTATGGAGAGAAATCTATTCGTTTACAGATGAATTATCTAGGTATCATCAGGTTAGGATTTCCTAGGAGGATCAGGAAAAGAATAATTTTACTACTGAATTGGGAAGCTTTTCCTATACTGTGATGCCTTTTGGTCTGAAAAATGCACACTGTTGTATTTTCACACATAGTTTTCAAGTGTTCAAATATTTAATTCATAACTTCTTGTAGGTTTATTTAGATAATTGGACGGTGTATGGAATTGTTAAATATCATTGTGACAATCTACGCTAATGTTTGAAAGATTTAGACCGTTGAGTATCTCTTTGAATATCAAGAAATGTGTATTTTCTACACCATTTGGAATACTTGTTAGGGCACATTGTTGGTATCCAAATTTAATATCCTTCACAAATTGAACATCATCATCCATTTACATAAGACATTCAAAGGTAGATAGATGATTTGTATGTCATTTGTAGCTAGGGAGCACATCTATCTGGCTTGTTGGCACTCAAGATTTGAGGGAGTGGATAGCACCTTCAAAAGGATCTTGATCTGATCCTCACTATTTTAGGTTGTGCCTATCAACCAAGGCAAGAGAACCTATATTGCAGCCCTTGTATGGTAAAGGAGATTGAGATATCCTTGTATTTTACACATTGTGTGGAGATGGCCTTGGGAAAACATGATCAATTATCCATTATTCAAACTCAAAGGAGTTGTCACTACTAAATGATGGAAATGCTTTCAAGACAAGGCTAAGGCTGCTAGAGACATAATAAAATCTTGATATGCTTTGTGCATTTTTGTGAATGGGTTGTATTCTTTTGTTAACACACAATGCAATGCAGGGGTAGTATGGGTAGGATGAGTTAGTTTGAATGAAATTTTGTTGGGAGATGTTTAGACAAGATTAGCCAGGATTACCAACTTCTTTGAGAACCTTTGCAAGAGATTTGCAACACCTAAATAGTAGAGGTGTTTCAATGGGTTTAAAATACTCCTTTAACTAGGATATGTGCACCAAATGGAGGCCCAAATATGCACTCTTCCACACAACCTTTGATAACTGTGAAAAAAGCTTGAAGCAAAATACCAATAAAGTATCCAGGAATCCCTATTTAATCATGACCTAAGGTGCACCCAAAGGTTTACAAACAATCTCAATATTCAAGGATAGTAAAATGATTTTAAATCTATTTATCTTCTATCAGATGAAGGATCTTTTGAATATAAGATTGTAAATGCCATTAAACCATCAACAAGAAATGAGACCCTATATGATTAAAGAGATCCTAAACACAAGATTGCAACATGAGAAAGAAACACAAATTGAAAACATTTTGAGACATAAGCATATGCAAATTTTGCCAAGAGATAACACCACATAATCCAAAATTTGATCAAATACATCAGTAGGGGAATGCTATAAGAACAATCTCAGAGCTTGTTGATGGCTTTATAACTAAAACCAACTCAACATGATGAAATCTGATACAAAATGGAATTGAAAATGGCTCTCAGGTGGTTTTCTCCAGAGAAATGGATTTCTTCCACCTTTTGCTTGAAAATTCTAAGTCTTTTTCTCTCCTCCCTCCCTAAATGCTTCAAAAATACATTTTATATCTCATGCCAGCTTGGAACCTTACTTCCCAAGCAAAGAATATGCTTAAGGGATCAAATTTGTTACAAAACCCTTCATCATTTCATGAAAATGACATCAAACTGTAAAACAGCTCGCATATTGCCAGGGATGCACAAAAATCTTAAAATATTACATGATTTTAGATCCTTATCCATCCCAGGGTCACGTTTTTGGCATTCAGGCATGCCAACATGCTTTAGCAATCATTTTTCACCTTTTACCCTTTCAATTTTTACCTCTGCAATTTTTTATTTTCACCTTTCACATTTTTTACATCGGGCCAAAGCAAAAATGCATCAAAAACATCGCAGATCATCAAATTAGCTCATGAAAATGATGTCATTGTTCTCAGAAGGCTAAGGGGACTCAAAATCATATAAGGTCTGATGAATTTTGATGAAGAAATGTGATTTCCAAGCTCCTTGGAGCTCCCATGGTGCCCAAAAATGAAAATGCACAGTATCCGTTGATTTTGATCAACTTTTAATATCAACCTTACACGTGGATAATGCCATTTAAGGAATAAGCTCAAAACTACCTTTTTGACCTTTGAATGAAGTGGGACACATGTCACAATGTGATTGGATCGACCTCCCATGCTCTAGAAATGCATTTGCGACCCTTTTTACCTTTGGAAAATTTTACAAAAATCTTTGCTTCTCCCCTGGACCCGCCACGTGTCCACATGTGGGCCCTACTTGAAAATGTGGGCCAATTTTATGAATTTTTCCACCCTTTTGAGAAAAGGAAAATTTTCTCAAAACACTCTACGGGCCCGAACACCCGCTCTCTTCTCCGCCACGTGGTGCCCTCTGATTCGCCGTGGGCCACGCCTCCAATTCTACCCTCAGACCTCCCTGCCAAATTTTGAAAAATTCAAAACTCATTGCGGGCCCGTAATCTCCTTTTGTCCTCTTTGAAATGTGCCACGTGTCCAATGTGGATTGGCTGTGGAAGCACGCCTTCAATTTTTTCTTTGAAACATTAGCCGAAATTTGTAAAATTTCCAATAGTAACTCCGAGCTCCAAACTTCGCCCCTCCATTCACATTTCTTTGTATTTGGCAAAGCGGACAATTTTTTGATTTTAATTTTTTTACCTCCAAAGGAAAAAATTCAAAACATTCCCACCAACCTGCTTCCCCCTTTCTTTCTTTTGGACACGTGTCCTCTTTTCATTGGTTGCGGGACTTCGACCTAAAAAATTACTTTTACCTTTTGAAGTTAAAAACTTCAAAGTTATTTCAAAACCCACCCTCCCATTTTGGATTCTCCTAGACACGTGTCCACTTCTCATTGGATGAGGACTTTCGGGCTAAAATGTTCCTTTGAACATTTTGCAAAAGGAAAGCAAAATTTCTAAGTATAACCCACCACCGCCAATCCTTCAACCAATCACAATGTGGCACATGGGCACTTTACTGTAGCAAGTGGAGCTGCGGATCAAATTTTTTCCTTTGTCAAAATTTCAAAAGTGACAAGTTAGAAATGTTTTCCCATATATCCATGGCCAATAGGAACCCACCACGTCGCTGATGAGTTGCAAAGATGAATTTGATGGGTAGATGACGCCCGTATGACCGTCAAAATGTCAAAAATTCAAATGATGCCCTAGAAATCGAAAATCTTCACAAGGATGGCAGATTTCTTGATTTTAAGTCAATTGAAACATGATTTAACATTGTTTTCGACCTGGGGATTGGGATTTCACTTGCAAAAAATTAGGATTTGATGAATTTTGAGTTTTTTCACGTTTTGACAAAGGAGAAATGACACAGCCCATAAAAATGAAGAAATTAGGGCACAAATGGGGGAAAATTTGGAAAATTATTTTAGAACAGGGAAAAACAACAACATTATGAGCATTTGAAAGTTTTCAACTGGAGAAATTGAGTTTGCAGACCATCCAATCGACCAATGAAACGTTTCAGAGCAGAATTTGACATGAAAATTTTAAGGCACATTATGAAAACTCAATAATGGGACCAACACACATCATCTGCAAGGAATATTTTTTGGTTGATCCAACTAAAGTTGCAGTCATTATTGGCATGAAAGAGCCTACCATTCAAAGTGAGGTGTGCGGATTCTTTGGTCACACTAGGTATTATGGAAAATTCATAAAGGGGTATGCTAAGGTTACCACACCTTTAGAGGAGTTACTAAAAGGAAAAGAGGTGTTCTACTATGGAGAATAACAACAACACACATTCAAGAAGTTGAAGGAGAAACTTACTACCACGCCTATTCTACACTTTCCTTTATGGGACCTACCATTTCATCCTTAGGAAAATGGGACTGCTGAGGCTTTCACCAAAATTTTGAGCCATAGATTGACAAAAATTTGTGATGTTGGAAGAAAGGATTAGGATGATAAAGTTTCTGTAGTACTTTAGGCATATAGAACAACATACAAGTGGCTCAACAAGGCCACACCTTTTTAATTTGTGTTTGGCATAAAAGCAGTTCTTCCTATGGAATTCATGTTACCTTATTCATGTATTACGTATGTTGGAGGTCTAGCTGATGAGTGAGCATTAGAAGAACTGATTGAGAAGTTGATTAAGTTGGATGAGTGATGGGTAATAGGATGCTAGTGTCAAAAGCAAGAAAATTTTAGGCATAAAGCATGGCATGATAGGCGCATTAGGGACAAGAAGCTCGAGATTGGAAATATGGTGCTTCTCTATGATTCTAAGTTTCGTGTCATCCAGGAAAACTCAAAGTACATTGGTTAGGACCATATGTTATCACTCCCATACTTGAAACATGAGCTTTTCAGTTAGAAACACTTGATGAAATACGGTTACCCATTACTTCAATGGGAGTAGGATGAAGCCCTATTATATATAAGTCTTCTTGGTGTTTATAATAAGGTAGTATTGCCATTTAGATTAGGTTTTCAATTATGTATTCCCTTAATGTATTTCCTTCTTTGTCACTATGCTTTGTCAATTTAGTTTTTGTTTTGTGAAATAAGTGCATTTGTGCACCAGAAGCTAATTACCATTTGTAGTATTTTTATGTGCAGAGGACTACACATACCATTTGTGTGGGGTGGTTATTGAGAAATGGGTACACATAAAGGAAAAAATTGCTATAGGTGCTATTCAAAGTTTGAAGAGTTGGTGAAAATAAGATTACTTCCAAATGAGGACCATGGATGGAGATAAATGAAGGAACAATATAACGCGAGGTAAGTGGTGGCCATGAAGACTACCAGGAGAAGGTGCAGTGATGAGGTACTCAGGTGTATGAAAGCACGTTGAAGAGAATCTTGTAGCTAGAAGGTAGGAAGGTGTGCTAAAATTTTATAGCTAAGGCGCAAAGATGTACCACACGTAAAATTGTGAAAAGGGTCAATTAATGAGGAATGTTGGTAGGTGAAGGAATAATAAATGCACTAACTTTTTGAAAATTTATATAAGGGATACAAGCTCATTCTTACCATTGTAAATTGCAAAAATTGAAAGAGCTAAGTGTGACTAAGCTAAGCGAAGAGTGTTGAGGTGTGAAGAGTGTGAAACCAGATGTGAGGAGTGGATTCGTGCAAAGGAGAAGCTTACGTACTGTTGGTGAAGGGTTTGAGTGAAGCAAAATGTTCAAAAGAGCTAGGGAACACGATTTCAACTAGGGCACATGGATTCGAGCTAGGGTTTGAGGTCAGTATGTTGCGAAGTTAGAAGGTGAGTATTTGAGGACATAGAGTTGTGATTTACAGATGGCACCAAAGAAAGCATCTGTCGTAGGAGAAAAAGTGAAGAAGAAGATGGATGCGGAGGTCAAAATTACTCCTGAGAGCAATTTTTCCAAAATGCAATACCTAGAAGGTGTAATTGTAGGACAAGAATTGGATTCTCACATCCGTAAATGCAAGATAAGTGACTACAACCACCACACATCAGAGAACAAAGAGGAATTGGATGTGCTATTAAATACAAAGACAAACAAGTGCACAACAAAGGATATGTCAGTGTTTGATGAAGATGAAGAGAAGATTCTAAAGTAGATTAGATTTTACAAGTCGGATGAACTCCCATACTTCGAAAGTATGAACCTTTGTACCAGTGGCTGATGAGTAGGGTACATGAATATTTCTTCTATTTCACCAGATGCAGGGTAAGGATTACAACCACTCTGATTTCCACTATAATAGGACTAAGGGCACATGAGTGGACTTGAATAGTGACTTAACAGATAAAGAAACCATCTTGGAGATGCGGAAGGAGTTAGGATACACAAAATTTCTGCACAAAATGGATATAGATAAACTGAAGAAGTATCCCTGTGGTACATGCAGCTACACATCTGGTCACCAAATTAAATGATCAAGAAAGATGGTCCTAGGTGAACACAATGTGGTTACACATTGCAAGGAAAATGTCATAGGGAATAATCTACAACATAGCAGGCTACATTGTGGACACAATCATCGAGGAAGCATGCACAGTGAGAAAATTAGTTTTGGCACTATCCTATTGTCCTTAGTATTTTTGGAGATCAGAGTGCCCGATGGGCTGAAGAACAAGATTTGGGAGTACCCCATGCAGAATAAATCCCTGGCAGAAAGATTTGAGAAATACTTATGTGAAGGGTCAATGAGTGGGTTATTCAAGAAGATGGCGAGAGATGTGGTATGATAGGCTCCGTGCTGCATTTGTGGAGGAGTGGCGCATCCCCAAGGATTTAACTTCGGTGGTGGGAAAAGTAGTGCAGTTCATAATATATCATCACTTTTGCATCGTGAATTTTGTGATGAAGGATGGTATGTGGAGCCCCTAGTGTAAAATTCCATATGCCTTCACAACATGTTACTTCTAGGAAGCAAGACATCAATTCAAAAATGTGTAACACATGGAATTTTTTTAGACAAAGTAGACTGCGACTACCATACACTCTGTAAGACCTATGTGTATCCAGGGAAGACTACCTACAAAGAGAGGCTAATTTTAGACGTGATAAGTATGAAGCCCATGAGTTTGGAAATTGGAGATAGTTGGGATGCACTTATCTACCTTTAGGTCAAGCCCAAGTTAGATGGAAACAAATATGTGGAGAATGAGTTCACGCTTCTAGGGCCACCTAAGGGAAAGCATATAGTAGAGAATGTACTAGCTCTAAAGCCCACTGAAACTATAGAAGTAGATGATGAGGAAGAAGAGTGCGAAGACAGTGGCGGCTTTGTGCATAGAGGATGAAGGAAACCCTCATAAAAGGTAGAATCTAAGTGCACAAGTAATCCACCCCAAACACAAGAAGAAGGAGATGAAGAATTGGAGGTTGGATTAAATCCTAAGGAACGCTGCTTTAAGAGGGTGTTCAAGAGAACAAGGACTCAAGGTGCTACTCCCTAGTCAATGTAGAGATCACCGTGACTCTCTCCACAAAAGGAGATAGATGAGAAGAGAAGGAGAAAATTGAAGCTGGATGAGGAGGTAGAAGAGTTTGAAGAGAGCATGCCTCGGATCTCCTACATGACCAGAGGACATGGAAGAGCCAAAAGATGAAGAAATGAAAGATAGAGATGTGAAGAATGAAGGAGAAGGGTAAAGGAAGGAGAGATAGAGAAAGATACTGCTCAGGAAATTGAAGATCCAGCTCCAAATCTTGGCGCGCTAGTTCCTAAGGGGCCAAGAAGTAAAAGGAAAAGTGGAGAGTTTACTGTTCCATCTTTGGGCTATGCTGAGGACACAAGTAAAATTTTCCATGCCCATTTTCAAAGCACTATGATTCCTAAGGAGTTATATGGATGGGAGCTGATGGATGAGGACATGGCCACCACGCGCACAATCTTGGTCTTTGCACACACACATGGATGAGATATACTTTGATGTATGTGAAGAATCTTGTGTGTCAAGAAGGTTGAAGAAGGAACCTCAAGCCAGACATATAACCATGAAACCCACTATTATGTCTGATGAGTAGGTAAGCAATGCCTTGGTGAAGGTATCTATAGAGGTGGCATGGAGGAACATAGACAAATCTACCACTATTAAAGAACTGAGACAAGATATCAAGGCCAAGGAAGCTGATATCACGCACTTGAAATAAGAAAATTATCTAGAGTATAAAAATAATGGGGTTCTTATTGGCATGATAGAGGAGATTAGGGTCATGTCCTCCAAGCAATACCACACTTAGAGCCCAAGGTACCCAAAAATTTCCCTTTAGCTATGCACTATGTGCGCACATTAGTCGATTTGGTGCTTAAAGAGGGACCAGTTAGGATGTCAGTGCCAAAGGACCCTAAGCAGGAGGTAGAGAGGGAAAAGGCTGCAGTAATTAGAAAAATTTCATCATATGAGGAATTGCTTCAAACTCTACGGGAGGAGCTGAAGAAAGTGGATCAAGCATTGAATATTTGTACAACTCCGGAGGCAATCATCAGAATAAGGACAATGGTAGAGGAAAATGAAGTCCTAAAAGCAATGAAGGATGAAACTTTGGGGCACGTGAAGAAACCGGTAGTGATGAATCAAAAGTGGGAAGCCCTTGCA
Organism: Taxus wallichiana var. yunnanensis; assembly: GCA_018340775.1. NCBI lineage: Eukaryota > Viridiplantae > Streptophyta > Pinopsida > Cupressales > Taxaceae > Taxus > Taxus wallichiana. Next base: position 406,433,932 of record CM031240.1, on the reverse strand, counting down.
GTAGCCTAGGAACCCCACAAGAATAAGTTGGATGAACTGGAAAACTTATAGCGCAGAAGATGGATCTGCTAGAAGGGAGAATGTCTGCAATGGCTAACATTATGTTAGTATTACAAAATGAGAAGGGAGAAATTGTACAGGATGAATTTGAGTCCATTGCAGTGAATATTCCAGAAAAGGTAGAGGTCGTACTAAGTGAGTGGAAGACATTAGAGGAAACAATAAAAGAAGAATATCTAGAACTGATTCTTCCAGTTGAAGCAGAGGGTGATGCAAAGTAAATCCTTATTCTTTTATATATATATTATTTTACATTCTTTTGATTACTTTATTATTTATTGTTTGAGGAGTATTCATTGTCGGGGTAGAAATGTAGTTTAGTGTGGGGTAATGTTGAGTGGATGAAAGTGGAATACTTAGCAGAAGGCACACAGAAGGTTCACACGAGAGAACATGGCGCATTCAAAGATGCAAAAGGATAGGGGAGAACACACACGCAAAATATAAGGGTAGATTTGGGACTTAGACATTTTCATGTGTATAGGCTATTTTTGGAGATAGTGTGCCGAGCACACAAACCGGGTAAAGAATTGTATGACATGCATCAAATATTTTGGAGTGGCTACTAAGCAATTTGCATGGGTGTGAGCTAAGAATAGATCGATATTGCTAGTTAACTAGAAGAGGTCCACTATTAGTTCACTTGCATGTGTGGCTATGGATGTAAAGGCACATGGCTATTCCTAACATGCGAGATAATTTTGGAATTATGCAAGTGGTGAAGGGAAAGTCCCCACCCTTATAAATATGTAATGATCTGCATAGTATAGGGTGACTGTGTGAGAACAAAATTATCTTTGTGAATTTATTTTGTCAATTTTGATGCACACATAAGCTATAGTATTATCTATTGTAATGAGCTTCTTTGTGTTTATCATGATTAATATAATGGAGTGTATTGGTTGAATCAAAGTGTTAATCTTGAGTATAATTGGTTTTGGCATGGTTGGTTTCATCATGGATATTGTTTAAATATGTTATTCTTTAGATCTAGTTTTGAACATGCACTATAGAATGATATATTAATTATGGATCTGAATGCATTAAATATCCATCATGCTAACATCCTGAAACAACAAAAATAAAGAGGGGCTTGGTATATTTATGTGCTTTGAGTGATCACTCGGTCTAGGTGAGTGATGTAAGAGCGCGTCTCATCTTTTATTGGTAAATTCTAGGATACATCATTGCGAATTCTTAAGATAAATTCCATTAACTGGGATTTGTAGCATATCTCCATTAAGTTCAAACAAATCAAAAGAGTTGGCCTCTTTATAAGCATTGATGATGTAAGGCCACCTCCAAATTACATGAAATTTAGAATTTCTCCCTCGTTTGGCTCTGTTAGCATCCCATTTCAATACAAAATCACCAACCTTAAACATATGAAACCTACCCTTTTTATCAAACCACTGTTTGGTTGATTTTTGATGATGTACCAACCTGATCATGGAAGGATTTCTTATCTCTTCATGTTAAACCCGTTCTTCCATTCTAATATCTCTTTAATCTGTACCTTTAAATTCTAATTGTTGAGCTAATTCAAGTGAAGGAAATTCAAGTGATAAAGGAAGCCTAGCTTCTTTTCCATAGAAAATTTTGTAAGGGGAAGTACCAATTTCCTTTTTCATTATGATCCTATCAACCCAAAGAGCATTTCTCACTATGGTATACCATTACCTTTGATTGATATTCATTGTTCTCTTCATGATCCTAATCAAGTTCTTGTTAGTGAAATTTTCCAAACCATTACCTCGAGGGTAATAATTAAAAGAAGTCTTCAAATAAATTCCAAGTCCAAGAGCCCAATCATAAATTTTGGATCCTAAGAAATATTTTGCATTATTATAAATGATAGTTTGAGGGATACCAAACCTTATCACAATTTCCTCAAGGAAGTCCAATATAACTGATTCAGTTGTTTCCTTCAATGGGACAACTTTTGTCCACCTGGTAAAGTAATTTGTTGATGTTAAAACCAATTTTTGAGAAAAACTTGATGGAGGGATGATTCTACCAATGAAATCAAAACCCCATTGGGAAAATGGATGATCTTCTTGAATTGGATGAAGTGGGAGGGAAGCCAACCTCTTCTTACCAGTGAAGAAAGAACATTCCCTATATTTTCTGACCCATTTTTATAATCAACAAATAATGTGGGCCAAAAGTAACCTACTTTTAATATCTTAATCGCAATGTTTTTGGCATATAAATGACCACTAGAGAAACCATCATGAAATTATGCTAAAAATTCTCTACTTGTTCACCTTCAATGCACCTAAGAAAGACTCCATAAATGTTTCTCTTGAACAAAATCCCATCAATTAGTGTATAAGGAATTGACCACATTCTTATATGTCTCCTAGCTTTTCTTATTTAGTCCAAGAGGATAAGCACCAGTAGATAAAAAGGTAGCCATATCACCAATCCAGCTGTGATTATTGATTGCATCTCCTTCATCCTACTGAATTTCAACATTATGTGGAAGTTATTCATTCATGAAGGAGGTTTCTTGATCATCCTGAGCATCCAAAGCAAGCTGATCACAAATTTCTCTACCTCTTACTAATTTTGTGGCCTTGATAGTCACATCATACTCCATTATCTTAGTCACCCATCCAACTCTTTTCTCACTAATTTCTACTCCCATGATGAAGTCTCTCACACTAGAATGTGAGACCAAAACTTTGATATGATTAGTGGAAAGCATAATTTTGAATTTATTTAGAGCCCTCATGATGGAAAAAACTTATTTTTCAATGTGATTATACTTCAATTCATAATCCTTCAGGGTTTGGATGAAGAAGGCCACTGGATGTTTTAATCCTTGATCATTCTCATTGAGTTAAAAAAATAGCAATGCTAGATTCAGCTCCATATGCATATAAGATAAAATATTTAGCATAGTTAGGATTGACAAGTGTAGGAGCTTGAGAAATTTCTTGTTTAATATTAGAAAAACTCTCTTTCCCTTCTACTATCCATTTGAAAGTTGAATCCTTTTTCAACATTAGAGTGATAGGCCTGACTAATCTTGCAAAATTAGGAATGAATATCCTAACAAAGTTAATATTTCCAAAGAATGATTGCAAGGATTTCTTATGAGTTGGAAAAGAAAGAGAGAGGATGGATGAGATTATTTCTAGATCAATGACAATGCCATCCTTTGAAACAATGTGTCCCAAAATATTACCCCTAGGGACTACAAAATTACACTTCTTGGGATTAAGAGACACCCCATATTCCCTACATCTCTCAAATACCTTCTCAAGATGGTTGATATGATCCTTACTCTGCTTTGAGAAAATGGTAATATCATCAAGATACACAAGGATGAACTCATTGATATACCATTTGAAATAAATGTCCATTTCTATTTGGAATGTAGCACCTAAATTTGATAAACCAAAAGACTTTTCTGATATGCATATGTTCCCCATTTGGTTGTAAATGCATTCTTGAACTAATCCTCTTCCATAAACTTGATCTGATTGAAACATGAATACCCATCAAGCATGGAAAACCTTTCAGATCCTGCCACAATTTGTAGAATTTGGTCCATAGAAGGTAAATGATAATGATCCTTTAAGAAGGCTTTGTTCAAATATCTAAAATCAACAAAAAGTATGATTTCTCCATTCTTCTTTCTCACCAGAACAAGATTTTCCACCCATGTAGTGTATTTGATAGGAAATTTTTTTTTACTCAATGAGTTTGGATAACTCTTTCCTCATGAGGGGTTATATCTTAGGATTTTATGGCATTTGATTTTGCCTATTTTCTTTACATTAGGATCAATATTAATGTAATGTTGAATAATGTTTGGATTAAACCCCTTTATATATTCATAATCCCATGGGAAAACATCATCAAATTTTTGACACAAGGAAATAAAATCTTTCTTCTCATATTCATCACATACCTTTCCAAACAGAATTTCCTTTCCTTGCGCAATGGTGAATAGTTGAAATTATTATTTACATGCTATTATGTTCTTCTCTTCACCTTTGAATTCATCATCAGGATTGAAAATATGCTCCAAGGTGACCAATCCTTTTGGTGATTTGTTTGTCTTGAAATGAATAATTTTATCACCATAGCTTTCATGTAAAAACAGGTTGCATTTTTGAGGATAATTCAACTTCATTATGGATGAATTGAATAATATGTTCATTATTGTCAAATACTTGCCAACTAGTTTCATTTTCTAGAATGGATGGCCTCACCACTACCTTGATATGTTGTACGTTTCCTCTAACAAGATCCTCAACAGGTGATAATTGTGAACCAAGGGATGCCATATGATCTACTTATTTTTTTAATTTCCTTGGGACCACCTATAGGATGAGATCATCAAAAATCTCTAAAAGGTCCCAAAATTTGTGTTTGTAAGCTTTCAAAAGCTTATTATTTATGGAAAATTTTTCTCTAACTCTTTGGATGACTAATTTTGTGCCCCCAAATATTTGCAATGCATTTATTTACCTCTTTTCTGTAATTATAAGACCATGTACTAATGCCTCATACTCTGCCACATTATTAGAACATGCAAACTACAATCTATGAGAGAAGAAAAATTTCTTGTTCATTAGAGAAATTAGCAAAACACTTGCCCTAACTCCATTTTTTCTTCTAGAACTATCAAAGAACATATTCCACAATCCAAAAGCATTATCATTTTCTTTCTTAAGTGGTACAGGTAGAGTAGATCCTTCTTCAAGAATGCAAGTAGGTTCCAAGTCTATTTTCTAAAGTTGTATCATATGGATCAAACTCATAACGTTCCTTGGCCCATTCATATAATAAAAGATCAGGTATTGGAGGAATATGTTGCTCTTCTAAAATTGATTCTTGTTCATGATTTTATTGTATTAGAAAATTATATTGGAGAGGATTGGGGTCATATGACTTAATATGATAAGAAAATATAGGCTCACCTTGTATGGTAAATCTCATACAATACCTAGTTCTTACAAGCATATGATACTAGTCCAAAGACAAATATCCACCCAATTTGGCAGTGAAGTCTCTTGATAAAAATGGAAAATATAGAATACAATTCAATCACTGATATGTCATGAGTTATGGCTAAACTTAGACAAGCATAAAGGGTTAACTTAAGGTCCTTAATCACTCGAAGACACCAATGATTGAAAAATCAAGTTGTAAGAAAAATTTAGAAATAGGACTGTACTTGAGACCCAGGATATCATAAATATTCTTAGGCATAACAAAAGTACTAGCCTCTGAATCAATCATACAATTATGAACCAAACGTTTTTCCATAATTAATGACATATAAAATGGTGGGGTCTTGATAAATTTTCTTACCCAATCTTCCATTGTTAGGAAGGCTGTTAGGAATAATTAGTGTGCACATTATTATGTGCTAGCTAATGTTTAAATTAATATTATTATTATGTTGGAAAATAATGTGAGTTGAGAAAACAACTCACGTAGGATTTAGGAGAGTGATTTTAGGGAAGGTTGAGTGAATGTAGGGTGAGGTAGTTTAGGGAATAAAGGTGGTTGAACCACCCACCTAGATTTAGTGGGAGAGGTTAGAGATCCTCTCCTTTATATGTGGTATGTATTATTGTATAGAATATGTTGAATGAATTATTTTGAGCTTATGCTCTTTATGAATATGGGGTAAAACCCACATTTGGTATTAGAGAAGGTTTCCTATGAGGCCTCTCTGAATCTCACTCCACTCATGCTTTGTTTGTCAAGTTGATTAAGGAAATGGGTTAGCAGATATAATGAAACTGTGTGATCCTATTCCATTTTTCCATGCTCATCCTTTTGTTTTTATGTCAAGTGATGCGAATGAAGGAATAGCGGGATATCACAGACCTCATGTGAATTATAGATTTTGTAGCATCCACCCTTCTTGCATATTTTTCAATGGTAATAATGGATACCATGGACCTTGCAGTGAACCCACTAAAATCCATCATTCACGTGCATAATCTTCTCTCTTCCCTCTGTTCACTCTTTTAACATTATTTCATCCATTTTGTTCATGGTTTTCATCAAAATTAAAAAATTAAAAAGAATGTATAGATATATATTTCTGAATATGGTTTTGTTTGTATTTTTAGGTGGTTCAAGTTTCATTATTGAGAGTTCTCTAGATTTATAAGAAATAAAAGTTTTGATTGTAGAATAAGAAATCCAATTAAAGATTGGATTTAATTATTTTGGGAGATTGCATTGGCAATTTTATAAAGATTTCAGGTTGTTATGCGAGATCTACATATGGAAAATTTGAAAAATATATATGGTATACTTTACATAGATATGTAAAATATTGTTTTATGAGGCATTGAAGACAAAATCTGTCTCCTAGCCTAAAACCTTGCTCAAATCCGATCCCAAGTTGTTTCTCTACTCCTAATCCTAATTCCAAAGTGCATCAAAATCCAAAGAGGATAAACTCGATCCAAATTCTAGTAATGGAGAAAATTTGGAGAATTATTTGTTATCACCAAATCACTGTACCCTCCGAATTTCGAGAATGTAAACATGATGTTCGGTGTGATTCGGAAGCATGGGATCACCTCTCAAGATGTGGGACTTGGGCTCGAGGTGAGTGATGAGGCCATAAATTGCCCATAAATTACCATTATTTTGTCCTTTTAAGTTACCTTTGAAAGTGGATTTAAATGTAATCTAGGAACTTATAGTTTGCTTAAGATACAATATAGGATATATATCTTGTCCATTCTTAAGAAATCTTTTGTTATCTATTTTGTTGACTAATCCTATTGATTATTTAGGAAAAGATGCAAAGTCTTATGTATGTAGGCCATAAAGGAAAGATAATGATAGTATTGGGAAAAGTGGAATTGATTATGGATGGTATATATAAACTCAAATCTTATTTCATATTCAAATTCCTCTCAAAAAATTATGCAAGTTCAAAAAAAAGAATTATTTCAATCAAATCGTATGCAAAAAGTTAAATATGTTTTACGTTAGCTCTAAAAATTTGCAAGTATTAGTTCTGGAACTCATAGAGTTAGTTATGGAACTTGTAGGATTAGTTATGGAACTCATAGAGTTAGTTCCCGAACTCTGAGTGCTTAGTTAGGAACTCGAAGAGTTAGTTCTGAAACTCACAGGATTAATTCCTAGAACTCACAGATTTTGATAGTTTTGAGGAATTGTGAAAGATCAAAGAATCCAATGGAAAATATGAGAGAGGTTTTTATTCATAAAAATGTGATTAACAAAAACCTCATTCATATTTTCTATAGGTATTACCAATAAAGATAGATCTAACTTTTAGTGAGTCTGCAGTTCAAGGAAAAGTGTATCAAACGAGCGCTAAAAGTTCCATAAAAAAACAAAAAAAAAAAAAACTGAGAGATATTTTTATTCATAGCAATGTGTTTAATAGAAAGTTCATTCAGATTTACTACATGTTTTACCAATGAAGAGATATCTAACTTTTGGTGAGTGCAGAGTCGAGGAAAAGTGTATCAGATGAGCACTAAAAGTTCTATACACAAAAATATAAAAGTCAAATGAAAAATTGAGATTTTTTTATTCATAGCAATGTGTTTAACAAAAACTCATTCAGATTTGCAACAAGTTTTACCAATGAAGATAGATTTAACTTTAGTGAACTACAGTCAAGGAAAAAGCGTATATAGAATAAGCGTCAAAATTTCCACAGTCAAAACCAACAAAGTCAAATGGAAAATCTGAGAAAGGTATTTGTTCAAAATCATATTTTGAGGAAAATCATTCTTCCAATAATGTAGAGGAATAAAATAATTATGATTCTTGTTACCGAAAAAAAGGAGAAGATTTGGGAGAAAATCTTCCTAAAATAAGTGAGATAAGACTTTGACTCCAATAATATATCTCTCTCCATATTTTGTGGAGATGGAGATCTTAGTTGTTAGGATTAGAATAAAGATAAGATTAGATTGTATCTCCCAAAATAAGGAGTTGGTTGGATGCATAAATTATAAATGCAACCTTCCACACTCATATATGTAATGTTTTACTACCAAGAAATGAATTTGTTCTTTTCTCTCTAATATTATATAGTTTTGAGTTAAGATCTTGAGGCATGGTTTAAATCCTCTTCCAAGGAATGAGCTGGCCACTCATTCTAAGGAAGATGGATCTGTATATTTATGTTTTTATTTTTAATAATTTGTGTTTATTTATTTTATCTGTAATTATCATCTTGTTGTGTTATTCTTCTCTTTGTATTGTAACATTTAGTTTATTGTAAACCTGTAGGTGTTTCATTTAATTTTCTTATTTCCAATTCAGCAATTTCAATTTATGCAAGTGTATTTTATTCATGCAAGTGTGATTTCCTTTATGCAAGTGTGTTTACATTTTTGTAAGTGTGTATTTAAATTTCCGTATGTGTGCTTTCAATTTATGCAAGTTTGGATTGTGTTTAAGGGAGTTTCTTTCCAAGATCTTCTTCTTTTAATGCATACATCCTTCAGACACCAACCTGAATTAAAATTATTAATGGCAAGGATTGATGAACCTCAACATTTTGGTGTCATTTTCATGGACACTCTGTTATTAGGAGATTCAGAGTTCTCTAAAAGAATATTCTAGTGACAGTAGAATACCTTTTAGCAAATTCTATGACAGGAAGCATTTGGTAAGTAGTTTCTTTAGAATTTTATTTCCTACAAGTAGATTAAAATTTCATTTCTGCAATTAAGAATATTAGATTGTAAATATTTATCTCCCCACAAACTAACTCTATGTATAATAAAATGACTGTGATGTTTGATTAAGAAGGTATAATGGTATGAACAAAGAATTCAGATCTGGAAATGGTAGAATATGATATTGAATCTAGAAGTAGATCCAGTTGATGAAATATCATATTTCATTCTTGATGACCACCACCATTTCCCTTGTATCAACTAACATCTCAGTGATCTTATTACACATAACCTTAGTCAAAAAATGGCTTATCCAGTTTGTAATAATGAAGTGGTAGCATTTCTAGTTAACTCCATCCATATTCAGGGATTTCATTAGAGCCAAAATAAAAAATCACTCATAATAAATCCACCCATCCAAATTAGTTTTCATCCCATAATAAAATTCAATCCTTGAACCATATCCATTAGAAAAATTTATTTTCATGTCTTTCAATTTCTTCATTTTTGTATATGCTTGTATAATGTTAAGAAGAAATTATGGTGAATATCAAGGAAAGAAATTTTTTTCATACTAACATCTGATGACTAGATCTATAGGAATTTCTAGATATGTTCTTGAGATCAACATGCAGATTTTGGAGCACCAAGCGATGATCGACCAAGGAGCATGCAAATTTTGGAGGGACACACGGATACCTTCACTCTCTCTTTTAACAACTATCCATATCTTGAGATCACTAGTTTGGGATTTGAATATTACTATGGTGATTCCGATAATGCACAATTCAAGTTGGGCTTTGAAGACCTAGAAATTGTCTACACAATTTTTGGAAATCTTCTTAGAGTTACCAAGTATGCAAAAAAGTTTTTATGAGATCTCAGACATTGCTTCCTATTTTACACAAGTTGTACTTTGATGAATATAGTTTGATGATGGATCAAATTTTTCTCTAATCCTTCTCATGCTATAATTTCAAAGAACTAGAAAAAAATCAAAAAGCTTTGATTGGAAAACTAGCTTGCTGGCAATCAAAGGCAAAAAAAAAGAGGAAAAAAATTCAATAAGATTTGATTGGAAAACTAGCTTGCTAGCCAATCAAAGGAAAAAAAAATAAAAAAATCTTTGATTGGAAAACCAACTTGTTGGCCAATCAAAGGAAAAAAAAAGAAAAAAAATAAAAAAACTTTGATTGGAAAACTAGCTTGCTAGCCAATCAAATACAAAAAAAAAAACAACTTTAATTGGAAAACCAGCTTATTGGCCAATTAAAGAAAAAAAGGTGGTTCTTCTTCAAAAGCAATCAACTGTTACCTAGTGGCTTACTTTTTTGACACTATTTGACCATGTTAACAATAGGATGACAAGGAAAACTAGAGGTATGATCAAGTTATTTTATTCTACTATTTTATTTTTAAGCTTTCTTGTAAGTTTTTTACAACTAGATCCACTTTTAAGATCTCCAAGGAAGGCAAGATAAAATTCATATCTCCCCTACTTATATGAAAATATGTGCACCTCTTTGCAATCAAACTTTTAGGGTCTAATTTATGGGTAGCCATGAATAAACAACATGTATGAGGAAATGCATGAGCTTAAGTGTGGGAGAGAAGGAAAATCATGAGGTATGCATTTTGATTTTAAATATGAGATACAACAGAAGGAGATCCATATAAGAACCTGTTGTAAAAGAAATAATATCAAAAAAAAGTAGAAGGAGATCCACACAAGAACTCATTGTATAAGAAAAAAATAAAAAACAATAGAAGGAGATCTACACAAGAACATTGTACAAGAAATAAGATCAAAAGCAGTAGAAGAAGATCCACACAAGAAATTTCTACACAAAAATAAAATCAAAACCAATGAAGGAGATCCACACAAGAACCTACAAGAAAGAAAATAAAAAACAACGGAGATGAACTCTGACAAAGAAAGAAATTAAAAATAGTAGAAGGAGATCCACAAGAACCTATCTTTGAACTATATATGGAATGCATACATGTATAATCTCAATGTAGAAAAAAATCTAAGAAGATGAGATTATAATATAATTCATGAGGACATGCATAAGATTAAGTGTGGGGAAAATGATGAGGCCATAAATTGGACATAAATTACCATTATTTTGTCCTTCTAAGTTACCTTTGAAAGTGGATTTAAATGTAATATAGGAACTTATAGTTTGCTTAAGATATAATATAGGATATAAATCTTGTTCATTCTTTAGAAATATTTTTCCATCTATTTTGTTGACTAATCCTATTGATTATTTGGGAAAAAATGCAAAGTCTTGTGTATGCGAGCCATAAAGAAAAAGATAATGCTAGTATTGGGAAAAGTGGAATTGATCATGGGTGGTATATATGAACTAAAATCTTATTTCATATTTATATTCCTCTCAAAAAATTATGTAAGTTCAAAAAAGAATCATCTCAATCCGAGATCATATGCAAAAGTTATAGCTATTTTAAGTTAAGAAACTCGTAGGCTTAGTTTGAGAACACACAGAGTTAGTTTCAGAACTCGCAGGCTTAGTTCGAAACTCACAAAGTTAGTTCTAGAACTCTGGGATTAGTTCCGGAACTCGTAGAGTTAGTTTTGGAACTCACAGCTTAGTTAGAAACTCGTAAATTTTGATAGTTTTTGAGGAATTGTGAAAGATCAGAGAATCCAATGGAAATTTTGAGAGATTTTTTGTTCATAGCAACATGATTAACAAAAACTTCATTAGTATTTTCTACAGTATTACTAATAAAGAGAGATATAAATTTTAGTGAACTGCATTCCAAGGAAAAGTGTATCAGATGAGCGCTAAAAGTTCCATAAACAGAAATAGAAAAGTAAAACAAAAAATATGAGAGAGATTTTTGTTCATAGAAATGTGTTTAAAAAAAATATCATTCATATTTGCTACAAGCTTTACCAATGAAGAGAGATCTAACTTTTAGTGAGCTGCAATTCGAGGAAAAGTGTATCAGACAAACACTAAAAGTTCCATAAACAGAAACAAAAATTCAAATGGAAAATATGAGAGAGGTTTTTATTCATCAAAATGTGTTTAGAAAAAATCTCATTTAGATTTGTAACAGGTTTTACCAATGAATATAAATTTAACTTTTAGTGAACTGTAGTCCAAGGAAAAAATGTACAGATAAGCATCAAAAGTTCCGAGTCAAAATTAGAAAAGTGAAATAGAAAATATGAGAAAGGTATTTGGTCAAAATCATATTTTGAGGAAAATCCTCCTTCCAATAATGTAGAGGAATAAAATCATTATGATTATTGCTACCGAAAATAAAGGAGGAGAAAATTTGGGAGCAAATCTTCCTAAAATAAGTGAGATAAGACTTTGACTCCAATAATATATCTCTCTCCATATTTTGTGGAGATGGAGATCTTAGTTGTTAGGATTAGAATAAAGATAAGATCAAATTGTATCTCCCAAAATAAGGATTTGGTTGGACACATAAATTATAAATGCAACCTTCCACACTTAGATATGTAATGTTTTACCACCAAGAAATGAATCTGTTCTTTTCTCTCTAATATTCTACAGTTTTGAGTTAAGATATCAAGGAATGGTTTAAATCCTCTTCCAAGGAATGAGCTAGACAATCATTCTAAGGAAGATGGATCTGTGTATTTGTGTTTTTAATTTGTAATAATTTTTGTTTATTTATTTTTCTGTAATTATCATATTGTTGTGTTATTATTCTCTTTGTATTATAACATTCATCTTTTTAAACTTCGGGGGTTTCATTTAATTTTGCTTATTTCCAATTCAGAAATTTCAATTTATGCAAGTGTGTTTTATTCCTACAAGTTTGATTTCCTTTATGTAAGTGTGTTTACATTTCTTTAAGTTATCATTTAAATTTCCACATTTGTGCTTTCAATTTATGTAAGTTTGGATTGCGTTTAAAGGGAGTTGCTTTCCAAGATATTATTCTCTTAATGCATACGACCTTCGAAAATCAACCTAGATTGACATTATTAATGACGAGGATTGATGAACCTCAATAGTGAGCCTCTAGAAAAATCCGACTTCCTCTTCATAAACTAAGTGTTGTGCTACTCATAGTGTAATAAAATGGTTATCTAGTCCTATGCTAACATTGTCATGGGTTTTAGGGAAAGATATTTACAAGAAATGAAACTATACTAGGGATGGTGATGCACCAAATAAAGGATATTTCTAGACTTAGTAAGGTTTGTTTTGAAGAGGGTGTGTGCACCACAAGTCAACTTCACCTACTGCAACTTAGAGGGGGTATAACATACCACAGGCTAGGAAGCATACAATCCCTTTGTTAAACTTGATGAGGAAAAACAATCTACTAGTGTTACAGTGAAGATGGATAAACTTGAGAAGGATGAACAAGCACCACAACTCAACTACATGCAATACTCCACCACTTGATAAGCACAAAACTCCAAGAACTGCGTAGATAGAAACTTGAACTTGCACTAAGGAGTGTACCTACAAGCATGAGAAAGGCACAAAGAAGCATAAAAGGATGAAAGGACCAAGAGTAGTCACAAAACACACACTTTTATTACTTTAATAACATGTCAATGCATCATAAATTCATAAGAGGAAATGGTTTCTATTACAATCTTGAAAGGAGGATTGAAAGTTCCCTCAACATAAGAAGAACAACTTGTAGAATAAATAGGATTCTTGAAAAACACACACTTTCCTAAGATGTCTAACTGTCCAACCCCTTGGAATGAGCTTCCAACTTACATTTATAGAAGAAGTTGTGAGAGAGGAGAGAAGAAGTCATAAATTTCTTTCCTAAATTGAAGGTACATGATGTATTTATTATAGTTGGTTAAACCACTTTGAGAAGCTTCCATCATGTACCACTAATTTTGTTGACCTAATCCTAAATTAATTAAAATAATATTTAAATAAAATATTTTAATAATAATAATAAATATTATTATTAAAATATTAAAATAAAAATATTAATTTAATTAAAATATAGGTCCCCCAAAGACTGGTTTGACTTGAAGAAAGTGGGGGGCCATGAAAATAGGTTCAAAACAACCCAACTTGGTGGTTGGCTCACTGAGCCAACTCACCAAGTTGGTCATTGAATTCCTCCATCACTCATTGCAAGGTGAGATGATCGGTTTCATAAATGAGCTCACCTCGGACGATCTTCTCCTTTGCTGCATCGAACGATCTTCTCCACTTCTGCATCGAGCTAGTCTAACATCATGATAGCTTGGCTTGATTTTGAGCTCTCTCGATGTTTGGATCAACACAGAGTGAGCTCCCTTCACGCGTATGGGAAGAGTTACATTTTTGTGTCTTCGGCAGCCCTATTTGATAGTCATGTCCATGAACACTATTCAACCACCACAGAGCCTTCGTGACTAAGCCACACCATGACCAATGATGAATCAAGGCCTCCATGACTCCACCGTGGTGACCACCAATTCAACCTCTTTCTTACGTAGAGTGTAAATGGCCTTCCTTCTAGACCCTAAGAAATATCGACACATAAGGATGGGTTTTCCTCACACGAGCTTGATATTGAGCTCAACCCCAAGCTCACCTTCATCCACGTTGAGGATTTGTCTCTCAATGTCCACATCAAGCCCACTTTCGAACTCCTCACCCTTATGTGACTTGGCTTGAACACCTGAAGCTCACTTTGCATTGGCTAACTAGGAGCTATTTCACCTTCCTTGCTGAGAGCTTGGTCCTATCAAAGGACCACCCTATACCATTTGAGAACTTTCCAATTCCACTCTAAAAACAACTCAACTCTTGCGGTGTCACCTTGGCTTATGGAAGATCCTACTTATGAATTCTATGTGGTGATAAGATTTAGCTCACCTATTGATTGATACCGAGTAGAAGTGCGTGCCTTTGTTTCCCAACATGTTTGATGGTTGACTCCCAAGCTTAGTTCCAAACCATTATGTGTTGAATCCCTTACTCATTGTGGATACCTCACCACGTGTTAGGTACCAAGCTCAACTTCCATACCACTTGACATTATACGGTCCTCCACCTTAACTCAAAAACCATTTTATCAACTTAACAACTATCTTAGAAACCCATGTAAAGTGGTTAGCTTTGGCGGCTTTCCCTTTTAGATCATATAAGTTGACCTGAGGCGTCAAGCCCATGATCCACTTGAATTAGTTCTTTGATTTGGATTTCAATTGCCATCTTTCCATGCACGACATGGATTTCACACTATGTAAGTTAAAAGTGGGAAAACTGGGTCTCTGAGGCCATTTTTCCACACTTACTACTTTGACAAGTCGGCGTTTAATGCCCACTTCTCCACTATGCATCACACTTTGTTGACATGATGACTTAGGTGACCCTAGATCTCCACTAGCCTTGGCTCATTTTCCTTAATTCTCCGCATCATTAGAAAACCTCGTGAATGGGCCCAAAACTCCCCATGTTGAGGTCAGTAGAGTGGAATCTAAGTATCATTCTACCCACTTGATTGGGCGATGAAAATGTAAATTCCCAGAATCCCATTGTTCCAATTTCTTCTCGGCTCGATCGAGTGAGCTAAATATCACCAATATTTCCCATCAAGTCTTCTTCTTTTCTTTGGTAGATCTCGCTTGAAGTCGAACAACATTTCTAATCATTTTCACAATGTGGCTATTTCCAAGTCTGGCTAAGGGTGATTTCTTCACCCTTACAAGTGATTCATTGATCAAATTTCATAGTTCTACACTTCATGTGATCTCATACTCCGAGATCAAACCTTTCATTTATAAATAACTCAACCCTACCCATTTTCATCATGCGAGCATCAGCTAAATCAGGCAAGAGATCTCTTTCCGAGTGTTTGCAAGTTGTGTCATGGTCAAGCTAACTCCCACACCATGGATATGATGAATTACTACAAGATATTTCTCTCCTGTACTGAGCCTCATACACATTTCGGGATCCCAACTTAGATTTTGAGTTAATTTCACAATTACATGCTCTCTTTCAATCAAAAATTCCAACTATGATCTCATTGGAATGGCTCAAATTTCTCTGATTCACAAACTTCAAATGTTACTGATGAATAGTTGGAAATCACTATCTATGCTTGTTGAGTAGTTAGCTTTGAGTTATGTTACTTGTTGAGCCTATTAGCTCATACCTTTTTTATTTTCAAGCCAATTTGTACACTTCAAGCTCAATGACGCTCACTACCCGACGTTGTGAGTCCCTTATCCTTGGAGAACATTAGCCCAAATTGTGCACCTACATGCCTATTCTTGAGCTCTCAAACACCGCCATCTAGCACCGAGATATACATCGAGCTCATTATGAATTCCTTGATAACTCAGAGATCAACACTATGTGATGAGCCATCTCATTCATAGCATTAATACAAGATCTTCACACCCGATGTAACTTAACTAGTTCACCAAGCTCTCACTTAGAGCTATTTTACTCAATAGTCCATTTAGACCCCTAACTATTTTTGAATCAAATTTTGATTCTCTTGAATTCCATTCGAGAACTAGACATCATGGGAGCATATTTAAGACCCTCCTAGAATTGATTAATCTAATTCAATCATTCTACACACATTGAATGATAGTGGGGCCCTATGGCATTTGGTTTAATTACCCAAGATAAAATTTGAATCCCGAAAAGCCAAAAGGGGAAAAATTATAGAAGACAACCATGAACCCTTTTGAAACATCATTTTTGATCAAAGAATACTTGACAAAGATCACACAAGGAGTCTATGTAGGATAAAATGCCAAGATCAAAGGCACAAAAGGACGGGAAGGACTGCGCATGGAAGGAAAGTAAGATTTTAGGACTTAGCTGATTTGGAGTATGAAGATCTATTTTTAGGAGATGGCGTGTGGAACACATCAACGATGTAGAGATGCGTGCACCATGCATTATCTATATTTGGAAGAGCGGTTCAAAGCATCTATGCATGGAGGAAAGCTAAGAATAGAATCGACACTTAGTTGAAACTGCAAGAGGACTATAGATAGTGCACTTGCATATGTGGCTATAATTGTAAATGGCGTGTGGCTATTAATAGCATGCGACCTAATTCTAGAGTAGTTAAGCGGTGAAGCGAAAGTCCCCACCCTATATATATGATGATTAGGTGCATAGTGAAAGAGATATATAGATATGTGTGTGTATGTGTAGAGATGATTTGGTATGTATCACAAAGAGCGGTGGATGCATGATTCTAAATATGTGTATTAGATCCATACGTGCGTTGATATAAATTGACAAGATCTTTGTAAGGAGATTATATATTTATTAATAGATGGAAGAGATCACTGGATCTAAGTGTCATTCTGTGTAATTGGGTAGTGCATATTAAATATTCAATCATGATTACTATTTAATCTTGTTCTCTCATATATCTGTGGGTAGCATGCATTATAGAATGATGGATTAGTTATGAATCTATATGTTTCTTCCTTCATCATGTTATCATCCTGTTATAAGTAACCCTAAAGAGGGACCTGGTACCTTTGTGTGCTTTGAGTGAGTGCTCAGTCTAGGCTGAGTGATGTGCCAATGTGACTAGGGAGTTATCTTGCAAATTCTAGGTGGCATCATTGGTTTTGTTGTTGGGACCACTTTTTAGTTGTTTTCAGGATGGTTCATAATGAAGATGTACCGTTAACTCTAGCAAGTATTGAGGAATGGATACATGATCTAGAGGAAGAATATGCACGATGGTTCAACAATGGATCTGAGTTTAACACATGCACTTGGGTAGAACAAAACATGTACGACAACTTATATGAGAGTTTTTTCACTATCTTTCTAGTAGAACTTTACAAGTGGCTTATGACTTATGCATCTCAGCGGAATTGGAGATATCGCACACTTGTTTGGACATAGGAAGAATTTTAGGATCTTTATGATGCTGATCTAATTTGGACTCGCATGGTGGATACGTGGTTTCATGGTGTTCTAAACAGTTATATTCTAGAATACTCAATTTCGACGTACTCTTTCCCAGAGGTCATTGAATTTCAGTTTTTGAGGTATCCAAGAGGAACATATTTGCACGGTATTCCACTAGCGATCAAGATCTTAATGGTAACTTTGAACCTAGAGAGTAAACCGATGGATAACTAAAATTCACCACACGTGAGGGAAGGAACAAGTTTTGTATTAAGTTGGTGGACCTAGCAGCAAAAAAGTAGAGAGAGGAAAGGTGGCTTAAGTATAATGAGGCATGTGAGAGGGAAATAGAGAAGAAACGTTCGTTGCAGAAAGTATGGCGTTGAGGAGAGAGATGACTCATGAAGGATTTATTACTTACGTAGAAGACATGGAGCCAAAGCATGGGAACTCCCCCATCTTAGAAAGAATGATAGAGATACCTTCTCGGCCTCACATAGAAGTGCGCCAATAGAGACTACTTGGGCCGTAGGCACGCATCTTAATCCACTTGGTGACCTAGCCTTTGCACTTGGTTTTTAGTATCTAGTATGAAAAGTAATCAATAAGCTAACTTGGGAAGTAGGAGAGCAGGAGTAAGTTAGGGATCAAGTACATCAATGGCAGGACAAACAACTTCAATGTTATATGGAGGAGAATTCTTAGGTGCATCATCCATATAGAATGTTGGATTCACCTCTGGAAGTGGAGCTACCTCACTGATCGTAGGAGTTTAATATAGTATTACTTTGTCAGCACATGGGGAGTACATCTATAGGTCCTACTCTAGCTACATGAAGGGGATCGGGAGGTATAGGTGGTTCTAGTTTTGGTGAGTCCGGTGGTTCTGGAGTAGAGGGAACCTAGGGGGTTCTGGATCAGGTGGTCAAGGTATGCAACGACCACAGAATATGTACATGGAGATGTCTCTTCATCTCCCGAATATAGAGGTATAGAGGATGTTTCCGAACATGTGCATATGTGTGAAATATTGTGGCACGCTAAAGGGATTATAGTTGTGGAGCAAAAGGCAAGTCAATTCACTACTACATTACAGGGGCACATACACAACTAGTATAGGAAATTTGACCCTGATCAAACTTGCATGGATTATGTAGCACTGAGGGATGCTTTCTTAAAAGAGTTCCATAGCCATGAGTTTGAGAAGATGAGTATAAGTGCACTCAAAGATATCAAACAAGGCACTACTAAGAGTGTACGTGAGTATGATGCTCGTTTTAAGACACTTCTATCTAAGTTGTCTTATGATATCCATGCTAGCCAGCATGCACAATGGTTCGTTGGAGGATTGATTACACCTTTTAGGAGGGCACTGTCACATAAGACATACACGGATCCGTGTGAAGAACTAGAAGTATATTTGCATGTTGAGGCAATTGTGAGCATTGACACTGGCGTTAGTCTATTTATAGAGTTACAGCTATGGAAAAGTAGTTAGAAAATCTATCAGCAAATTCAGCCCATGAAACGTGCTCAGGAATTTGGTGTATAGATTATGAAGTGGAAGGTCACACCAAGGATAGTTTTCCTCACAGATCTATACGTTCATTATTACTAGACTGTGAAATTTTCCATTTGAATCATGATTCTAGTCACTGTCCTTTATTATAGCGCATGATAAGGAAGAATGTATCTTTCTTTTGCAAGATTTGTAGGTCCACGACCCATGATACTGAGGATTGTTGGTTGATTGGTTAGATCCATGATGTTATAGACATTGGAGTATGACAGACAAGTATAATAGATAATTCTAAGGGTAGGAATGAGCACAAGATCAAGATCATAATCAAACGCGCTATGATAGGAATGAGGGGCATTTTGAAGGAGGTCGTGGAAGAGGACATGGATATCAAGGTGGATATGGAGGATGAGGCCGAGGTGGAGGAAGAGGAGAGTTCCCTCATGGAACATGTTATACGTGTGGATCTCCTGATCACTACAGGTGTGAATGTCCTCAAAATAATGCATGTTCTTTCTACGGGAAGAACCATAGCTATGAAGAGTGCCCAAACTTATATGAGCATTTGAGTAAACAACATAAGCAAGAAAACAAAGGTGCTGGGATGGTTAGAATCTAGTGTGCAGTAGAAGACCAATGGATGCCCAAGATAATAGAAGGACCTGAGGCATTGATAGTAAAGATCACTACACACATTGAAGCTACACACACGTGAGAAGCATTGCATCAGAAGACTACGATTACCAAGGAGGAGGTTTTCCATGCAAGGTACCTAGATCCGCTCATAGAAGGAAGTTTACCAGATACCATGGAAAAGCTAATGAATCTTCAAGGTGAGATACAGTACCTAAAAGAGCAAAAGAAAGCATCGGAGATAGTCCAAATTGATATTGATGATCTGCGGGAGGTGTCCAAGATGTTGCACCAAGAGAACATTATTCCACTATTGGGAATTTGGTTGAAAGGGAACACTCCACACGTGAGCCTTGAGACCGGATGAAAATTTTTGCATGCAAATATTCCCCGATAGCATTGACTATGAAAAAGAGATTACTCTAAATGCTGTTTTGGATGGGTGGCTGTTGAGAAACATATTGATTGATACAGGTGTGGAAGTAAATGTGTTAACATTAGATGCATGGGTACAAATGGGGAGGCCTCCATTGCAACCATCATCTAATGTGTTGTTCATGGAAAACTGGACTAAGGCCACTCCCATAAGAGTGTTGAAGGATGCATCTATAACTATACAAGGGGCCAAGTTCACTGGGGATTTTGAGGTATTAGCACTCGTAGAAGAAAACTATTTTCCAACCTTTTTGGATACCCTTGGTGTTATGAAAATAATGTTGACTTGAGATTTAATAAGGGATATGTAAACTTTGAAAACAAGGAGGAGAGGGTTGTGATACCTTTGACAGATGGAAAGTCTACACCCTATGTTGAGCCTCTAAGTGAGGAGGATATAAACAGAGTTTATGTACGTGTTATTAAGGACCCAGAGGTCAATGAGCCATCAAAAGAAGGCATTCTACAATGGGAGGATTCTCATTCTATTAGTGACACGATGAGTATTGCTTGTGAAAATTGGCCTCATGGTACATATGAATTGGTAGGGCATGAGGTGAAAATCATGGTTGCACGTAAGAATAGATTTCACTCAATTTGATGGATAGGAAGCACAGTACCTTGGTATACATGGGCATAAGATCTTTCTACATTTTTGAAGGCCATGGGAACACATTGGATAGATCAAGTTAAGAGAAGGGATATGTTAGCATATACACTATGTGGAATAGTAGCGCGTTGGTGGGTAGTCCACAGAGATAACCTTATACACTAGGAAGAGATTAGAATAGCTTTGTCTACTAGGTTTATAAAGAACAATGCACCTACAAAATCTGCACTTATCATGGTGATCAACCTGTTCAACATCACATTCAACAGTGTGAGAGACTCTGGATAGCAGGATAGGAAGCATTACCACCTTCACTTTGGGTGCATAAATTGTATTCCACACTCCAAGGATGTGCACGTGCTTGGTATGTATATGTAGAACTACATAGAGAAACTAGGAACTAGAAAAATTTGACTGCAAGTATGATCCAGACATTTGATTACTTCTTGACTCAACCTCCTGTAGTAGAGGCATTAAAATTTGTCAAGCACTTAACTATGGGAGATAGTGCAAAAGTAGAAGAGCATATTCAAGAATTATTTGGTGAGATAGAGTTTAGAGCATGTTTTGAAAAGGAAGAAGAAATGGACTCCAAACTTGAGCGCGTTTTCCTTGAGAAAGAAAAAGGAAAGATGGTCTACATCGTGGATGATGAGGAAGTTGAGAACTTGGATATTGAGCATTCACATGAGGTGTGTGAGGTCTTGGAAAATGTAGACAAGGATACGTGTGCTACCATGAACCTATGAAGACAAATAAGGTAAATATAGGTTCGGAGGCTGAGCCTAAGGAGGTCATAATTGGAGATTACTAGTCAAACTCAGAGGTAGAAAAGATCATTGAGTTACTAAGAGATTATCAGGACTTATTTCCTAGAGGATATCATGAACTTAAAGGCATGCATGAATCACTTGGGGAAATGAGGATCAAACTTAAGGATGGTGCATGGCCCATTCAAAAGAGGCCTTACAGGATGACTCCTAATTTACGCGAAAAGGTGAAAGAGGAAATTGATAAAATTTTGAAATCTAGAACTATCAAGCCCCTTGATGAGTCAGAATAGGTTAGTCCAATGGTGATAAGTATAAACAAGGATGGGCAGATTAGGGTGTGTGTGGAATACAAAGAGCTGAATGTTGCATGCATCACAGACCCTTTCCCTACACCTTTCACTGAGGAAATTCTAGGAGTTGCAAGGCGTGAAATGTGTTCTTTCACAGATGAATTTTTCGAGTATCATCAGGTTAGGATTGCTCAGGAGGATCAAGAAAAGACAACATTTACTACTGAATGGGGTAGTTTTTCCTATATTGTGATGCCTTTTGGATTGAAAAACGTGCCTATTGTGTTCTCGTGCATAGTTGTTCAGGCATTCAAGGATTTTATTCACATATTCTTACAGGTCTACCTAGATGATTGGACAATATATGGGCTTGTGAAAGACCATTGTGACAATCTACGCTTAATGTTTGAATGATGTAGAAAATTGAGTATCTCTTTGAATATCAAGAAGTGCATATTTTCTACTCCATTTGGGGTATTGTTAGGACATATAATTTGAAAATAAGGTTTGCTAGATGATCCAGCCAAGGTTGCAGTCATTTTAGGCTTGGAAGTGCCTACTAGTCAAAGTGAGGTGCGCTGATTTTTAGGTCATACAGGATATTACAAAAAAATTATAAAAGGGTATGCCAGAATTGTAACACCCTTGGAAGAATTACTGAAGGGGAAAGGTACATTTTATTAGGGAGAACCATAGCAACGTGCATTTGATATATTAAAAGAGAAACTTACTACCACACCCATTTTGTGCTTTCCATCATGGGATAAACCATTTCATGTGCATGTGGATGCTTTTGGTATGGCCATTGGTGATATGTTAGCTCAACCTAGTGAAGGTATTATTGATCATCCAATATGCTTTGATAGTTGGAAGTCGACTCTGCTAAAAGGAATTATACAACTATAGAGTGCGAAGCTTTGTCAATGATCTATGCATTGTATAATTTTTTTGACAATACTGTTAGTAACACTATTTGTGTTTTATATAGACCATATGGAATTGAAGTACTTGGTAAATAATCCAGTCTTACAAGGCTGCATATGCAAATGGGTTCTGCTATTTCAATAATTTGACTTAGTTGTGGTGAAGCCAGGGAAAAGCAATTTTGGACCAGACCATTTATCTAGAATCAATTCAGGAGAGGATGCACAGACAATTGAAGAAACAATTCTGGATGCAGTTATATAGGTTACAATGCACACCCATGGAATTAGAAGACATTATTGTCTTTCTACGAACAGGTATGGCACCAGAAGGAATGAAATCATTAGAAAATAAGTAGCTTGCTATATGCGTGGCACCATTTATGTTAATTAGTGGTGACCTTTACAAGCTAGGTAGAGATGAAGTATTATGCCATTGTGTGTTAGAGCATGAGTGCAAGGATATCATGGAAGAGGCTCATGGTGGTATTGTAGGAGGCCATTATGCAGGTGATGTGACTACCCCAGAAGATCTTAATTGTTGGATTATGGTGGGAGACACTGTATAAAGACTATAAATATTATTGTAAGGTGTGTGATCATTGTCAACACCTAGGAAAACCAAAGTGAAAAGAGATGATATGCCTTTGAGACCAATTAATAGTGCCGAACCCTTTGAGAAATGAGCCATTGACTTTGTAGGACCTATCTCACAGGCCACGTATAGGACTGGGTCACGCTATATCATTACTTACATAGATTATCTTACATGCTGGGTAGAAGCAGCACCTACGAAAGATTGTATGATAGCTACAACAACTAGATTTCTATGGGAGAATGTTCTTACATGATATGGGTGTCCCTTAAGCTTGACAAGTGATAGAGGTTCACATTTTTTGAATGATACAATCAAGATCCTATTAGATGAGTTTATGGTTTCAAACAATAAAACTACACCTTACCATCCTCAGGAAAATGGAACTGCTGAGGCCTTCAACAAAATTTTGGGCCAGACTTTGACAAAAATATGTGATGTTAGAAGAAAGGATTGGGATGACAAAGTGTCAGCTATGCTTTGGGCATATATAACAACTTACAAGAAATTGAAAAAAGCCACACCATTTCAGTTGGTGTTTGGCACGGAAGTTTTTCTTCCTATAGAATTTATGTTACCTTCTTTGCGCATTGCGCATTGGAGGTCTAGCTGATGAACATGATTTAGAAGAATGTATTGAAAATATGATTCAACTAGATGAGTGCCGAGCCATAGCACGGTGGAGTCAGAAGTAGGAAAAGGCCAGAAAAAGGCATGGCATGATAGAAACATAAGAGATAAGAAGTTTGAGATTGGACAAATGGTCCTTCTTTATGACTCAAAGTTCTTACACCATCTAGCAAGCTCAAAGTACATTGGTTGGGGTTGTATGTTATCACTTCTATACTTGAATCAGGTGCATGCTAGTTAGAAGCACTTGATGGAACATGCTACCTGGTTACTTTAACGGGAGTAGGCTGAAGCCCTACTATAAATAAGTCTTCTTGGTGTTTTTAATAAGGCAATATTTCCATTTAGTTTAGGTTTTTAATTATATATTTCCTTCATTATTGCTATGCTTTGTCAATTTAGTTGTTATTTGTGTAATAAGCATGCTTGCACGCATGAAGCTAATTATTGTATGAATAATGTTTATGCGCAGAGGACTGCACATACTTTTAGTGTGGGGTGGTTGTAGTGATCCAAGAGAAAGATAGAAAAAGACTAAGGGAATTGAAAGATGAAAGGAATAAGCTACTATAGGTGTGCTTTAAGTCAAAAGAAGATTGCTTCTCAAAAAGTGACCAAGGATGAAGATGGATGAAGGAATAGTATAACGTGAGGTAAGTGGAGGCCATGATAGCTACCAAGAGAAGGTACAGTGATGAGGTACTTGGGTGCAGGAGTGCGCACTAAAGAGAAGTCTGTGACCAGAGGGTAGGAAGGCATGCTAGAAGGTTATAGCTGGGCGTGGAGATGTACCATGAAATGAATGGATTTGGTAGGTGAGGAGTAATAAATGCATCAAAATTTGAAAAAATTATATAAGGAAGGGATGCAGATTCATTTTTACCATTGCAACTAAGAGTATTTGTGAGAAGAGCCAAGTGTGAAGAGTCGAGTGATCGAGTTAAGGTGCGAAGGGTGTGAAATCAAGAGTGAGAACCTGGATCTGTGCTATAAGAAGCTTGTGTCCTTGGTGGTTAAGGGTTTGAGCGAAGCAGGAGACATAAAAGAGTTAGGTTATGAGGTTTCCACCTAGGGCATAATTGAATCAAGCTAGGGTTTGATTCAGAAAGTTGCAGGGGTGAAGAGGAGATATTTTTAAGGTAGAAATGGCACCAAAGAAGGCATCTGCAACAACAGAAAAAGAAAAGAAGAAGGTAGTCATCGAGGAAGAAGAGATGGCACCCGAAAGTAATTTTTGGAGATGCAATACCCAGAAGGATTTATTATTTGCAAAGAGTGGGATTCACCAATTATAAAAATAAAAGTAAGTGAATATAATCATAGGACCTTGGAGAACAAAAAAGGATCCTGACTCCTTACTCATGGTTAGAAAAAACAAACATACGAGAAGATGATATGTCGGTGTATGATGATGCGAGTGAATTTTTTTGAAGATAATTGGGGTATATCAGTTGTATGAGCTCCCATATTTTGGGAAGTATGAGCCCTTGTACCAGTGGCTCATGAGTAGGGTTCACAAAGACTTCTTCTACTTTGTAGGACGTAGAGTTATAATTTTGTCTACACTTGTTTCATTAGTGGCAGGTTTGAAGGCCACAGGAGAGGATATAAAAAGTGACCTAACACATAAATCCACGATTTTAAAGACCAAATAGGATTTGGGATACCTAAAAGGTCAACACGGAATGGACATAGAAAAATTTAAGAACTATCCAGTTGTACAAGATGCAACACACTTGGTTACTAAGTTGAATGATCAGGAGCGGTGGTCGCAGGTAAACACTATGTGGTTGCATGTGGTGTGAAAGATTTCGGAAGGGACAATATACAAAATTGCAGGTTATATTGTAGAGAAAATAGTCAAAGAAACATGCAAAGGAGGAAAGATCAGCTTTGGGGTTGTTCTCCTATCACTAGTCTTCATGGAGATTGGAGTACCAAATGGACCAAAGGAGAAAATATGGGAATACCCTATGGAGAACAAGTCCCAGATGAAAGATTCATCAAATACTTATGTAAGGGGACCATGATAGATGAGGTGAAGCAAAGGGCGGAGAAGTGGTATGACACTCTCGCACGGCATTTGGAGAAGAGTGGCACATTCCAAAGGACCTACTAGTAGTGGTAGGAAAACAAGTTCAGTTTGTTGTGTACCAACATTTCTGCATTGTGTGTTTTCCAATGAAGGATGGAGCTTGGAGCCCTTGGTGCAAGTTACCTTACATATTCACTACAAGGTATTTTTAGGAATCTGTTCATAGGTTTACCGACATGTGTAGACTAAACTTCAATGTAGACAAGGTAGACTGCGACTACCATACATTGTGGAAGAAGTATGTATATCCTAGTAGAAGCACCTACACAGAGAGAATCATTTCAGAGGTGCTGAATATCAAGCCAATAAGCTTGGTTGTAGTAGATTTGGGGGCAACATTGGTGTATCTCTAGTTGAAGCCAAAGATGGAGAACAACAATATGTGGAAGGTGAGTTCACACTTCTAGCACCACCAAAAGGGAAGCATACAATGGAGAATATCCCAGCACCTAAGCCCTCAGAGAAAATCAAAGTTTAGGATGAGGAGGAAGAGCACAAAGATAGTGGTGGCTTGGAGCATAGGGGTAGGAAACATCCTACAAGTCAGAGAGAAGATGAGTGTGCCATTACACCGCCTCAACCATAAGAGGGGGATGAAGAGGACTTGAATGCGGTCCAAGGGGAGCACAATTTTAAAAGGGTATTCAGGAGAACAAGGACCTAAGGTGCTAGCCCAATCTCTGCTATGAGATCACCCATATTTCCCCATAAAAGGAAGTGACCGCGTAGAGAAGGAGGAAGTTGAATTTGAATGAGGAGGTGGAAGAGTCTGAGGAGAGTGTGCCTACATCTCCTACACCCTAGAGCACATAAAAGAAAAGGGTGAGGCATCAAAGGAGAAGGATGAAGAAGAGAAAAGACCAGAGGAAATAGCTGCAGAAGATACTTAAGACATGGAGACGCAAGCTCCAAATTTGGAGGCTAGAGTCCCTAAGCAGCAAAGGTCTAGAAGGGTGAGTGGAGAGAACATTCCACTAGCCATGGGGTATGTAGAGGAAGCATAAAAGATTGTTCATGCCCGCTTCTAGAGAACAATAGCGCAGAAGGATCTATTTGGTTAGGAGTTGATGGATGAGGATATGGTAACTGTGCGAACATGAAAGTAACTATCCTGGTCGATGCACACCCACATGGACAATCCCGACTTTGGTGTATGTGAAGAGGCATGAATTTTGAGGCTACTAAATAAGGCTCCTTAGGCTAGGCACATGACAATAAAGCCCTCTTGCCATGTCATACGAGTGGGTCGAATGCGTTGTTGAAAGTGTCGGCAGAGGTGGCCGAAGGAACATGGATAAATCTACCACAATTAAAGTGTTGCGTGAAGAGCTAAAGAAAAATGACATGGAGATAGTGTTCATAACATAGGAAAGGTACTTCACACAAAAGAAGAATAAAGTATTCATAAGCATCAAAAAATATATTGGGAACAATGTAATCAAAGCAAGGTTGCACTTGGAACCCAAGGTACCACAAACATTTCCTTCAACGATACACTATGTGGGGAAGTTGATGGACTTGGTGCTCGAAGATGAAACTATATGTATACAATATTTGGAACAATCGAGAGAAGGATGCCAAATGGGAGAAAGCATCGGTGATGAGAAAAATTGCATCCTATGAAGGGTTGTTGCAGGCATTACAAGAAGTGCTGAAGAAAGTAGACCAAGCTTTGAATATATGCACATCTCCAGAGGTGCTCATCAACATTAAGACCTTGGAGGATAATAATGAGGTTCATAGAGTAATGAAAGATGAGACATTGGGCACAAAAAGGTTTTCCATGGTTAAAAAAAAGCATGAGGCCCCGATAAGAAAGACAAGAGCCGCACAAGAGCCACACAAGACTTGGCTGGAAGAGCTTGAAAAGCTGATTTCACGGAAGATGGAACTTTTGAAAGGAAGGATGACATCCATGTCCAACGTTGTGTTGGTTCTAAAAAATGAGAAAGGGGAAATTGCGCGGGATGAGTTGGAATCCATTGATATGGACATCCCGAGAAAAAGCAGTAGGCACTCAAAAATGGCAAGATTTGGAGGCTGCAATAAAAGAAGAGTATCTAGAGCTGATGCTACAAACTGATACAAATGAGTTTTCTTAAATAACCTCATATAAATTCTTTATTTTTCCACATTCTTCATTCTTATTCTTTTATTCTTATTTCCTTCAAATTTTGGAGATAACCATTGTCGGGATGACAATGAGATTAGTGTGGGGTAATGTTGATCAAAGAATACTTGGCAAAGATCACACAAGGAGTCCACGTGGGATAGAAGGCCAAGATCAAAGGTGCGGAAGGATAGGAAGGACCCGTGTGGAAGGCAAGTCAGATTTCAGGACTTAGCCAATTTTGAGTATGAAGATATATTTTTAGGAGATGGTGTGCGGAACACATCAACGATGTAGAGATGTGTGCGCCATGCATTATCTATATTTGGAAGAGCGGTTCAAAGCGTCTATGCATGGAGGCAAGATAAGAATAGAATTGACACTTTAGTTGAACTGCAAGAGGACTATAGATAGCGCACTTACATGTGTGGCTATGATTGTAAATGACGTGTGGCTATTAATAGCATGTGACCTAATTCTGGAGTAGTTAAGCGGTGAAGGGAAATTCCCCACCCTATATATATGATGATTATGATTAGTGCATAGTGAAAGAGATATATAGATATGTGTGTGTATATGTATAGATGATCCGGTATGTATCACGAGAGAGCAAATGTATGCATGATTCTGAATATGTGTATCAGATCCATATGCACCTTGATATAAATTGACAATATTGTAAGGAGCTTCTATATTTATTAATAGATGGAAGATATTGGCTGAATCTAAGTATCATTCTATGTAATTGAGTAGTGCATGTTAATGATTCAATCATGATTATTGTTTAAGCTTGTTCTTTCATAGATCTGTGGGTAGCATGCACTATAGAATGATGGATTAGTTATGAATCTATATGTTTCTTCCTTCATCATATTATCATCCTGTTACAAAGAACCCTAAAGAGGGACTGGTACCTTTGCGTGCTTCGGGTGAGCACTCAGTCTAGGTTTAGTGATGTACCAGCACAACTAGGGTGTTATCTTAAAAACTCTAGGCTGCATCAATCATTAGTATTTCTTAAATGCAAAATTTTCCCGTAAATAACCTAGAATGCTCACAAAGGAACTTTTCAGTCTCAGGGTCCAATAATTCCTCATTATCTAATTTTTCCAAGTGTGTAAAATTGAATAACATTATTCTTGGACACCAACTTCATCTAAGATTAGAGACCTCCTTAGAATAATTCTAAATCAATTTAGTGGATTCCACATACACCCTTGGAGGTGATGAAGCCCATATCAAGCTCACCATCAATGTGAACTTGTTCTCCTCACCTCAATGGTACATCGATTCCTATGGTTGGGCCATGCAAGCTTCCATGGAGATATTATCATTAATAGTGTCTTCAAAAGACTAAAGGTCTTCCTCACAACATGCATTTAGATTCCAAAATCTGCCTCAGCCTCCAAATGGGATGTATTCCTCCTCTCTTTCCTAAACGAGTTCAAAACATTAACTCTTTCTTTTCAATATTTTCCTTTAAAAGGAAAAATATTTAGTGAGGGTGATTATACGAGGATGTATTTTTTGAAAAGGGGGATATATATGTATATTTAATACACACACACACACACACAAACACACACATAAACACGCATGCATGTACGTGCACACAAGAAATATTTTTCTCCAAAATGGTAAAGTTTTTGAAACAGGGAATATTTTCATATCAAGGAAATATTTTCAAAAAATTATAAAGAGCCATTATTTTTGTACTTGGATGCATTATCGATGGAAATCGACATCCAAATGGTTTTTGATTAAGGGAGGGAAAATAAAAAGTGAGGAGATTCATAAACAAACTAGAATAATAAGCTACAAGGCCAATGTACACGATTGTGCTCCAACATGCGACATTATTTCCCATGTGCACACTAAGGGGGGAATGTTAGGAATAATTAGTGTGCACATTATTATGTGCTAGCTAATGTTTAAATTAGTATTATTATTATGTTGGAAAATAATGTAAGTGAGTTGAGAAAACAACTCACGTAGGATTTTGGAGAGTGATTTTAGGGAAGGTTGAGTGAATGTAGGGTGAGGTAGTTTAGGGAATAAAGGTGGTTGAACCACCCACCTAGATTTAGTGAGAGAGGTTAGATATCCTCTCCTTTATATGTGGTATGTATTATTGTATGAAATATGTTGAATGAATTATTTTGAGCTTATGCTCTTTCCAAATATGAGGTAAAAACCATAGGCTCATGTTGACAACAACATGAGTGTTTTGAACAACTAGACAAACTAGGGGAAGTTTCTTGAGAGCTTTATGCAAGAGCTCCCTTTGTGATGGAATAGCCAAAGCATCCCACATTGTCACATTGAAATTTTTCTTCTTCATTTTCTCAACAATGTTGAAAGGAAGTCTCATGGATTTATGTATTTGTGCTACAAGATTCTCCTTCCTTGGTTACTGCAAGGTTGGGATAGACATATTTGGTTGGAAATAACATCCTTACTAGGAAACTCGGGAAATATTTTTTTATCTATCCCAACTTCATTTTCCTTGTTGAGAGCATTGCCTTGATTAGAAGAAGATGAATGTTGAGACTCCAAAATCCTTTTCTTCAACCTTGTATTATTAGAAAAATTAGTCCGAGGTTTGATAGAACTAACCATTGCTTAATTTATCACACATAAATCATCATCCCTAAAGAACATGAGATTAGTGTCCGGACTAACCTCTTGGACTCCTTTCGCACTAGGAATGGCTACTTCTACCAATGGTTCTGCTGATTGGAAGAATTTTGAACCATGAAGGCTTGAGCATGCAATGCATTTGTACAAATAAGTTGATTATGTAGCTGGTTGCATGAGAAAAACCATTCTATTTCTTGTATTACATTATTTTGCAATGGAACCAATGCTCGACTTCAGCTAGAAGTAGGAAGAGGTTGGGTAGGAGTAGCTATTGCTAGTGGAAGAGGTGAATTTTGAATTTTCCAACTATTAATCTATTGATTTTTCCATATATCTGATTATTTTGTTGGTTCCTATATGGATGATAACCTTGGTTAAATCCTTGGTTTGAATATTTCCCCTGGTTAGAATAATTCCTATAAGATTGGGCTTGCTTTTTTTCCAAGGATATGAATTTGTTGGATAAATTTATAATCAAGGCCTTCATCTCTTCATCCTCATTTTTATGTGCGGGAGAATAAGATGTGGAGGTAGTGGGTTGGGAAATTTACTTGGGAATAAGAGCAATAGAAGGATGTGGGGCTTGAGGTAATTATGGATATAAATGCATAAATATCCTAGGGGATATTTTCCTTGATTGTATTATAAAATTCTCAAACCTAATGGCTATTTCATAGACAAATAAATAATCCACCCTCTATAGACCGAATCATAAAAAAATATCAAAATTCAATGCTCTTAAAAAATAAAGAAAAACACCTTCCGGATTCGGTCTTATGAGGACCAGAATTATGTCCCATGTCTTTGAAATATGAAATTGAAGTCTTCTATGCTCATTGGGAGCCCTCTTTATAGTTGTCAATTGTTCTAGCAATGATAAGTTATTTGAATTTTCCCTGAATCACTTGCGAAGAAAGGTGTTGCAAGATCATATCAATTAGTAATTATTCCCTGGTCACAAACTCTTGAACCATTAAAGAGATTTTCCTTTGAATGAAGAAGATATAAACCCTATAGCTACATCCTTTTCAATAACTTCATGAACCATAAAACATTGGAAATATCCTAAATATGGTCATCTGGAGTGGTATGATTTTCCCCAGTGAAGAAAGGGATAATTTTTAAGGTTGCTTCTAGAATTACATGCTAGGAATGGAGATCAAGAGGGTTTATACTAGTGAAGGTGAAAATGGTATATTTATTTGTGTTGTTACCATAACAATAGGTCTTAGAAACCTAGTAGATTAAAAGAAGGGCCTACCGGTAGGTCATGTGGAAAAATTCCTATTGGGTGGTGAAGGTTACCTTTGAACTGTTCTTCCTCGTATTATTCTCCTTGGTGATAATTGTAGAATTCAAAACTCCTTCTTCAAATGATCTTGATCTTAATTGGATTATTATCATTAAACTAATCACCTTGATTTATGAAACTAGTTATTTGAATATTGGAGTGACCAGATGTGTAGAAATAAGCCTCGAAATGCTGGAAATTATTGAGTCACACACCAAAACTCAGCAAAAAGGAAGATAAATCTTTCAAATCTAGTCCCACCAGGCATGCCAAAACTATTGGAGCTCAAAATTACACTCGTCCTAAATCAGATTGATCTAGGGATTTGAGGTAACATGGGACTATCTCCAAGTATTGGGACTTGTGCTAAGACAGACCTCTAGAGAAGGATGACTTCCTCTACCTATTCATAATTTCAAAACTACTCCTAGGAAATGAAATACAACTGCGCTAAAAATAATCTATGATTCCAAGGGATCAAGGAGAAAGGGATATGCATAAAATTAAAATACTAAAATAAATGGAGGTGATAACATTAATAAAAATGGGTGGAGATATTCTAGTGAGTGAAAATGAGAGAAAAATGAAGGAGGAAAGGGCAAACATGAGTTCCACAATCCAAAACAACATTCAAATCACCATTTTCGTGGAGCACAACAAATTTGAACCTTGTAAAGAGAACAAGATATGCACAATATATTTGTAAATGCAATGAAAGGAAAGGAAATGCAATACAACACAAGCTAGGGAAGATACAAGCCATAAAACATGAATTTTATTGCTTAAAAGGATGCACAATTCATTACAATGCAGGAAATAAGGCAAGAATCACCTTGCAAGATGCCCAAATCTAAGGCTTACAACTCATAAAAGTTATGGAACAATTTTGACAAACTTCCTTCACATTTTCAAAACACCCCCCCTCACAAGTGAAGGGGATTTACATTATATAGAGAAGGAAACTTGAATTTTCTTTCACCAACCGACAACCTACATTAATTATCTGAAAAGAGGTATGGTAAACCTTATTAATTTTTTTCCCAATGGTAACTTTCCTGTAGAGAAATACATGAGCACCATACCTCATTAAACTGGTCATTGAGCTACTACATATCGCACTCATTAATTCACAACCCGTAACTGTTGGTCATGTAGTCATCCAGTAGCATAACCTTTGGTGTTGGCTAGTTGCAACATTTTTTCTACCTGTTGGTAGCATTTTGTTCCTCATTATTGTAGTAGTCTGGTTAGAACATGCTTGGTACTAACTAGTTGCAAGCCAACCTGCATCTGGCCACTAAGACTATTCCCTACTACCTGGTCCGGTAACATCCATACCTCTAACACCTGCAACACCACCTCAATTTTCTTTACATTGTGACCTAGACACTACTTATCCCCGCTATTGGCCAATAGCATCCTTTTAATTCTAGCCAGTAACATGAATTTTACTATCGGGTGGTAGCATCTGGACATACTACCAACGCATTTTCATACTACTACCTAACTATATGTGTTGTTTCATTCTTCCATCATGTTACCAGATGGTAGCGTCTAAACATGATACTAATCAGTAGCATCTAAACATGCTACCAAGCGGTAACATCTAAATATGCTACCAAATGGTAACATCTATACAACACTCCTATATCATTTGGTTCTTGTGACACTCACTGTATATCATTTGGTTTGTGTGCTTGCTCTAAATTGTGACACATCTTGTTTTCTCCATATTTTTCACAGAGGCTATAACAAACCTGTCAACGTTAAGATTTTTCAAGTTGTCAAATTTGCAGGGGGTGAAAATTTGGATAACAGATTCCTTGGAACCAAAATCACTAATCATGGGATACGAATCCTAGTGGCATGTTATAGGAAATATACATGTGTGTTGAGGAGATTAATGGTGATAAGATCCGTGGACAATAGTATGTCTTTATTTAGGATATGTCCAAATTTAGCTTTCCCTCTCTCTCACATTCTCCTATTGTCTAAATCTAAGTCCTTAGGCACATTTTACAGGATCCTTTATGTTGAATTTGCATGCTACGCCTTAGTGTGACATATTTTACTATCTTTAGACCTCTACAACACTAAATTTTGCAAGATAATCTTAACCTCTACTTTTTAGACATGAAGAATTATACCTTCTGAATGTAATACATTTTGGTTGTTTTCCCTCCAAATGATTCATATTTGTTGTGGATGTTTACCCTCTTATTTTCATTAAGTTTTATTCATTCATGTCTTTCAGAATCTTGTGTTTCCATTAAATTTTTGTATGTTCAATTTTTCTATGTCTTTCTGGTCAGATTTGAACCCTATTTTATCTTTGGTGCATCATCTTCTTTCATGTTGCAGCAATGTTTTACTTTTTTCTCCCTGGTTCCCGTAGATTTGTATTTTAAATTTGGTTTAGTTACATTTTTAAGTTGTATGTTAGTTTTTAGTGGGATAAAATAGAAGGAACCAACCTTCTCTAGATGTTTTTATCACTTTTCAAGGTCCCACACTTGGAGACATTCCCACGTTCACCAAAATTTCTGATGTTCATTCATAATCATTCGGAGGGTGAAAATTTTGTTTGTTAACACTCTCTCCACCCAAAATTGCTAAGAGATCCATGTAATTGTGTGATCACATCATTTGTTGATTTATGACCTCTTGAAATCATGATTCCTATCACCAAACATTAAATCCCATAGCCAAGATTCACCAAATTAGAAGCCTCATTGTTAGATAGTGACCAAATATGTGATTGGGTAAAAATTGTGAACCCGTTATTGAGCCATGTGTCAATTCTATGTACAAATATATATAACCACATAAAAATAGCCATATTATCTTTGTAATAACCTCCTATGACCTCCACATTCTATTGGTTGTATTTTTTGTTATAAAACATTAAATTTTGTGTTACCTTAAGGGATCAAAACATAAAAATGTGAATGTTATTGTTCTCTACATTATTTCTTTATTTTTCGTGTAAATTTATTTGTGTCTCTAAGTGATTGATCTAGAAGTGGCTAATCTCCAATGATAATGAATGACTTGAGTGATAATCCAAAATTTTATTCTTAATAAACCATATTATTGGCTATCATGAGATGGGATTTTTTTTAATATTTATCACATTACATGAAATATATATTTGATTAAGTATGCCTAATATAACGATTATAATATATTTAAATATATTTTTATTTTAAATTTAGGTTTTGACTCTCTAGAATAACCTCGCGACCATGCGAAAACATGATAGAATTAGTACATTTTAAAATTGGTATGTGTTCATTAATTGTTGTTTATAGAAGACATGTTCATCCTCAAGAGGCATCGATGTTATTTCACCAAACACAACAAACGTCTAACCTTATCATCACCTCTATTCCACTATACTCCCTATCCATGGTAAAATTAGATTTTTTTGAATAGGGTGTAGAATCCATCAAATCCAAATAGAACATGATTTCTATCTCATATTGTATTTTCACACTCCTTAATTTATTTGAATGGAAATGTGAAAGTGTATAGAAGGAATGTGAAATGTTTAAAAACACATTAGAGAGATCCCATTATGGAATACAATGATATTAGGATTTGTATAAAATGGGTCTATTAAAAAGGAATTATAAACTTATAAGAAAGACCATTTAGAAGTTGTAAAGCCAAAATTGATTGTGTTCATGTAAATGAAACTATATAAACTAAGATAGTATTCAAAACTAAGTAAACCCTACTCTAAATTAATTTACAAATACATCAAAAAAATATAAGAAAAGAAGATTAAAAATTACATAAACATAAATATAAACATCATAAATGCAAACCTCCATTTAATATGCATATTTCCTTTGGAATGTGGGTTTTCTTATGAGCATAGTGAAAGCCATGAATGGTTTTGATCTAAGGAGGGAATTTGGTGAAGAAAGAGATCTCCTTTAAATGGCCTGAAATCCATGTTTGATTCTCCTCTTACTACTTCAACAAGGAAATGGTTTTCTCACTTTTGTAAGATTTCTAGTAATAAAATGCTCTTATGAGAAAATGTATGTATATGTCTTGCAAGGACATGGTGTGTTTTGGGAAGGGAGTACTAGGTTTATTTTATAGATTTTTTCTTAAGGAAAAGAACAACTAGTCATGAATGTGGAATAATGGAGATGTATAATTAGGAGTGGATAAACATGATTAGAGGTAATTAATTAATATTAATGACACATGGAATTAGAGAAGTCTTAATTAATCACTTGGGATTAATTAATAGGCCAAGATTATGTTGTAGAAGTTTTGGTGAGAAAATTTGTTGGGTGGAAAAACTTGTGGATTTATTGCACAACACTGGGAGTCGAAGTCCCTCTACTTAATAGGTGTAGTTGTTGTATATGCATGCATGAGTGAAGGTGATTTTTCTCTGGGTGGCCTTGTGGTCAAGGATCCAACATGGGCACTCCAATGGCCCTATGGAAAAGCTAGCAATCTCTTACTAGAGAATACTTTTTCTGGAAGTGGGAAAGGGAGTGAGAATATGAGGTAGGGGAACTAATGTTGTAGGTAGAAAATTAGATACCTACACACACTAGTTAGAAACTTCATCACATATATGTATGAGAAGAAAAACTCAGTAAATAGTAACAAGACCAAATAGAATTTTATGAGAAAAAGTATCATGAAATACCTTAGTCAAAGAAAGCTAGAAACTCCTTATTGTATTGATTTCTCAAACCAAAGTTGATACATAATGGGAAATGGAGGAAATTTGAGAATGATGGGAATGGAAGAATTTGGCTATCTCTTTTGTTCTCTCAATGTACTCTTGAGTTTACAAAATCAATCACCAACCCTTTGAAAAGAGAATGGCTTTACAATTTATAGAATGAGAGATGACTCATCATCTATCCCCCAATGGATTTTCATATGTCCTCGCAACTTAAAACTTTTCAACTTCCTAGGAGAATATTAAGTCCCTTTTTATAACATAAAGGTGACTTTTACATTAGAAGCATAAATTTTATTTTTTAATTTCATTAAAGGACATCTAAAAAGTGCACCCCCAACAAAGAATTAGAACATGGAGGAGAGAAAGTGTGGGGAGAGAAGAGAGGAGAGATAGGAAGGAAGAAGAAGGGGTAAGAAATACTAGTGATGAATAATTTGCCTTCAATGAAGTCTGCATCTCCTTCTAGATGATCCGATGAGGTGTTCCACTATAGTAAACTATGAATCTCCAAACTTTTTATACCCTGAGAAATTCCTTCATCTTTTCTCACAGACACTTGTTGAGTTGAATGAATTGTTCTGCCGATGACCACAATTACGACCTTACGTATGATATACCTGTGACCCAAACCATCTAGTGAGTATCGAAAGACACTGTTGAATTCCCTGAGATGAGTCTCGGATTCCTTATGAGAAATGCCCATGGATGATCCTGAATGATGGTGTTGACCTGAATGATCATCCCTCTATGTCCCATTGTGCCAAAACTACCCTTTGAGTGTAACTTACTATTAATAGTAAGTGTCTAGATGGAAGGCTTACTATTTTTAGTGAGAGGTGATTTTTTCCTCTTCTTGACCATCATGATGTGATGAACTCCCTCATTCAATCTTGTGCACACTACCTTTGCCTTGGCCACTTCTTGGGTTGACTTACTATTTTTAGTAAGCACCCATATAGGGAACTTACTATTTTTAGTAAGTGGTCATTTTCACTGTTTTCTACTCTAGAAAATCATTCTGGCTTCCTGGTAATCTTTAGTGCACACTTCCTTTTCCATAGCCACTTTTGATGATGACTTTATAAACACAACGAGTCTATATAGGAAAACTTACTATTTTTAGAAAGTGGACTTCCACTACTCGAGTTTAGTGACAGAACATATTTTTTGGAATTGTCTCATCATCATGATCACATCCTCCGAATTTCACATGATTTTTCTCACTAGAATGCTTGGAAATAAAATTTAAAATGTTCACCTATTAGTGGTTTCAAGCACAAAGCTTCCATGGCGGCCATTAATGGAGATTGAAATTTACAGGTCTAGTTTTTGTCTCTGTTTACGATGAAAACAACTACATTACGATAGGTTTTAAATTTGGATCCCGTGTGTAAGTTTTAAGCTTGTTTCCATTGTCGGATTGATGGGAAATATGACAAATGTTAGTCGGTGCATGAAGTGGGGATTTTATTGGAATAAATGTTTTAGGGAACTATTGAACCTCCTTTTTATTACATCTTAACCGTGTTGGAAAATATGGAAGTATGCAAAAGATTAAACCTAAATCGACATGTATTTTGTAAGATATGAATATTTTTTGATTCGGTGACTTCGTGGTTATCTGACAAAAAATATTTTTTTTCTTCATTTCTCATTTTTCAACCCATCGTTTCTCTGAGACCTATGAATTTTCATGGAGTGGATGGTTTTTTTGGCCATGTTGGAGCTGGTTTGGAGCAACAATGGTGGACCGGGTGTCTGGACAATCATGAACAAAGCCATGACAAGGTATGAAGCTATGAAGAAGAAATGAGGGGAAATAACGACTAAGTGCTGGATTTAAATTATTTAAAAAAATCATAGCAAGGGTGGGGTGCATTTTTTCATGTTTTATGTCCCTCACCTTAAAGGGATGTGAGGGAAATCAAATTCCATAATGAGCAAGGTGATGACACATGGTGGAGATCGACGGTTGAGAATGAAGGCTTGACAAGCACCTGGGGGCTGGAAATTTGCTCTTGAAGAGGTCACATGAGTGACCAGGAGTCTCCTTAGGGGATGGGTGCATTTTTCCATGTTTTATTTCCCTCACCTCAAAGTTACATGAGTGACATCAAATTCACACGGCGCTCAGGTGTGATGACACATGGCAACGATCAACGGTGAAGGCTTTGAGCTCCCACAAGCACCTTGGGGCTGAACTAGTGATCCTGGAGGTCATATGTGGGTTTAGAGGGATTCAAGGGGCTGGGTGAATTTTTCCAACCTTGATGTGTCCGACCTTGAGGGATGTCGGGACAAAAATCCCTCCAAGCTCATGGAGCTAAAAATTTGACTAACTCTCGAACCTTGAGGACAACTTGCGACGACAATATCTTGAGCTCCCGATGGACATTTTTGATGAAATTTTATATGATATTGACTTTAAATTTCATTTTGAATCCAATGGTTTTGGATTCAGGTCTTGA
The DNA here is from genome assembly GCA_018340775.1 of Taxus wallichiana var. yunnanensis. NCBI lineage: Eukaryota > Viridiplantae > Streptophyta > Pinopsida > Cupressales > Taxaceae > Taxus > Taxus wallichiana. The sequence goes on along the minus strand of CM031240.1, from coordinate 406,394,607 downwards.
GTCATAAATTTTATCCCTAAGAAAGTGGAGTTTTGATCTAATAGATAAAAACTACTTTCAAAATCATTTCACCAAAGTGTTGTGAAAAAAATAATTTCACCACCTTGTAGATATTGGAATTCCATTTCTGAATATATTTTTCTTTTCTCCTAAATCCATTTAGAGCTCCTGGAATCACCTTCTAAAACTCAGTAGTTTTTTTGGCATGTGCACTACCTAGGATTATAAACCTTGATTTTGATCAAATTTCTCTAAACCCCCAAATCTTCCCTGAATCTTCAAAAATTACTTCCATGATGTTTCTAGGCCTTAAATTCACCTCCATGTTGGATTTTTCTTCTCCATTTTGCTCCAGGGGTTTCTCCAATCCTAGGAAGGCCAGTGATAGCCCTTCCCACAACTACCCAGAGATAACATTTTTCAAGAATTCCTAAAATCACATAAGGGGGTTGATTTGAATTTCCTAAATCACATAGGGGAATGAATTAAAACCAATTGGGAGGTTACGAGACTGATTGGGTAGACCGGGGAACCTCAGAATGATAAAACATGAAAAATTTGTTACATGGGTATCATTGTCATGCTTGGAAATTGCCAATTTCCCTGTTGCACATTTACATGACAACAAGAAGCTATTTAGAGGAAATGTAAAGGAAATTTTGTGGGTTTAGAGATATCTCGAGAGTAGGATTTAATTAATGAAGGGTTATCAATTAAATAAAAGATGAGAATTTGGATAATTAATTAATTAAAATGGGATTTTAATTAAAAAGTGGCACTAATTAGCATCTAAGAGGAAATATGTTGGTTAATTAACATAATGTCATTAATTAATTGAGGATGATGGGGAATATTAGTTAATTAGTAGAAGATCTATAATTAGATGGTGATGATAGGAAAAAGAGAAATTAGTGTAATTTTAATATTAAAATTATGCAACAGTAAAGTAGGTGTATACATTTTCCCCTCTTTGAGGCAGATTCATGTGAAATGATTTCATTTCAAATATAATACACAATTTTATTTTACATGGGAAGAAGAAAAATTAGTAGGATGGATGATACCTCATCACTTGTTGATGGGGTGATAGAATAAGGAAGTTAATGCACTAAAAGAGAAAAAAATAACAATTGAGGAAGAGATCATTATAGTGCCCAATAAAGCCATGATGGTGGTAAAAACCACCATTGTAAGGGATACATATAGGGAGGGATGGGTAAAAACAATTCATTATCACCACCATTAATATATTAAAAGGAGATCCATGTGATCATGAGTAGAAGAGATGACCATCCTAGTATTCGCACATTGAGAAAAACTAGTTCGAAGTCTACTAATGGACATCAAGACAATAGGATCCGGTTGGTGATGTCATTTAATTTTTGTAAATTTTGAAGTTAGAGTGTAATAAAATCCCCAAAAGAGGTGGTGTGCAAGGCCACTAACAATTATGAAGGAATTTTTTAACAACTATGAGTTATATCGCAGTGGCTTTATAGTAATTTTGGTGGCCTTAGCTTGGGTTTGGTGGATTTTCTATGAGTTGTGGTGGATTCGTTGATGATGGTAGATTTGCCAAATTTCGTAGAGTATTTTATTTTGTAGTGGATTTAAAAGTGGTAGCATATTTATTGTATGTCATAGTGGTTTTACTATGGGTAACGAATTTTCTAGACATGGTATCGATTGGGCAAAAATCGTAGTGGATTTTCTAATTTGGTAAAATAGTTAAGTTTAAATGATGAATTTCCAAAAGTTTCCAAAATTGGATAAGTATAATATTGTGTTTATGATAGTTGAAAGTGAGGATGATGGTGATCTATTTCTTGGAGATCTAATCTAGGATCTTATAGCTACTTCAGATGATGCACCCTCATGATTGGACCATTTTGGAGGAGCTAAGGCTATACTACATACCATTTATGTCAACAATATAGATGGATAAACCGATACTAATAGCCATAAACGAGAGATGAAATTTAGAAACTAGAACATTTTAACTCTTGACATAGGAGATGATGGTCATAGAAGAGGATGTCCATGGTATGTTGAGGTTGTCAATCATATGCGATCCTATATAATTTGATATGAAAAATATCTTAGGTGAGATGATCTAAGCCACAAGCTAGTCTCGATCTACCATGATGGAAGAGGATGCAAATAATAGTGATAGATATTTTTGACAAAGATATGATTGAGGATATGCCCCTTGTATTGATGGATCTTATTAACAACATCATGTTTCTTGACAAGAGTGGTCATTGCCTATCAACATGGTTTATGGGTATTATAGAAGACATGGTAGAGCAACACCGGAGATTTGTGTAGGGACTTCACATCCTTATAGATCTATACAAGGATCTACACTTGGTGGTGTATAGGGGTAAGAAGAGTATTGGACACACGATCCTATTGTAGATATGGTCCTAGGAGTCTATTATAGTTGGAAAACTAGTGGAGCTATTTGATCCACTTGAGGATGATGATCCATAAAATTTTGGATGGACCTACTCGGTTAGAGGGTACATGGATCTTCTAGTATACATGTGAGCTTTATATGAGTTTTCCCTTGCTGACATAACATGGAGGCTATACCTAAATATGAGGACCTAGCTAGAGACCTCTATAGATTTATCTTATACACACACTTAGTGATTTCTAGTTTGCAGGGAGGATTTTTTGGTGGAGTGATATTGGCCTCGATAGAGTATTCCGGTAGTTTGGTTATAGAAAATGGGTACCAATAACACCACATATATTTTATCATGTGACTAGAGAGATACCCAATTAGGGGTCAACAATAGATGCAAAGTGGAAGCTATAAGAGACTAGGATACCTTAGCAAAGTGATTTTTAGGACATACACATGGGTATTATAAAAGAGGGACCAAAAGAGAGTACTCTAGTTGGTATCGATAGTTTTCCGTTAGATTGACTACACCTTGATAGAGGAAAATGAGTGTAGTAGATTAAGTCATGAAATTTTGCTAACAAATGCATCCATACATGATACATGAATTACCACAGGAACAATCTAGAGTCATGGTGATGTATGTAGGGGTAGTGGAGGAGTAGTTACATGGATACGAAGGGATAACATGGGTGAAGGGGCTATGACAGGGGTTAGTATAGGTGGTGAGACCATGAAAGAGGTTAGTATTGGCCTAATAGGAAGATGGGATGGATGGGGATATCCATAGGTGGATACAAAGGGGATATAAGAGATGGTGGAGGTGGATGGGATACCACGGGTATAGGGATGACAACCGGCCCATTAAAAACTAGTACTAGTATGGGCAGAGATAAGGTAGGACCATCAAGCATTGCATAGGCCACACATCGAGTAATACAAGTTCTATTGAAAAATATATCCACTCATGAGGTAAAATAATATTGCAGTTCCCTAATAGAGATCAATATGAAGAGATTGCTAGAATGATATCCAAGGTAGAAAGACTTACTTGTAGAACTATCATAGTGTAAAATAGAGAGGGATATAATGATTACCAAGTGAGATGTTACATGAATTGAGTAGGATAGCTGCACCATAGAGAGATATTCACCGCAAAAAAATCATGACACCATATTTATGGAGAGATATATAACTCACATAAATAAAAACCACCCAGCTAGTGGAGCATAGATTATGACGAGAGTGAGATATAACTCACATGGTCTCAAGGGAATAAGGTATGGACCCTATATGAGATCGTTGTAACAATTGATTAGTTAGATATGATATATTCAAAGAGTTCAACACCAAGTCATTCATGGAGACCCTTAGGGTTGAATAGATCACATGATTTAGTAGGGACACTATACACACCTAATTTTACATAGGCTACATTGAAGACCTATGATGATTCATGTATTTTTCAAAGGTGTTCGAGCCCCTTTTCCTCTTTGCAGTGTATATTTGTATCTTAGAATACTTTACTTAGCCATTTCCTTGCTTTTCTTACTTTTCGTTATCTTTCTGCAATGTTTTTCCTTAGCTTTTTGCCTTAAGTTACAGAAATGATGCGGAGGTTGAGAACCTCCAATCTACCTAGGTGGCGGTTACGCAACCGTCGATCTTCCTCGGTGGTGGTTACACAACCGCCACTCTACATAGATCAAGCGGTTACGTATAGTTTTCTAGAACCTCTTTTGGCATGTTTTGAATGTGTGTACATATCTTTAAACATGATTTAATCACACATTTCTTGGTAAAATTGGTTGTTTGTAGGCTTGATGGATACGTAGAAAATTATTATTCCTCTTATAATTATATATTGAGAGTTAAAGCGCCTCGCTTGTTATGATGTGGCATCCTATTTCTGCCAAATGGCTTAGACCATTTCCTAGCCTATGTTCTATAAAACCAAAACTTCTTTTGAAGAAAATGGTTAGAGATTGTTATTGTGAATTGCATTGTCATGCTACAGAAATGTTTCTAGAGACTATACGACCAAGAAATTTCCTCTTGCATTTTTCTTCCTCTACATGCATTGCTACTAGACTACTTTTGCAAGCCACCATTGCTCCAACACCCTCTTCTTTACTTCTTCTACATTCCCAGCTTCTTGGACTCATGTGGACACTAAAATTGGAAAATATAACTAAGGGGACACAAAGTGATACCAAAATTGGAATTTCCTTAACACTATAATTTCCAGGTTGGGGTTGCTATTGAGTTTCTTCATTTCTTCAATTCTTTATTTCTGAATTTGTACACACATTTATTTACTAGAGTAGCAAATCTTCCATTTCAATTGTTGCAAATAGAAAGATCAATATTGTAGCTTCCATTTCTTTGAAAAGCTTCTAGTGATAGATTACTTCCTTGCCTATCCCTGTGGGTTTGCAAGGAAGTTTCTCAAGAGGAAAGATTCTACATTAATCTAGAATCAACTACAATATCTTTTCATTTGTAAAACTTCCACTGAATCCTTCTTTACTTTTATTAGGAAATTTGAAGGGGAAGAAAATATTCTGAGAAAATTTTATTTCTTCATGTGCCTCTAAGATAGAACAAAGGATTCACATCCATAATTACATTTTGGAAAAGATTTTATTTCACTAGGATAGATTAGATATACTAGCTGCATAGATAAATAGTTACATCCGACTATTTATTTGTTTAAGACTTGTTAATTAAATTGTAGAAGCAATTTCTTCATTTCTTCTGTTGCATCTATTATTTTCCAGAAAGCCATAAAATACAAAAACATTAGTTTAAATTATATTGTTGTTTATTATTGTATTTCTTTTATAAAATTGAAAATCATAAAAACATAGTTTAGATTTCATTTGTTTAAATTAGTTTTTTTTCTTGTATTAGATTAATTAAATTCACATCTCGCATGACCATTTCGGGCCCTAGAGAACCTAGATATTACGTCTTTGAGCCCGTAGTGCCATAACAAAATCAACAAGAAACACTATTAGAAATTGACCAAGGTCATTGGATTCATATCTTTGGAACCATTTCAAACCTACATATTATCACTGAGCAATTAAAATATTTAAACACCTGGATACGACAAAGCTTAAATTTTTGGCAAATCAACCTGGTTATAGGTTGCCTTGATCACTTTTGGTCATTTCTTCCCATTTTCTATAGCTATCTGTCCCATATGACCATTCCTGGACCACAACAAGAGAGAGTTTATGGTTTTGATCCAAGGGTCCCCCAACCAAACATGCCCAAATAACTCATAGACATAGACACTGGATTACATTCCCTAGTCTTTAGAACATCCCCACATCCACTAGATATTTTCAGACAACTGAATGTACTAAACAAAGATGCTTATAGAGCTTTAGTGTTCTAGACTGTACTAGATCATCACACGTAGATCTAGAAGAACAAAGCCTCTCTTTTGTTTATCCCATGACATTGTTTGGACATCCTTATGAGGCTTTTGTAGATCATTTTCCATAGATATTTCAACATGTTGAGAGAGTTTCCATATAAATTGATTCACTTTTACTGTGTGTATTATTATCGACCGCTCCATTACACCCACTCAGGTTAGAGAGGCTTTCGTTTCCCTTGACGAGAAGATTCCATTAGTGCTTGTAGAGGATATTAGATTTCCCCGATATCTTGTTTGACCATCTCCATCACATTTCGTTACACATAGCCATTCATTCATTCCACATTAGTTGTCTCGGCACGACCTTGGGAGGTCAAGTGCACTGAAGGTCACGTGTTGATTTTTAGTCATACGGCACCCTAAATGATGGGTCCACCGGGTTCAATTTGTATAGGTGATGACATAAGGATTGAGACTAGGGTCATTGTCCCTAAGATTAGTAAAGAATCCAACACTAGAGAGAGTCACACAGAGAGATAACTCTAACTATAATTAAAGTTTTTTTACCATCATTATATGTATAAAAACAATTTGTATACCATTTTTGTAAACCCAATTGTTTATATTTATATATATATATATATATATATATATATATATATATATATATATATATATATATATATATATATATATATATATATATATATACGACTTGATTTTGACTTTTGATAAGAGTAGTGGGTTATGATGGTTTGGCATAGAATGTTTACTTTTTGACATTGTGATTATGATGATGACAAGATGACTAGATGGTTGGTTAGATTAGCTTACATAATTGTATGATAATTTATTATATGATGATGTTATGTTTGTATTTGTATCTCTTTGATGTAGTATAGCCAAGTTGATGTGATAATATGGTATATATGTTAGCTAAATTTATGTGTATGTGGTTGAATTTGTCTCTTAGCCATTATGTCTTTGTAGGGTAGAAGAACCAATAGGTATTAGTTATAAGAAATGTTAGTTATAATGGGAAAATTTATATATGAGGATGTAATATGGGAAGACATGATGAGTAGAGGGTATAGATTGGGAAAACCATGTTATATCATATACACAGATTATGTCTCGAGATACCTCTTATTTGATACATGCATATAAAAATAGGTACTCTCATATGAAAAACCATAATATAGATGTTTATAAAATGATATAGGAATAAATCAAAGAAAATTACAATGCAATTAAATGTGAGTAATAAAATAAACAAGTACAAACAAATATATTCAAATAAGCAATGTTTAATAATTGCATCAATAGTTGTTTTTGTTATCCTACTTTGTGATACCCAAATGTTGTAGTTATACAAAAAGGGTTAAGATGATGCCCCAAACAATGATTTACACCAAGGAAGTGGATGAGAGGAAAATAACTCTTGATATAATCTAGCATACACTATGATTATGCCCTTAGAAATGATAAATGTTGAGAATATAAACATATCAAGGATGTAAACTTGTTGATGGATGAAGACATAACATGATCCACATGTTGAACACTATAATGAGTGTGCACTGAAGTGGGATATTGTAATTATTTTTAGGTATTTTTGTTAGAAAATATTTGTGGGGTTATTCTAGATTTTGTGATGTATTTATATTTTTAGGTTTTGTGATGATTTTGAATTATTTAGGTTTTACCATGTTTCTATATTTTTAGGTTTTAAGATATTTTTAGATTTTCTATTTTTTACAACACTATTTATAAGAGAAAAACATAGTGAGATGCCCCCAGTGATATATTTTAATATAAAGGTTATATTCCCACACGAATATACAAGAGTTGGAAAAGCTAGATCAAGGCCAAGAATAACATGTATGACATGACTATGAATCTGAAGGAATGAAAAAGCTAAGCAAAGAATGGCCATACCCCAAGTAAAAGGTTCTTGGGAACAATAAAATCTACCCATGGTTTTGGAAATTTATTTTCACCAAAAGACATGCCCAAGGTGCCACAATTGTGTGGTTTTCACCATTGGAAAAAACTATTTTCCTTCATAGTTTGTTTTTGTTATTGATGATTTTTATATATATTTTTTTATTATATATATATATATATAATATAGATATATATTAGGGACGAAAATTGAGCTCAAGTATAAAAAATTTGAGGTGCATGATGTCCATGGGGTCTCTAAGCTCAATACCATCAAGGTTAGTGAGCTTATATGATCTTAAACCAAATTTGGGAACCATAATGTATGGTCCCAACCAATTAGGCTCAAATTTTCCTTTCTTTTATTTTTTATTTGTAGTAAATAATTGATTCTCTTTGAAAAAATATCTCCAATATCAAAGTCATGAGAGACAATGCATTTTTATAGTTCGTGTGTATTTGATTCTTATACACTTTAAGGTAATCCAAGACATGAAGTCATTTTTCATCAATCGGTTCGAGCCCTGCAATTCTAGATACTCTATAATATTCCTCATTTTCAATATAGATATGCACAATAAGGGAAGATCAATATTCCTTTGGATGATGGCTTTTATTCGAAGATTTGGGAATAAGGTGTGGCTCTGTAGGTGTTCAAATGGAAGTGTGATAAGCCCATAAGGTTGGGTGAATTTGAAGATGCCGATTTCATCCTCATTTATTAATAAGTTTCTCTAGTTTGAAGTGAAGTCATATATTTCCCATGCTCTCAACGAGGACCATGGTTTTATGGAAAAATTATTTTACATATTGAAAGATGGCAATCAGTATAGATCTATCTATTTTTCCCCTACTACATACCCATTTTAGGTTGGACTCCTGCCTTAGCTTTTGAATTTTGGGAGAAATATTTTTTTGATTAGAATTTCAAAATCTATGGGTAAGATCATAGCTTTGACTCTACCACTCTTAAAAAAACAAGGATGGTGTGTGCCATATTTTGTGTTAATGTCCAACCTGGTAAGCCTCTTCCCAACTCCATTAATTTGATCTTTGAGAAGTGTGTTTTTGCTAAAAAATTGAGTGCGAGAGCTCCCATATTTATATCTTTCATGATTGTGGGTCATATCCCTAGGGAATTTACTAGGTTGAAGTCTTCATGGGAAAAAAATATGGAGAAGAACTTAAAATCTTAGGGAACAATTCACCTAAAGAGAAACATATCAATAAGTTAGAAAAAGAATAGGGAAAGGTGTCTAAATCGGAGCCTAAAGAAGATAAAATAACATGTACTCATGAAAATGTTGTTTTCCCTACTATTTTGGGTGGGGACCTCAATTCCCTACCTTTCGTTGTGGTCATGCATTAAGGTTTTCCACTTGTAATGTCATTTTTGAAAGGTCACAATGGCAACTATGGGTAAAAAATATGGAGAAGAGCTTGAAATATCAAGGAACAATTCTCATAAAGAGCAACATATCAATAAGTTAGAAAAATAACATGAAAAGGTGTCTAACTCGGAGCCTAAAGAAGATCTAATAGCTCGATACTCACGACGATGTATTATTTTCCCTACTATTTTGGGAGGGGACTTCAACTCCCTACCTTCCCCTATAGTCATACATTCAAGTTTTCCACTTGTAATGCCATTTGTGGAAGGTCGTAGTGGAAATCATGGGGAAAACACTTAGGAGGATTTCATTATTGATGAAAATTTTAGAGTGGAAAGTAATGCCTAATCGAAAGTTGCATCAGAAGATGAGGAAAAAAATTATCTAGAAATAGAAGAAGAAGAAGTTAATGATGAGATCAATTAATAGGAAGAGGATCAAGAAGTGGAAAATGTTTTGATAGAGAATAAGGAAGAAGAGAAAATTATGAAGAAGAAAAGGAAGAAGAGGTAGAGGAAAAATAAGAAACGAGAATGAAGAGCACCATGATGAAGTGAATCCGGGGGAAATATAATTTCATTAGCCATCAATTGGTTAATGTACAGGTTGGGGAAAAATTTGAACATATCCAAGAGAAGAAGACATGGTGCGCATAATAACACAGATAAGGAATTCTTAACAGGAAACATGATATTGTTGTGGAAGAACCATTTTTTCTTGGTTCTACTCATATTTCCTCTCAAAGTAGAGATAAGTGGATGAAAGTTATCATATTTTGGGAATGCCCTTGTTTTAAAAATCTATGGCCTGAATGGGGTTTTCTTTAGAGAGACTCCTAAGGAGTTATGGAAATTTGTGGCTAGGAAAATCAGATTCCGGAGCGCGTAGAAGAGTTATCCTCTTAGAACTAGAAGCTCCTCAAAATTTTTAGGGGGTGAGCCTTTGTCTATTCATGCTACATTTTTGCAGTGATTTTGTGATAATTTTTTTATAGTCATACTACAATTTTATTATGTTTTTGTTGCTTTTTTGGTAGTTGGTTGTTTAGGCTCATGTGTGACTTGTATTGTTCTTATTGTTTTTTGTGGATGGTAAGACCTTTTATTTTTTTGTTTAGAGGTAGGATCTCTGTCAATTTTTTTATTCTCAATTAAATTTTTTTCTCCATGATACAAAGAATTGTGTTATTGGTAGCCTCAGATTTCCCATTAACTTGATGCTAATAGGGTTAGACAATTTTTGTGTATCTTGAAGCATTACCAATGGATCTTCAATTAATTATTTTTGAATGATTTATCATTATAAAAAAATGGTGAAAGGAATTTCATAATGACATATAATGTGGCTTAATACAAATTCAGATATTTGAACACCGATTACATATGTGAGAGGTACAATCTCCACCCAATTGATGAATTATTCGGTCATAAAGTAATGATATGTTTATGGAAATCATAAGAGGTGGGTGTAAGTTTTCATATGAGATCAAGCCCCCATTTTAAAAATGGCCAAGGATTAATAATAAGTTACAAAGATTGTGATGGTGCATGGATCTATTTTTAATGTTTCTAATAAAGGACACATTTGCGTATATATTGGCAATAATCGGTTTTCATCGTGGGCCAATAATAACCAACTCATATAATTTTCTTACAAAGAAACATTCCACTAGTATGAGTTCCAAAGATTTCTTCCTGCACCTCTTTGATTACTTAGATAGACTCTTCCAAAGTTATACACCATAACAAGGTCATATCATAAAATTGATGATTGAGTGTTCCACCAAGGAGGGTATAAAAAGATATGTGTTGATTGAGGGTTTGTTTTTGGGAATGGGTAATGCTGGGTGAAAAGGTGTCATCCTATAGATAATTGCATGTCTTCATACCAAGGGGAGAGGGGACTAAATTCACATACCAAACATGATTCCAACATATCGTAAAAGGGAACAATGATATGTTTAACAAGGAAGTGTAATTGACTTTTATTTTGAAGTGGAATTAAGAGAGATCCAATCGTAGCCATAAAATTTGTAGATTTTTTTTGAATCTGTAGAATTTGTTGAAAAGTAATCTCAACAAAATATTCCTTAAGGACGTGTACCATGCATTAATAGGGTATAATATTATCATATTTTTCATTGTATTCATCGTTAACTTGTTTGATAATTATTTTTGAGTCACCAATGACCTAAAAAAAAATTATATTCTATTTTATGGTGATTTTACTATGAAAAATGTGGGCCTCATATTTAGCTATATTATTAGTACAAGGAAAACCATTCATGAAATCTCTTGAGATTATGTCACCGGTAGGGGTTATAAGGATGACTCCCACACCCAAGTCATGAAAGGTGAATGATCGATAAAAGTATATTTTCCATGTAGTAGATTCTTCAACAAATAAAACGATGTATTAGGTAAATCAAGACTTAACGATTATTAGCATAACAATGGTTATTCTACAAGTTGATTGGAAAGCATCTATACTTTTTAAAAAATTCATTAATGTATTGAATGTCAAATTCACTAAGTAATATAATGTAGTTTGTCATCTTCTCGGTAAGGGAAAGTATATATAAGAGGTATTTAAATGGGATAACTTTGGATATAAGATTGGTTTTGTTGTTCGAAGGTAATGTCAAAGATTTTGAAAATAAAACAAAATGACTAAACATTCCTTTTCAATTTGCGGGTAATGAATCTCATAATATATCAAGGTATGGTTGAGGTAATAATAAACTCTTTATTTATCATATTTTCATGTTTGTCAAGAAAGCACCCAAGGTAAATTGGGTAGTAAAGATATATAGAAAAAGGGGATTATCATGTGTAGGAAAGACTAAAAAAGTGCATTGAATAGATATTGCTTTAATTACATGAAGGTGTGTTGGAATTTTGAGCCTCGGTGGAAATCGACATCATTTTTAAGGATATGAGTGAAGGAATAAAATTTATCAACAAGTTGGGAAATAAATCTATGAATAGCTTGAATTTTACCTTGTAAGTTGCAAATATTTTTAGATTTTAGGAGGCATTTATGTTATTATTGTAACCTTTTTAGATCTACTTCAATTCCCCTTCTAGACATGTTGAACCCCATTATATTTCCCGATATAGGTCCAAGAACACATTTTTCATGATTTAACCTAAATTTGTATTCTTGAATTCATTTTAAAATGTGGATGATGAAAACTAGATGTCCTTCTCATGTTCTTGTCTTACAAAAATATCATCCAAATAAAATTACACAATGTCATGTAACATATCATGAAATATAACTATCATGGATCATTGATATGTGGATCCCTGCATTTTTAAGGCCAAAATGTATGACCGATAGTAGAAGGTACCTCGAGGGTATAATGAAGGTTGTTTTATGTTGATCCTATTCAAAAATCTTAATTTGGTTATGACTAGAAATTCCATCCATGAGGGATAAAATTTCATTCCCTATTGTAGAATAAAAATTCATATCAATTTTGTGGAGAGGAAATTCATCTTTAGGACAAGCCTTATTGATATCCCTAAATTATATAAATTCTAATCCCAACTAGAATTTTATGAATAGGAACTATTTTGGATATCCATTATTAATAATTGATAGGCCTGATAAACCCATATGCTAAATTTTTTTGAGATCCTCCTTGATGAAAATAGCCACTTGCAGATGCATCTTATGGATTATTTGTTTGATTAGATTTGATGACTCGTGCATAAACAAATTGTGTACATCCAATGAATGATCTAATATGGAAATTTTTGAATAATACCATGGAAAAATGTTAGATAATTATATTAGAAATAAATTGGAAAAAAATTAGGTTCATGAGGACTAAGTGATGCACCTAAATTTACAATTTTAGGTTACACATCCATATCAATGTTGATGTCAACAGTTTCTTCAACTAATATCTTAGATCCATCTTCAATTCATGTAGGATTGGGAGGGAGGTTGCCTTATTCCTCTATTGACATCTCTGTGATATTTTCACTAATAGAATGGTCAATTTTATATTCTTTTTCTGATTTTGGATATTATTTGTCTACAAGTTCCTCAAAAGGTTTTCATTACGGGACTTGGATTTCTCTCTCTTGCTTTCAGAATATATTTTTAATTTTTTAGATTTTTGTTGAGCATAGAACTAAACCTACTCCTCAAATTATGAATATGCATCGAGGTTTATTTTGAATACCTTTTTATGATCTATGACATGAATTCTATTAGGTGGTTCCATGAACTCTACTAGTGCTTGCTTGTTTTGAAAGAAATTGATTGGTATGTGATATTATTGGTCCAAATAAATGAGGGAGGGATATACAAGATCAATCTCGGAGTATTAATGGGATAAGGTTAAGAAAAAGGTATCGACAAATAGGTTCATAGAGAAAGGTCCTTGTAGATAATCTAAGGAGACCCTTGTTCAATTTCATAATCGAAAGAGATATCTTCACACTCAAAAGAGGTGGTGTCAACTTCTATTGGTGGTGCACTATATGGTTATATTATAATGTAGTATATATCCATTTTCTCATGTTCTAGGAGAGGTTAATGAACACTTTATCAGAATTTCAACACCCATAACCTTTGTATTCCATGAAATACATCATATTTTTGGGGATAGCATATTATGAAAAATGATAACATGATGCTTTTTTTATCGTGTGATTGGGAAGTGTAATTCATATCTAGATGCTTGTTTGTTAAATAAAACCAAGTAAAAATTTGTTGGAACTATTGTTGTTTAGTTTTCTACTTAGCTATAAGTTGGACATGTTAGTGCTCGATTTGATCTTTCCCTTTTATCCAATGTGTGTCTTTGAAAAATTTCCTTTGACTAATTTTTTAATGTTTAAAGAACATGTGATTGAAGGATACAATCATGTTAATGCAAATAAAATATCGTGTTTAGGGTGTGAATCCTCTTTTCTTGGTCAAGGAATTTAATAGTCATGTCATCCCTGAAAATCCTTGTAAAAATCGATTATTGATCGGGTTCAATCTTGAAAATATTCCTTGTATATCATCCTCTAGACCTTCATTGCAAATTTCATATTTTGTTTTGGCACCCTAAGATACGTGAAATGTTTCCATTGGCTGCATTGCAATGGGCTTGACTTGAAAATTTACATCACTTATATAATAACTACAAAGTGAAAACTTATCCCCGAGGCTCGATGAATATTCTCAGGAATATTCTAGTCAAAGAATGTAAAAAGAAGAAATCGACCCGCTCACAAAAAAGAATATGTGTCAAATAAATATTGGAGTAGGGAATCAAGCTAGTGATGTATTTTTTGATGACGAGCCGATGAAGTGCAAAGTACAATAAAATCTCTAAGGCCCACTAAGGAAACATGTCGTGTTCTCAACAAAAGTCAAAGAGGAAGGGTTTCATTCAACTTGGTAATTTTGTGCCAAGATGGGAAAATAAAAAAAGGGGAAAAAGGTCCCAGTAAATCCCTTATCTCTAAGATTTAAACATGTGTCATGATCTCAATGAAAGTCAAAAAATGGGTGCTCAAGTCAAATGTGTAAACTTGTATGTGTGTGAAAGATAGTGCAAAAATTCTCCCTGAGCCTACGAAGCAACAAATTGATCCACATTGATGTTCCACATTCAAATGAAAAAGTAGGATAGATGGATAGTATGTAATGCATTTTTACATGGATCGAATAAAAATTATTTGAAACTTTCAAAAACTTTGAAGTTTTTATAATTGAATACAAAGAATTTGGTGCCGTAATTGTGAGAATTCATGAAAGAGTAAAGGAAAATTGACTAGTGAGCTTGAGAGTTAGAAATCAAAGAATCAAAGGAGAATTACATGAAAAAGGAAATAAAATTGGTTGGATACGGTGATATTGATCACGGAATTCAGGAAACAATCATGGGAAGAAGAGTTGCATAAAACAAGTTCGGGAAATCGGTAAGTTACATTATTTTCCCATACCTGGGTTGATTTCTTCACAAATTTCACAGTAATTTGGGGAGATATATTAAGAAACAATATGAAAACTCATGAGTCAAGTTTCTTTGTGTCCTTTGGTATCACAAGAAACTTAGATAACATAAAGGACACAAATTTACTTGACGCGGACCTGGAGGATTTTGTAAGAAGGATTTGTAGCGAAAATTGAAGTAAATTGATGAAAGCTATTAGTGTGATCCACATTTCTCTAGCATCAACCATCCCACCCGATATCCATGCTCTTGAATTGGTGTGGTGGTGTGCTCATAACTATGACCCTGAGAAACTACAGGTGCTAGACGGAAGTGCAAAGTGTGTGGTTAATTTCACCCCTAAAATTTTTAATAAAATATTGGGACTCCCTGAAATTGATGGACGTATTATGGAGACAGTGGAATATACGGAGAAATTATCAAAATAGGTGGGATGAATATGCCGAGGTATTAAAATCTCAATGGTTATTTATAAAAAGGCATCAATAAAAGGATCCCTAAGAACCTTGTCCAGTCCTTGTTTATTGAGGAAGTAAAAGATTTAATTGTACTATTGAGTAGAATGGGAGGGCTCAATGGGTCTAACAAGTTAGAAGACTAGACACACCCTATTATTAGGGTAATTATGTAGAAAAATGGAAAATTTAGTTGGGGATCCTTATTTCAACATCAATTTATTCTCAAATGTTGACATTGACCGCTAAAGTTAGGGAAGGGGATACAAAAGACCTTAGATTCTCAATGATGACATATTTCATATATAATGCCGCATGTTTCAGGTCATTCCCAGGGCTCACAAAAGCCATAAAATTTGAAACACATAAGGTCTATGATGTATTCCCATAGCTAAGGATTGATAATTGGAAAAGGAATGTAAGACCAATACATGATGGGTTCATTGCTCCACTGGTTAGTTTATTTGATCTTGAATTAGAAAAATATAGATTGTCATTGCAGCTCATGTTATGATCTTGGATTATGGGTACCTTTTCATTCAATAAAAATATTTCACTTACTTCAGAATAAGTGGGTTTGAGGGGAAGCCATGCAAGTTACCTAGGTATCCTAATGACAAATGGGTTTTAATGGAGCTTGCTAGACAAGTAGTTCATATGCATGGGAGAATTGCAAAGAAACACAAGACCAACATTAATTTCCCCCTTACCATTGGAAGGTACACATGTCAATCCATCATAAAATCAAAATTAATGGATGAAGAGATGAAGAAATTCAAGATGGAATTTTTTTATTAGATAAGGTAAAAACATGGATCGGCTCCCAGGGGCCATTACAAGATGAGGAACAGAAACCCACGAACAAGAAGGAAATGGAAAAGTCCAAGAAAGGAGTTAAACATGCTTAACTCTTACAATGAAGAACTGGACTTTGTACCAAAGTGAGAAAACTAGAGAGAAAGAGAAACAGTCTCCAAAACTACAAAACAATAGAAGTTTGCCAAAATTCTACCAACAGTCCAGAAACACTAGTTAATTTTTGGAGATCCTTCACTACTACCATCATGACTATCTTTGATCTCGTCACCCTCAAGCACCCTTGACGTTAATATCTTCCTCCATCTTGTCCTCGGAGCTACTGATGCACAAGTTAAAGTTCCTTCTTTTAGTGCCCTCCTCCATCCCTTCCAACCTGTCACTCAACTTTTTGACTTGGTCCTCCAGCTCCAGAAACTTCTGCTTGGACTTCACCTAAGTAGAGACAATTTTCTTAGAAGCGTTAATGACATCCAACATTGTTTCCCTTTGACTAGCATTGGTTTCCTCCATTACCTAAAGCACCCCTTCTAAGTACTAGACCTTTCTACTCAAATCCTTGAAACCCTTTAAATTACCATCCCAATTTATTTTTCTCGAGGTTCTCGCTTCCCCATGACCATCCTCACCCATTTCTTTACTAGAATCCTCCCCCACATTTTTCATTTCCCATCCTTCATCTTAGTAAGGCATTCTGTGAGAGTGAGGTAATCCTCATCTACCTTATATTTTAAGGAAGGCGAGAGAACAAGTTTCCCATTTTCAAACAGTAGAATAATGAGCCCTTCTTGCAGATGCATCTCAGCTTTCTCCTGTTGGAAATCCATCAAAGAGTTAGTCAGAGACATAAACATAAAGAAGGGGATTCTCACCATGACCTTATGGTGGAACATATTAAGAAGGTTCATATGGTGGGTATAGATTTTTTTGGTATTTTCCTTCCAGAGTGATGTACTTCATGATTTGAAGGCACACATCTCTCCAAATACCCAGAATACATGACCTAGCGATACCATCCGTAAAGAAAGAGCATATTTCCTTTCCCACGAAGAACAAATCAATTTCATGTTCTCTACGGGTTATGTCCTTAAAAATTTTAAGCCTGTCCATTTTCATGTTCATCACCAAGGCGATGGTGGACTCAAAAACCTCAATTTCCATACCTCTGACCTCAAACTTATCCTCTTTCCAAGATTTTCTGAAATCCTTAGACAGGGAGGGGTTGTGACCGTGTAATTTGGCTATGAAATTACTGAAACCCCCAATCCTAAGCTTGTTCCATAAAGGCTGATTAAAAGCTTCAATGCTTTGGCTAGTAGGTTCAACTCTAATCCTATCACCCCCATCTTCACAAGTCTAAACTTCCTCTATTTGCTACTACTTCTCAAAAATAAACCCTCTTTCGCACTAACAGAAATCATGGAGAACAAGATATTAAGTAAGTTGTTGCCACCTCGGGGCTCACTCATGCCAACATCATCAAACTTAGTGCCCTCTATCTCTACTAATGGTTTCATTAATGTATGTGGGTAATTTATCAACTTTACACCAGATCTTGTAATCATTACAAATGATTCCATAATTATCCATCTTATCCACACATTTGTTCCCTTGACGTAAGGTATGATTATAAGAAACGCTATCAAAAAAATTTGAAGTTTCCTTCACATCATTGAGGATATTTCTTATGGCCCAATTAATGGAACCTTGATTATTGAGGGTGTTAATTAAGAGGAGAGAATCACCTTCAATCTGGATTTCCTTGAATCCTTTTTCTTTAGCCAACAAAACCCCCAAAGAAGAGCTCTAGCTTCCGCCATGTTGTTGGTTTTTCGACCTAACGGGCCTACATAGGTAAACAACCAATCTCCTTCACTATTTCTTAGAATCCCCCTCCCCCAAAGAAGGACCCGATTCCCTTTTAAAGCTCCATCAAAATTTAACTTAACAACATTTTCCCTAGGCCTAATCCAACTGGAATTATTTTTAGGTATGTGTAATTCCATTGGTCCAAGGGTGAACTTGTCAAGAATTGTCTGCTCACTTTTTGGGAAGGGTTTCTTGACTTTGCCTTTAAATATTTTAATGTTTTCCTTTATGGCATTCAAAATTTTCTTCTAACTTTCAAGAGAAGAGATTTCTGATCACAGAAGATACCATCATTCCTGGCCTTCCATAAACCCAAAAAAAATGAGGGAGGGAAATATTCCAGGCCTAGATCAAAATGGGAAAATAGAAAGGTCTCTCCCAATGAAAAAAAAAAAATTCAATCATCAAGGGCAGGATCCATTGGATATTGAATAGATCTAGAATAGAAGCAAAGACTTCATGGGAGAAGGAATAATGAAGGAGGAGATGGTTGACATTTTCCTCCTCTTTCCTACAAAGAGAACATCTATTGGGAATCTTCATTCCCCTTTTCTTGAGATTGTCCACAGTCAATATTTTATTTTGGGCAGCCAGCCAGAAAAAGATATTAATCTTTGGGGTAAGATCCTTCACCTAGATTTTACCCCAATAGTCCTTGTGCAAATCAGTCTTGAAATTTAACATATAGGTTGATTTAACTGAGAAAATTCCATATTCTTCTTCTTTCCATTTGATGGAATCCTCCTTGGTTTGGAACATGGGGATGTGGAAATCCCTTAGTTTATTGTTGAGATCCTGAAATGGTTAGATGTCACCATAAAAATCTGGAGGAGGCTCAATGGTTTCCCATCTAATAGAATCTTCCTAGATCCAAAAGTCTTGAATCCAAATTTTCTGTTTCCTTGTAGAACTGTGCAACTTCTTTCCAAATTTTCAAGTTTTCTAAGGGGGAATCCTCAATCCAATTATCATACCAAAAATAATTCTAGAACCCTTTCCAATCTCCCATATAGTACCTTTGGTTAAGATTTCTTTGGAGGCCACAAAATAATTCCAGAAAGGAGACCCTTTAGGGAGGTTATTTTGATTAAAAAAGGATTCCATTCAAGTATTTCATCTTTATAATTTCCACCCAAAGACCTTCCTCTCTAGCAATCCTCCAACCATCCTTGGAAATTAAGGCCTCATTCATAAGAGAAATATTTTTTAACCCCAATCCTCCACATAGCTTTGGTTTTGTGACTTTATCCCAGGCCACAAGAGGGAATTTGAACTTCTCACCAGCTCCCATCTAGAGGAACCTCTTCTGAATTTTCTCTAAGGATTACTTAATTTAGTAAGGAGCATGAAAAGAGACATCACATAAATGGGAATGCCTGAAGGGAGATTTGGGGTAGTTTAATCTTACCAGCTTGAGAGAGAAAGAGACCCTTCCAAGACGAGAGTTTACTATTAACTCTTTCCAACAGAGCATTCCAAACCATGAGATCAGGATTCTTATGGATCAAGGGCATACCCAGATAAGAATCTAGAAAATGCTTAATCCTACATCCCAAGATGTGAGCTAATCTAGATTGAACCTGATTCTCCACATTAATGAAAAAAAAACACTTTTATGGAAATTAACCATCTATCCAGAAACCTGTTCATAATCATTAAGAACCACCTTAAAATTTGAGGCCTCATGGACTAGAGGCCTTACCCATCATAAAGTTATCATCCACAAACTGATTGAGGCAAATAGAGGGAAGACCATTAGATATTTTAATACCTGGATACAGTTGGAAACCATGGCAAGTTGATGATTCTACTCAAGGATTCAACCATTATGACATAAAGGAAAGGTGAAAGAGGATCACCTTGTCTCATCCCTCTACCAGCTTGGAAGAAACCTTCCGGTTTTCCATTGACCAGACCGAGAAACTGATAGTGGATATATAGGTCATAATCATATTAACTAGAAAGTTATCGAAACCCACCTTTAATAGGATGGCCTAAAGGAAATACCATGTTATCCTATCAAAGGATTTATGCATATCCAACTTGAGAAACATAGCTGATCTTCCAGAGCTTTCAATGGAGTGGATGGCTTCTTGAATCACAATAATGCTATCTAGTAATTTTCCTTCTGGAACAAAAGCCCCCTGATTCCTAGAGATAAAGTTAGGAAGAACCATCTGAATCCTCCCAGCTATAAGTGGTGTTGCCTGAGCTTATAGGTCTGAAATCCTTAACCTCCTTGGCCCCAGCAATTTTTGGCACAAGGACAAGAAAAGTGTTATTCATTTGCCTCAAAAGATGACCATTGTTAAAAAACTCTTGGACCATTTCAATGACTTGATATTTTATCACCTCCCGAGAATGTTTGAAAGAACAAGATGGAAATTTTTATCCCAAGGCCAAACTTAGATAATAGATGGCTTGTCACCTCCGGTGAACATGAACCTCAATTTGAAGATTTTGGATGAATTGCGTAGGATGATGAGGAAGTTAGGAAGAGATATTTTTCAAGAATGACCTTAAGGAAGATCATTGACTACAAAATTGTTGTTATTCCTCAAGGAATTGAGGATGATGAAAATATTGTGAGCGTGTGTATCTTGAACAAAATCTAGATTCAAAGGAAGTTGCTCCTATTAATTGGAAGGAAGGAGAAGAATATGATCCCCATAGAAGAATTTTCAATGTTATGAGACATACATTGACTTGGATGATAACAAAGGGCATTGATTTATCTCTCCAAAATACTAAAGTATTAAATGAATTCAAAAAATTGGCTGCTTTGAAAGAAGATCTCCCTTCTTTAGTAGAGGGGGCTGAGACCATGGACCCATTGAATGGTGCACCTCCAAAATTACCAAGTAACAAGCCCACCACAAAGATAATTTATTCCTAGACTACAACTACAAGAAAGACTGGTACATCTAGGACTAATCTGATTCAAAAAGCAAAAGGTATACTCCTACAAATAATGAAAAATGTGCCTATTACATTTGCAGTACCTTTGCAGTCAAAAGGAGCTAGCTCAATAAAATCAAAGGTTCCTACAACATCATTACCCCATAATTCTAGAATTCCTTAAATAATGAGAGGATATTTAACAAATATTGACCCATCTCCCATAGTCCAAAGTGTCAGGGAAAAAGAAGTGTCATAATCCAAGCATTATGAAAGATCATCAAAGAGATCTAGAGTAATTGTGCCTCTAGAAAATAATGTTGAGGAAAATATCCCAAGTACAAAAAAGTAGAAGAAGGGAGAATCAGAGGTAATCAGTGAACCTATTTTAATTGGAACTCCACAAAAGGTTATAACTCCCCCAGTTATTCAAACCACACCATTATTGGTCTATGAAGGTACTCAAGCTAGACCCCTCTACATCAGTGATCCCCACTACTCCATCTACATTTCCTATAGGGGTGGTGAAAGAAATCATCTAGAGAAACTAGGGTACTAGGTGGGCCAGATGTTGTGGGGGAAATACATGAACAAAAAGGGTTAAGTGTGGAGTAACATGATAATAAAAGTGATGTTGAGACTGAATTTTCACCGGGAAACCATTGAAAGGAGCTGAAATAGTTGATGTTGATATAAAGGAGCTTAGGAGAAGCCCTTATTTTGAGATTGATAAAGATAAAGATGAAACTATGAGAATGTCATCTGAAGAAATCCATATGACTGATATTGAGAAAACTCCAAATGTGGAGATGGAGACCCAATCTCAAGGAACTCAACTTGTAGATATAATTCCTGTAGTAGAGAAAGAAAAGGATATTCAAATAGATATACAGGAGGTGCCAGTGCTTGGAGTTACTCTTGCTATGGGGCCACAATTCACAAGTGAAGGAGAAATGTTAGAAAGTGAAAAGGTCCCAATTGCTAGTTTCATTGAGTATAAAACTATTGAAGTCACCATCACCCCAAGTGTACAAGGTGGAAATGTTGTTATACTAGGTACACTGGTGGAAAATAAAGATGTAAGTCAAGAATCAAGTACCCAAGCCCAACCAATTAAGGTACAAGAAAAATATGATACAAAGCAAGGAAGGATTGAGACAAAGTCCCAAGTGAATACTTCTCTCCAAGAGCCTCCCATGAAGAATAAGGAATAAGGAGAAATTCCAGGTAATGAAAAAGATATCCCAAAATAAATAGTTAAGAAAGCTATCACTCCACCAAGGAGCCTAAAATGGAAGCATGTGTGGAATGTGATCAGGTAGATAATTTACCAAAAGATACAAATATGACTTCCACTTCCCTTAAAATTTTGAAAGAGGATACAAGCACACTTGTTGGTTTAGAGAAAGATAAGGGTCTAGGTGAATAATCTACACTTGATAATAAAGAAGAAAAGGTTCAACAAACTTAGACCTAGGAGTAGAATGAGGAACAACCCAAAGTGGTGGAAAGTGTAGGCCAGGAAACAAGTGTAAAAGCACCAATTATAGGAACGCTCACAATTCAGGATGCATCAACAACAATGGTGTCATTCTTCCAAACTACAGGTTTTTCCCCTCATAAGAAAAAGATGATAGTGACCCCATGACAGGATGGCTAGGGGGAATTCTCTAGGAAAAGGAAAAGAAGAAGGAAAAGGAAAGGATATTGTCCCAACAAAGGCCTTGGGTCTCTCAAATATTGATTTTCAAAACCTATGAAAGCCTCCAAGAAAGGTAGAATTATGAAAAGATCACACTTTGATAGAATATGGTCCAAAAATTTGGAAATTGTTACTCCCCATCCTGATATCCCAAAGGAAAAATTAATCAGTTAGTGATTATAGCATTCAAAAAATCCAATTGGGAAGGCCTACAAGAGGAAATATTAAACAAGATGTTGTAACAATAGTAAAAGGACTCTTTGAAAGGGTAGATGAAGAAAAAATAAGTAAAAATGAGCTAAAAGAGTAGGTAAAGACTCTAACCTCATGCTTGCAGCAATTAATAGTTCCATCAAAATAAGATCAAGGAGCTCTTACTGTTACTCCCAAAATAATAGGCAATATAGAAAAGGCCACAAAAAGGTGAAAGCTATTGACACTTGGGTTGAGAACCTATCTAAGAAGGGAAAGAAAGTATTTGAAAAAGTGAAGAAAAGGTATGAATAATTCATTTCTCATCTCAATTTTGTCAAGGAAATGATTGAAGAATGTAATAATGAATCGTTCTATATTGAAGGAATCCTTCCCAAATTAGACTTCATCAATCAACTCAGTGAGGAGATAATTGTAAAGGAAGGAATATTGCCAGCTGATAAAATGGGAACTCAATTCATCCTGGAAGATTGGTTGAAAATCAGAATGGGTGTATTAAGTGATGTCGAGGAAGCATGGAAGAAGAAAATAAGTGGATTGAGAGAGGCATCGACACCCTAAATATAAAGTGGAAAACCTAGTATTTGAAAAGAATAGAACCAGTTATTGTGATTTAGAGATGGATTTCTTGATACAATATTTTGAAAAGAACATTCATGATGAAAATTATTCATATGAGGTCATCAAAAGGTTGATAACTATAGAAAATATAATTGAGGACCTAACAGTCAAATCAAGGGAAATCAAATACAGGATGGGGAAATGTGTGATAACAATTAATAGGGAAACTATAATCTTTCAAAATCATAAGGGCCCTAATAAAGAAGAATTGCAACAACTATTTTAAAGGTATGATGCTTACATGGAAAGATGGTTTCAAGAAGACAATGAAGAGGATGATGTTACCATGCTCACTTGCTAAAGAAGCCAAGGTTGTTGTGGAAGCTAAGGCTATTGAAGATGCTAAGGCTAAGTCTTCTTGATATTGTATTTCTTTCCATTTGATACTCTTATTTTCCAAAAAAATAATAAAGATACTTTGAGTAGTTAAACTCGAAAATGATGTATTGAAAAACAATAAATTTTCATTACATTTTGATTAAATTGTAAACTTATTGTGAAGCATGTGATTTATTTGTAACAATTTGAAGTTTTTGTACTTTTTGAAAAGAAAAAGGGGGATCTATAGGGGCCCTTTCCCATGAAAATATACATACATTTTTGAATATTACATCAAAAAGGGAGACAATAGGAGAAGAGGGACATTCAGTCATCTTCTATCACTACTTTAAGATCTTCTCCGAATGAGGGGACTTTGTTCAACAGCCTATTTTTCCTTGGTATGAACTCTTGAACCACAGGATGTTTGAGGAAACACAACCGCTCCGGCCAAATTTTGAGGCTGCTAGAATATTATATTGTTTACATTGGTGAATGTTTTAATGTAATATATATGATCATGGAGATAATATATATGGGTGAATAAATAAAATGTAATATTATTAAATATGAGAAAATATATCTCATATTTTTTTATTATTGGCAAATAGTTTTTTGAAAGGGACTATACCCTTGAATACAAAAGAAGGCCTAAAAGCCAGGATAAGCAAGAAAACCAGAGCGAAAAGGATCAGAATCCAAATGTTACAATGATGTTCAAAGTAGCTAAAAAACAACTACCAAAACGAGACAGAACAACAAAAATACTGCAAAAAAGCAGTAAAGGATCCGCAAAAAAACAACAAAAAAGCAAACAAGGACAGCAGAATCAACTGCAGCTACTTCCTAGTAGCTTTGTCTAAGATGGTTTTGATATTCTTCCAGGAATTAAACATTCCCAAAGTAGTCATATGGGCAGCGTCATTAGAATCCAGCTGCTCCAAGGTCTTCTTTCTTTCTTTATCAGTACCCCAAAGAGTTGCCGGCACTCCGCTTAGGTTGGAGACACTTCTGACGTGTTGTTCAATAAATTCCTCAATTGCCCTAAAGATGGCAATGTTGTAATCATGCCTAGTCTTGGCCTTCCCTAAGCGAGAGTCCAAGGAGTGCAATTTCTTGTATATATCTTCAATTTGGCTGCTGTCCACATCCTCCTCCTCCTCCTTCTTCCTCTTTCCTTTCTGTTTTGTCAAGTTTTTAACTTCATCCTTTAACAATTTCATATCTACCTCTAAGGCTTCCAGCCTTTTAGTAGGGCTTTCCAATTGCACTTCCTGGGGGCTGGTACTGCTGATATGCAGGAGGTCATGAGCAATTTCAAATTCATGAGAACCCTTCTCCACAGCAAGGGTCTCGAGGTTAAGCTTCCTAGAAGCCCTGGTAACCGGTCTCCGCGAGGTAGAGGCCAAGTGGGGGGCAGGAGCCTCAGAAGGGGGAACGGGAGAAGAAGCCTGAATGGCCGGCATGGGGGTGACAGCAGCGGTGGCAGGGACAGAGAAAGGAGAAACAGGGCTGGCAGCAGCAGAGCTTGGCAAAGGAGGAATCGAGCTAGGGGAGGATGGGAGACCAGGAAACCTGAGAAGACAACATTTGTGTAGCAACAAAATGAGCCCTTCTACAAAGGAACCGCCCAGGAATGCTTTTAAAACTCAAGAATGGAGCGTTCAAGAGAGTTCAGCAAGTAATGGGGGAAACAAACCAGCCGATCCCTACGAAAATGATTAAGAAAAATAAGGTGTTTCGCAGGAACAGTGACAAACCTCCCTTCCAAGGAGATGAACCGTATCATCATGCGGGTTACTTCATCATATGGTGGAGGGATCAAGCTAACAAGTAGGCCCGCTATTAAGTGGGTCAGTTTCTCCTCTCCCTCAACAAATCTTCTCTCTTCCACATCTCTATCAACCCTTTTGTTAAAGAATCTGAAGCCCTCCAAGCCAAGGCCGGTCGCTTCAGCAATAAGCTCTTCATTGATTAAGACCTTCTGCCCCCATACTCCACTGTCCTCTCCTTCCAATCCTTTGCAAAGTGCATAGAGATGCTCTGGTCATGCCCCTGAACTTTTTCCATGAAGTTTGTTATGCCACCCTTGCTAAGAATGCTCCACAGCTCAATATTGTCTTTCCAATCTGGGTCCACACTAGGCTCAATTTGACAAGGAGGACCCCCCATCTTCTCTGTTCTGAGCTGTTTGCAACTAATTCCCAACTGATTGCCAAAGCCAGTCCACTCTTTGCTATAGTAATCTGCACAAAAATGGAAATGAGAGCCGTTGTTATTCCCACGATCGGCTGCGTGTATGCTAATCTGAGCCCTTTGAAAACGCGTGTGAGAATAACCCGCTCCCTGCCATCAATCACTTTATCACCGCCTTCGGTTTCCATGGAGGTTTGAATCCACCTTTTAACAGTCACATTACAGCCCGCATGCACGATTTTCAAAATCATGTATCTCCACTTGTAATTCCCCATATGATTCACACTATCTTGATTATTAGACATGATATTGCATAAACCAATACTTTAAATCAACACGTGTGGGAGTATTTTCCACACCCAAAATTCATCACTCATTTCAAGATATTGCTTACGTATGGAGTTCCGATTAATAATATAGGTTTTATATATTAGTTGTGAGTTTGTTGTATAAACAACTCACGTTGGTATTTTTAGGATTAGTTGAGTGTGTTGAGATAACTAAGGGATTGAGAGAGATTAGTGGAAGGTTGAGAGATATGTGGGATAAAGGATGAATCCTATTTAATAGGAGATCATATGTGTATTTATACCTCTCAATGTAAATGAAGATATATCCGGATGAATTGAAAATTATTCTAATATTATTTTATTTAGTGTTTTTATTGTGCAAGATTATTTCCAATAATTTGTACCAAATTTAGGAGAGACATCCCCATACCCATCAATGTGTCAAAATGTTTTCTAATACCATCCATAATATTCCTTAATTTTATCTTCTTCTGATAAGAAGATACCTAGTCCAAAAGGTCCAAACCACCTATAGGAAATGTCTTCCTCCCTTTCACTTTATAAGAAGTAGATTTAACAAGAGTAGGTTGAGTAGGAACATTGGGAGTAGCTAGAAGAGCAAGTATTGCAGCCCTTGGACCTAGTGGAATAAGGGACTTAGAACTAGACTCACCCTTGTATCTCCTTGTGAAAGGTGGATGTTCTCTTGGAAGAGGAACAAGAAATGGTCTTGATAATTTTTCTCCATCAAAGGAGCACGCTGCACTGAATGAATGGAAAATTGAGAGAAATCTTTCCCTTACCTTCCTTAGTGGTAGAAAGTGATGCCTTAAAGCATTGAGGAGATGAAATCTCTACTTCTTCCTCATCAAAATGACAATTGGGGGTTGAGAGATTTTCCCCCTTTTTCCTTCTTGTTGGTGGTGTTGAGTCTGCAGATTGATGATTCATTGCTCCAATTCCTCTACTTTGTGAGAAATGATAGGCACAATTATTAGAGTAGGTATTTACCTTAGCTCATGTTCACCTAGGTACTTTATTTACCTTTATTGTATTTATCCTCACCCACATATGTGTGTGGATATTTCTTTTATCTTATTTAGATATTATGAGATATTATCTAGTTGTTAGGTATAGTTATTTCCTTGATCTATGGTATTGACTAGATCCTTGATGTCTAGTTCTCTCCTAAATCTATGGTCTTGACTAGTTCTTTGATGACTAGTTATTTCCTTGATTTATGGCTTGATCTACGACCTTGACTAGTGCTTAGATTGTTATTCCTTGCCTATTTAAGCAAGGCCCATTATCATTGTATTACATTGAGTTCCATTATACTATATGATATTTCTACTCATTTTTTTGCAAAGGTATTACGTAATTCTATTCTAGTGAATTGCTTTCATCTTATTGATCATGGTGTTTGATTAGCATCGTGTTCTCGGCATGGTATGATCTAGTTATCGTTTCTTTCAACAATATCAATTGAAGTCTTGTCATAAAGTACATAGAACTCCTTGGGAACATCTTTCAACACAAATTCTTCATTGTATAGAAAGGGAGAATCATATTCAGTCGTCCCTCTCATAGTAAGCCTCCTTTTAATATAGAATTTCTTCAATTCTTCTAGAGTTTTCTGGTGTTCCCACAAGAAGAGATGATTATACATTTTTGGAAGGCTGAGAAAACAAGATTGATTTTGATCAATCTTAAAAGGAGGGAAACCCAAATCTATTGGTATGTCAAGGACCTTTGTTATACGAGGTTTGAAACTTTGAATAAATCACGACAAACACCTCATCTGGGCCTGTTAAATTGAAGATTTGATTCAAATATTCGATAATATTTCTTTCAGGATAGTTGCACGTAATAACAAATTTTGCCATTGCACCAACAAAGAGCTTTATAGTATCTTTTCAAGTCTAAGAATAGAAAGGGGATGCTCACCAATGAAGAAAAGGACCTGAATTTATAGTTAAAATGGTGCAGACAAGATGAACTGGATGGAATCACCACCATTAAATGAATAAATATTTCATGCTCATCCCGCATGAAGGAAGTTAAGGTGAAGTAATTGGTTACTATATAAAAGAAAAGATACTTAAACATGACAAAAATTTACACATAGAGGACTGCTCAAATCAGGGGATTTGGTGATCATTGTGCATATTTTGAAGCTAATGTTTGAAACTAGAGGTTGATAATGGTCACATCAGAAATATTTGAAGTGTTCGAGGAATTTCCATAAAGTGCTTACTGTTTTTCCAAATATAAAAGTAGATAAGACAACATGGCATCCCATTCATTCTAAGAGAATGAAAGAATGTGAATCACTCATAATTCCTCCACCTGACAACATGAAAATAGATCAAATTGTGTGTTCGTAAAGGGAATATTCTTTTGAAGATTCATACTTTGGGGGAAACGAGAAAGATGAGAGGAAATAAATTTTATATATGCGAGAGGAATGTTCTCGCATAAAAGGGGGTTAAATTTTTCTAAGATTTTAGAGAGATAAAGGAGAAAACCAATTTGTATGGTCTTAAGCTAAACTAATCTGAGATACCTAAGAATTTTTCATCCGTTCCCAAACCTTCTCGCTAAGATGATTATAATGTATAGTCATTGGTAAACATTGAGGTCATAGGTGTTATGTCCCCTTGTTGAAGTGTTGGAGTTTCTTGAATTAATTTGTGTGTATTCTCATGAGAAATGTTATTTTGTTTCAAGATGAATTACTTTGAATCAATTATCGCATTCTTGTTGCAATCTTGTGTTGTTAATTTATCTGAATTACACAAAGTCTTAGTCTAAATAGTGACAATTTGGTAATTGTAACTGCATTATTGATGGATCTTTCCTTCATGTTGTGGTAAATGATTTTAAATTCAAGTTGTATCTTTTTGATTTAGGATCTTTGTCAATTTTTGAGGGTATCTTGAACATATTTGATAAGAAATTGTCAGCATTTTATTGAGAATTTATCATGAGATTTTGTGTTTAGGTTTTCAAAGTTTTTGTGAAATCCTATATTCTTGGGATTCCATGAATGTGAATCTTCTGGTTGAAGGATTTATTTTGAGTCATGTGATTTTTATTTTCATCTAGAAAAATTACCTACAACATTTGTTAAGGTTCATTTAAGGATTTTGTATAATCAACTTTATCTTGCTTAATCTCCCATCAATACATAAAAATTATAATCAATAACCATTTGATCCATCTGAATTTTCCATGCTTTCCTGTCTATACATAAATGTTAAGGAAATTTGTTATTTTTGTCCATCCTTTATTAAAAATATGCATAAGCAAGCTGGAATTATCATTGTCTTTAGTAACTTGAGCCTTGTCTAGGAAACATGTATTTTCTAGTGACAACTTGTGAGAGTTAGATAATGTTTGCATTGACCATGTCTTCCCGAGGTTTCCTTTCAATTCCCTAGGAGAGAGAGTCTAAATATTTCTATCCCATCCATTCCTCTCACAAATACAAGTTACAAAATGGGTCCTCTCACCCTGGTTGTAGGCAAAACCTAAAGTAGCAGGGTAGGTCATACCCTTAGTGAGGTGTTATCCAAAATTTCACAATTCAAAGTCACAAAGATATTTCCACACCCATCCCCAACTATAAAATGATTTAAATACTGGTCTATCTTTCTCTAAGCATACTTGCTTAGCTTGTTGATGTTGTTTGACTTAAAAGGTGGGGCTGATTTGGGTACCAATAGGACCTACCACTTTTTTTAGTGATAAGGGGAGATTGTATATTGAAGTCACAAAACTTGCAATTTCTATTTACATCACACTTCTAAGTATGTAATTATATACATGATTCCTTATTAATAAAAATAGGAATTAACAAGACTTGTTTGGTGTTTACATTTTTTATCCATTTTGATACTCTTGACATTTAATTTTCTCTAATGGTCACTTTAGTTTTAGACATTGCACAAAACATGAACCCACTCTATATTTCTTGTTTTATCCTTTAAACATCCCGAAACAATTGTACATTAGGGACATGGGCACTTGATATCGCCAAATCACTGCACCCTCGAATGGATAGAATGTGAACATGACATTCGTGTGATTGGATAACATGGGATCACCTCTCAAACTATGGGACTTGGGCTCAAGGTGAACCTCTGGAGAAGGCCGGTTTCATTTTACTAAAATAACTTCTATACTAATCCCGGTGCAATAAAACAACTAACTAGACCTATACTAACCTATCATGGGATTAGGGAAAGAGATTTTTCAAGAAATAGAACCTACACTAAGGATGGTGATGCACCAAGAAAAAAATTTTGCTAGAAAAATGTTTTATCTTCAAAACTAAGAATGCTTGATTTGAAAAGGGTGAAAAGATACACCATAAGCCAACTTCACCTAGTGCAACATAGAGAGGGTAAACAAAATACCACAGACTATGAAACATGCATTCCCTTGTTGAACCTAATTAGAAAAAAGTTTTCTTTATTCCAATGAAAAAGGATGAAATTGAAAGGATGAATGAACACCACAACCCAACCACATACAAGAATTCACTACCAAATAATCACAGAACTCCCAGAACCTTTAATGTAAACTTGAATTTTACATAGTGTACTTGCAAACATGAGAAAGGCACAATGAAGTAGATAAAATGATGAAAATACCAATAATAGTCACAAAACACACTTTTATACTTCAATCATGTGCAAAATGCATCATTACATTCAAAATAGGAAATGGTTTCCATTACAATCCTGGAAGGGAGGATTGAAAATTCCCAATCCAAAAACTTGTAGAAATAGAGAGGAATATGGAAAAGATGTCTCGATTGTTCCACCATCTAACCCCTTGGAATGAGTTCCTCATTTAGATTTATATAAAAATACCTATGAGAGAATAGAGGATAAATCATAATTTATTTGGCCAATAATGGCACACGATGATTCTCATACTTAATTACATCATATTATTAATTGTACCCCCATCATGCATAATAAATTAAAAAATTGAACTTATTCTCTATTGCTTAAAAATAATATTTTTAATAAAATATTTTAATAAAAATAAAATTTGATGCCTTTGATGAAGTCTTGTTTTGTTCTTTAATAAATGGCTCACCAACCAGCTCACCAAATTTGCTGGTAAGCTACCTTGAAATTGTTTAAAACAACTCTTTGCATTTATTTTTTTAACTATAGGGCTCCCAAGAATGTTGCACTAACCACCAATTTTAGCTTGAACCGACTCTTCCTCTAATGCCCAATGCCCACATTCATGTTTTACATTGGTGTTCTTTGGGTTGATGGTCATCACCTTTGTTTTGACGTGGTCCATCACATTCCTTCATTGGCTCCCACCGATGAATCATCCAACTCGGATGACTTCCCCCTTACACGGTGGTCTATTTGTTACAACTCATCCATTGAATTAAATTATTGGATATGTCATTTTTTTCATGAACTTTGTGTCATGTTTTGTGTTGACCACTTCTTTAGATTATCACATCGAGCCCTTTAGTGTGGTGAGTTATTACCAAATAAATTGAGTACTTGCCCCAACGGCTCCTTGATTATCGGTCCACAAACGCACTAGCCAAATGTCTCAACATCCAACTCAATCTCCCAATTTTCTTGGCATGCACCTCCTTGCTTTGGTCATGAATATTTTTGTCAAAACCCCTTGGTGGATCCAATGCTCCTGCTCCTGGGAAAGGAGTTGTGAGTTTCCCTAACCCATCATCTTGATACTTTCCCACTTCTACCTTTGTGGACTTTAGATGCCATCTTTCTAACACCCAAAATTGGTGACTTGGCCCACAATATCCACTTCTCCATGATGAATTACATTGAGCCATAAGTTTACCCTTGAGTGTGGGAATCCACTCCATGGTATGCCGTCCTCAAAAACCCAAACTTGGCTCTAACTTTAATTTTTTCCTCGTGAGCCTTGTTGAATGAACTTGTCGTGAATTGGTGAGTCTCTCACAATCCCCACTTTTTCATATTGATAAAATTTCTCATGAAGCCAAGCCACCGAGCTCTTCTCCAGCCATGTTATAGCTCCAATCCCGATCATCATTCGTCTTGCCCCATAATTTAACCATTTTCACCTTCATGCAAGTTCGATATCTTCAAACTCGGTCAAACCTAACTTGGTATTATCACTTGGAAAACATAATGATGAACTCCACAATCGTGATTCATTACTTATATGATGATATCCATACATTATCCACAACATGATCCTTTATTCTACTTATCTCGATGATGTTAAAATTTGTGATTACCTTGCCTCACCATCTTCACCATTGCATCTAATTTGGTTGTTGCCTTGATCATACACATTCTAGGACAATTCTAATCTTATTTTGTTGAGTAAATTATTTATGCTCCACCCTTCACATGTATTTTTGATGTCCTTCAACTTGGCATGCACGCATGATGCCAAGCCATAGAGCATAAGAAATTTTTACTTGGACCAAATACTGGCTCATTGAGCTTCAAATCCTTTAACTCAATATTAAGCTTGATTTTGGGCTCCTTACCAATGTGCTAAGTACAGAGCTCAAGTACCAAAATCCCTCTCTACATTATAGTCCAAAATGGAAATTGACTAGTCTTTGAATTGACATGACCATTTATTCCTTTGTGATGTTTGAATTTGGCTCTCTTGTGAGCCAAAAATTCTCTTTCCTACCTATATTTCAAGCTTGGACCCCTAGAATTGCACCCACCGAACTTTACATTCATTGAGCCACCCGAATTTCTCCCCTCGAGACCCCTATCGAGTTCGACATGAATTAATCCATCCCAGAGCTAACTCAATTAAGTGTATAGCCCACACCAAGCCACGAAATAACTTATTCAAGCTAGTACCCATCATTTCAGTTTCTATTATGTTAGTTCTATTGCTTTATGCCTTTGAGCCATGTAGAGTAGCCATTGTGGTAGCGAATAATAGTGAATGCTCATCGGCATTTTCATACAAGCTAGCTACACAATATCACTCTCCTAGCCTCGGTGAGTGCTTCCCAAACTGACTCGCTCATTCTCCAACTCATTTGTGGTAAAGCCAAGTTTCTTGTTCCTTCTGCAAGTGATCTCCCTTTCACCTAGGTTCGTCATGATCCTCGACTCGGTCAATGCCTCCATATCCCTTATTCCAAGAATACTCAAGACACATCGTCAAGCTCAACTTGATTTCTTCTATCACGTTTGACTTTGGATCTTTTCTAGTTTCCACATGAGCTAGAGACAACCTAGCCATAGATCGGCCAACTCGTTATGACTCGGCTTACTTCACTTTGATCAACATTGGAATCTTCTCAACTTATAAATCTAAAATGAGATCTCTATGTGGATATCCTTTGTGATCTATTACATATGATTTTATCTAAAACAAATCCTTCGATCCAAGGCTATGATGTTTAGTAGATTAGTGAGCTCGAGGGTTGGTTTGACATGTCCAGATCTTGAGTCGACTTCAAAATTTTTATTCAACTCGAAAATCTACTACTATACTTTTTTCACCTGAGATGACCATCGACTGAGCTAAGTCATAACCATTTCTAATTGACTCATCTTAGCTCGGGTCAAGAGATCTCTAATCCTATTGAAATGACCTTGGTTTCAAGCATTTGAGCCATTTGCCAAGCCATCAAGCTATACTCTTGTTGTCTTTGATGCATTGGTTTGACATCCTCGACTGAAAAAGAGTCGAGCCCAACTGCATGAAATGGATCATCCTTCATAATGGACCAAGCTAACTCCCTTGATACGTCAATCTCCTTCCACGGATCTGCCGAACTTCTTGGAACAATTTCCACCGAGCCACCTTCCTATTCACCACTATCTTCATGAAATCTCCCATTACTTGAATCATATTGGAATCCATCACCGAGATCATTAATAATTCTACCCTCAAAATGCATTTGTGAAAATATTAATTTTCCCGAGATAGAGAGCCTCGGGCTTATTCACTCATAATAGCTAGCCGAGCTACTTTAGCTTATAACTATGGTGTGTCTTCAATATTTTAGTTTGATCCCATTGGGTTTTTTTCTTGAAAATAGGAAATAATGTAAACATAATAAGACCTTTTCAACATAATTTATCTACTTCAATTAATTTATCCCCATGATGATCGGAAGTGGGCCCACCAAAACCAATGTCTCATTCTCGAGCATAACTTGGACCTTCAAAACCTACGAAAAGAGAGAATAACCAAAAATTATTCCAAAACGATCGAACACTGAAAAATATCACTAAAGCACAAAAATTTTCCTATATGCCCAAACCTCTCCCGTGAAGATCTTTCTCTATCCTAGATTTCAATAGGACCCCGTTGTCCAATTTTCCAAGTGTGTTAAATTGGATAACATTTTTGGCATCCTCTTAGGGATGATTTCATACTAAGGAACATTCTAGTAGCCTTCAACAATCCATTGGGCATGGATTCAGTTGTGGCATCATTAAACTGATACGATCTTTTAAGATAGATATCAAAGTCTCCTTGGTATTATTGATCTTGAACTCTGCATTAACGCTAGGTAGGAAAAGTACTAAATCTGAGAAATATTTTGAAACCTACTGAAGAATGTGAGATTTTGAATGAAGCATCTAAAGAACCTTGGATTTTTTGAAACTCTGAAACCTTGAACCCTTCTTCTTCTAAAAACATTCCACCTTCGACACATTTTGTAAGAGCAACAATGGAAAACAACACACACTGAAACTAAAAACCATACATGCTTCAAGTGAAACATGTAGGGTGTGCCAGACACTTATTCTACTAAAAAAAACCTATTTCTAATCTACGCTAACTAGAGGAATATGTGAGATAAACAAACCCTACAACTGGTTGTACAAAATAGCTCCCTTCCTCACAATGGGAAGCCATGCAAATGATTTGACAATGGACATGGCTACGAAAATGATAGTGAAAAACTGAAACAAGCCAACTCTTCACCTAGTCCACCAACACATCAACTCGGGAATAGAAAGAATTCTTCTTTTAGTTGCTCTACATTTATCCTATAGAGGCATTGTAACTGATCCTCGGGATTGTCTAACTAATCCTCACATTTTGAAATGAATGTGACTAGTTCTGGATTTTCCTCTAGCTTCAATGAAGCCAAATACCTTATGGGACATTGGTAAACCCGTTGAATATTCATGCTACTCTAAACTTCAAATTTAACAAGAAGGTCTAACTTGAAGACATCCCTTGAAAATGTGGTTGTTAAACACATGATTTCCCCTTGTTTCCCATTCACAAGTAATTGATCTTCCACTTGGATGAATGGTATTGCAGTGACATATCCTTGTTTGGCATGAAATTTGAAAAGTCAAAACCTCCTATTTTCAGCTTTTGAATACTATTAGGGGCAGCTAAATCTTCAAGAATACTTTCCTCTAGCACAAGATCATTAAACAAATTGGATTTCCCGATTGAGAAAAGAAACTCTCAATAATATCATCTCCATCAAACTCTTCCAACTCATCCTTATCTTCTCCTTCATTCTCCTCCTCTACATGCAATGAGGGATATGGAAGATTCAATTTATCCAATTTTGATTCAAAAGGATAATTATGAGTAATGGGTTGGCCCTTAGCATCCCCTCCACAAATAGGCACTTTGTGTTGAAAAAGAAGTGATGGAATAGAAAATTTGTCAAGTTCCATAGGCTCCTGTCCATCAAATCATTCTTCCAAATCGAGAGATAATCCACTTCTTCATCTCTCGATTGTGTCAAAGGTTCTTCTTTAACTGAGTATCCTCCAAAATATAACCTCCTTCACCTTGATATTCTTCATTTTCAAACATGAAATTAGTAATATCAAATTCATCAAAAAATCAGTTTTTTGAGAAGGTAGAGAGGGAAAAGGATTTAAAAGCCTTTGCATGGTCTCATCTGCATCCATGACCTCTGAATCTACCTTGGTCTCATGAAGCTCCTTGTGGCTGATTGCAACATCTAATGAAACTCTTGGAAAACTACTGTAATGTTCCATTAATGCTGCAATTTCTTGACATGTCTGATAATTAGGATCATTACACCCATTAGAATCACCTTGTACACTTGAGATTCTTTCTTCTTCATCTTGCACATGATCTTCTTCAGGAAGATTTGGAGCTAATTTTTCTTTTCTACAACTTATTTTACAACTTTTTGTGATTTAACCTCATTTGATGATATGGTGCATTCTGAACAGGTAGAATGTTGGTATTCATCCTTCATCTCTAGATTTGTTTCTAGTACAAAACTAGTTTGTTCCTCTTGTTCTTGAGCCTCAACTTTAGAAGAAGGTTTTTTCAAAAGTGGATTTTTCTTGATGTTCAGTTTGTCAGCCCACTCCTTAAATTTGTTTACAAATTCTCCTTTATTAGTCCGTAACTATATCCTTCTCTTCTTTTCTACTATCATATGTTTGGTCCTTCCAAAACATATTCTAAAATGCAAGAGGAGGGGTGGGTTGGGATTCAATAGTTTCATTCACCACTTGAGGTAATGAATGAAGTTTATCCTCTTGTCTTGATGGCCTTTGTAGAAAAGAAGGAATTTTAGAATAATGAGGCACAAAAGATTCATGATGGGATGGAGGAATAGGAGATGAAGTAGTGAATTCCACTACAGGGGTAGCAACTGGAAGGTTAGGACTATGGGGCTCAAGTTGAAACTGCATGGATGGAAACATAAAAAGAGGGTTAATAGATGGTAATGCAAGGACCTCCCATTGATATAATTGACTAACATTACATTCTTGAGCATCCCTCTTATTGATCCATTCTCCAACTTGAGTCATCATCTTGATTATGAATTGAATATTTTGTTGAGGATTAAACTCACATGGTATAGGGCCAGTCTAGGGGTATGGAATGCTGAAGCCAATCTAGGTTGCCTTTTTCATTTCATTCATCCTTATTTACACCATGTTATACTCCAACTCTTGAACCTTCTTCTGTAAGTGGTCTTTTTCAGGTGTAAGATAGCCTCCATAATCTGCATACCATTTTTAGTAGCCCTAAATTTTTTGGGTGACTAAATTGATCTGCATCTTACTCATGTGGACATGTATGCTCAAAGTTATATTCATCATGAAATGGGTTTGGAGGTGGATTATAATAGCTGAAGATGGAAAGAACTAGTGTTTATGCAAGTGGAAATTCCACTATGGGAATGAAGCCATGATTACACAACTTCATGAATGGGAGAAAAATGGAAAGATATAGAAGAAAACTAGATGGAAATGGGTAAAAATGAAAGTATGCAACATAGAGAGTGGGTTACTTTGACCAATGGAGTTGCCAATTATGCTTGGGTATACCTCTTAAGGCTAAAATTTCACTAAGAGCACAATAACTTAATGAAATAAAGTGAATACAATACACACACCTGTGAAATATATGACTCTTGTGGTCCCACCGAGTGTGCCAAAAATTGTTTGTACTGGTAGCATGATGAATAAGATATTATAATGGGATACCTATGAAATGTATAGCTTTCACCTACTATCCCACCGTCCGTGCCAAAGATTATTATCACCAAATGGCCGAATGGATAGAATGTGAACAGGGAATTCAGTGTGATTGGGTAACATGGGATAACCTCTCAAAGCTATGAGACTTGAGCTCGAGGTGAACCTCGAAGAAGGCTGACTTCTTTTCCTAAAATAATTTCTATACTACTCTAATGTAATAAAACAACTAACTCGACCTATACTAACTTTTCATGGGATTAGGGAAAGAGATTTTGCAAGAAATAGAACCTACACTAAGGATGGTGATGCACCAAGAAAAGTGTTGCTAGACAAGTTTCTAATATTCAAAACTGAGAAGGGTTGATTTGAAAAGGGTGAAAAGATACGCCACAAGCCAACTTCGCCTACTAGAACATAGAGAGGGTAAACAAAATACCACAGACTATGAAACACGCATTCCCTTGTTGAACCTAATTAGACAAGAAAGTTTTCTTTATTCCAGTGAAAAGAATGAAAGTGAGAAGGATGAATGAACACCACAACCCAACCACATACAAGACTTCACTACCAGATAATCACAGAACTCCCAAAATCTATAATGGAAACTTGAATTTTGCATAGTGTACCTGCAAGCATGAGAAAGGCACAACAAAGTAGATAGAATGATGAAAGGACCAATAATAGTCACAAAACACACACTTTTATTACTTCAATCACGTGCACAATGCATCATTACATTTAGAAGAGGAAATGGTTTCCATTAAAATCTTGGAAGGGAGGATTGAAAGTTCCCCAATCCACAAAACTTGTAGAAATAGAGAGGAATCTAGAAAATATGTCTAATTGTTCCACCGTCTAACCCCTTGGAATGAGTTCCTCATTTACATTTATAGAAAAATCCTTATGAGAGAATAGAGGAGAA
Organism: Taxus wallichiana var. yunnanensis; assembly: GCA_018340775.1. NCBI lineage: Eukaryota > Viridiplantae > Streptophyta > Pinopsida > Cupressales > Taxaceae > Taxus > Taxus wallichiana. Next base: position 406,355,732 of record CM031240.1, on the reverse strand, counting down.
ATCATAAATTCTTGGGCCAATAATGACACATGATGATACTCATACTTAATTACATCATATTATTAATTATACCCCCATCATGCCTAATAAATTCAAAATTGAACTTATCCACTATTGCTTAAAAATAATATTTTTAATAAAATATTTTGATAAAAATAAAATTTGATGCCTTTGGTGAAGTCTTGGTTTTTGCTTTAATAAATGGCTCACCAGCCAACTCGCTTAGAATTTGGTGAGCTACCTTGAACTTTTTAAAAATGAATCTTTGCATTTATTTTTCAACTAGAGGGCTCCAAAGAATGTTACATCGACCATTGATTTTAGCTTGAACCGGATCTTCCTCTAATGCCCAATGACCACATTCATGTTTTGCATTGGCAATATTTGGGTTAATGGTCTCACCTTTGTTTTGATGTGGCCTATCACATTCCTTCATTGGATCCAACCGATGACTCATCCAACTCGGATGACTTCCCCCTTACACGGTGGTCTATTTGTTATAACTCATCTTTAAAATTAAATGATTGGATCCATCATTCTTCACATGAAATTCATATCATGTTTTATGTTGACCACTTCTTTTGATTATCACATTGATCCCTTTAGTGTGGTGAGTTATTACCAAATAAATTGAGTACTTGCCCCAAAAATCCTTAAATATCGGTCCACCAATGCACTATATGAATGTCTTGGCATCCAACTCGATCTCCCCTTTGCTCGACATGCATTCACTCGATGCTTTGGTCATGAAGCTCATTGTTAAAACCCCTTAGCATATCGATGCTCCTTGTGGGAAATGAGTTGTGAGTTTCCCTAACCCATTGGCTTAGCTCTTCCCCGACTTCCACCTTTGTGGAATTTAGATGCCATCTTGCCAATGCCCCAACTTGTCCCCCAATATCCACTTCTCCAAGATGAATTACATTGATCCATATGTTTACCATTGGGCATGGGAATCCACTCCATAGTATGTCATATTTAGAAACCCAAACTTGGCTCCAACTAGATTTGTTCCCTATGAGCCTTGCCGAATGAACTCGTCATGAATTGGTTGAGTCTCTCACAATCCCCACTTTGACATATTGAGAAACTCACTAATGAAGGAAATATGCCAAGCTCCTCTCCACCAAGTTTGAGCTCTAAGCCCGATCATCATTCATCTTCACCCAAAGTCTGAACCATTTTCACCTTCATGCATGTTCAAGATCTTCAAACTTGGACGAACCTAACTTGGTATTCTCCTTCTCAATAACGATGAAAAACTCCAAAATACTTGATTCACTACTCGATGATGAGCTCCATTTATTCTCCATAACATGATCCTCCATTCTACTTATCTTGATGATCATCAACATCGTGAGTACCTCGGCTCACTGTCTTCGCCATTGCATCGACTTTGGCCTTTCTGAGCTAATTTTTCTGAGTAGCTCGGTTGTGCTCCACCCTTCACATATATTATATGACGTCCTTCTACTTGGCCTACACCGACGATGCCAAGCCATAGAGTAGAAGAAATTTTTACTTTGACCACACTTTCTCGATGAGCTTGGAATCTGTAACTCGATGTTGAGCTTGATTTTAAGCTCCTTACCAATGCGCTAAGTACCAAGCTCCTTCTATACATTGTACTCCAAAATGGTGATCGACTAATCTTTGAATCGACATGGCCATTTCTTCCTTTGTGAGATACCAAAGTTTCTTTCTCCTAGATTTCAAGCTCGATCCCCCAAACTTACAACCACTAAAATCGAAGTTTATCAAGCCACGACATTATTCCCTATCAAGTTCTAACATGATTTAAGTAATCCCAGAGCCAACTCAATTGACTGTATAGCCCACACCTAGCCATTAATGAACTTGTTCACGTTAGTACCCACCATTTCGGTTTCGACGTGTTAGTTCAATTGCTTTGCCTTGAGCCATATGGACTCACCATTGTGGCATTGAATAAGAGAGAATTATGATCGCCATCTTCATACAAGCTAACTACATAATCTTACTCTCCCAACGTTAGTGAGTACTTCCCAAAATTACTCGCTCATTCTCTAACTCGTCTATGGAAAATAAAAGTTTCTGTTCTTTTTGTGAGTGATATCCCTTTTTCTTAGGCTTGTAATGACCATGAATCATTCGATGCATCCATCTCCCTTATTCTAATCCAACTCAAGACACCATCGATCTCAACTTGATCCCATTTGAGACACCTAGCCATGGCTTGACCAACTTGGTCGAACTCGATCAACTTGTTTCACTTTGATCAACATTACAAGTGCCTCAACTTGTAACTCTAAAATGAGCTTGCCATGTGGATCTCATCTACAAGCCATTTCATATGATTCAAGCTAAAAACAAAGTCTTCGGTCCAAGATTGAGATGTTTGGGAGACTGGCAAGAGCTCGAGGTTGGCTTGACTGTCTAGATATTGATCCGACTTTCAAACTTTGATTCGAATAAAAATCTGTTATTCCTTCTTCACCCGATATGACCATCAACTGAACCGAGTCACAAACCTTTCTTCATGAATCAACTTAACTCGGGTCAAGAGAGATATAAGCCTATGTAAATGAGCTTGGTTTTGAGTGTTTGAGCCATTCACTAAGCCCTCGAGCAATACTCTAGCCTTATTTGATGCATTGGTTTGTCATCCTTGATTGAATAAAAGCCAAACCCAACCACATGAAATGGATCATACTTCATAATGGAACGAGCTAACTCCTGATACGCCGAGCTCCTTCCACACGGATCTGATCCGCCGAATTTCTCGAAATAATTTCCATCGAGCCACCGGCCTATTCACTAATATCTTCATAAACTCTCCCATTACTTGATTCCTATTGGAATCCATAATTGGGATCATTAATAATTCAACCCTAAAATTTATTTGTGAAAATATTATTTTCCCAAGATATAGGGCCTTGGCCTTATTCACTCATATTAGCTCACCAAACTACTCGAGTGTGCTACTTTAGCTTATAACTATGGTGTCTTCAACATTTGAGTTTGATCCCTATTTTGATCTCATTTTGTTTTTCTTGAAAATAGGGAAATAATGTGAACATAATAAGACCTCCTCAACATAATTTATCGATTTTAATTAATTTATCCCCATGATGATTGGAAGTGGGCCCACCAAAACCAATGTCTCATTCTGAGCACAACCTGGACCTTCAAAACCTAGAAAAAGAGAGAATAACCAAAAAATGATTTCGAAACTGACTAGAAAATTGTAAATGTCACTAAAGCACAAATTTTTGCCTATATGCCCAAACCTATCATGTGAAGATATTTCTATGTCCAAGATTTCAATTGGACCTGTTGTCTAATTTTGCCAATTGTGTGAAATTGGATAACATTTTTGGTGACCTCTCAAGGATACTTTCCTACTAAGTATCAATCCAATAGCCTTCAACAATACATTGGGCATGGAGTTAGTGTTTGCATCCTGAAACTGATATGATCTTTTAATATAGATCTCAAAGTCTCCTTGGCATTATTGATCTTGATCTCTGCGGTAACTCTAGGTAGGAAAATTCTTGAATCTAAGAAACTTTTGACACCTACAGAGCACTATGAAAATTTGAATGAAGCATCTAAGGAACCTTGGATATAATGAAACTATGAAACCTTGAAAGATTATTCTTCTAAATAATTTCCATTTTCAACACATTGTGCAAGAGAAACAACAAAAACAACACACACTAAAACTGAAAACCATACATGCTTCAAGTGAAACATGAAGGGTGTGTCAGAAACTTATTCTACTAAAAACAAACCTATGTCTACTCTATGCTAACTAGAGGCACATGTGAGCTAAACAAACCCTATAACTGGTTGTGTAAAATAGCTCCCTTTCCTCACAATGGGAAGCCATGTAGATGATTTGACAATGGACATGGCTGAAAATGATAGTGAAAAACTGAAACAATCCCAACTCTTCACCTGGTCCACCAAGGCATCAACTGGGAATAGAAATAATGCCTCTTTTAGTTGCTCTACATTTGTCCTGTAGAGGCATTGCAACTGATCCTTAGGATTGTGAAACTCATCCTCACATTCTGAAATGAATGTGACTAGTTCTAGCTTCTCCTCTGGCTTTAATGAAGCCAAATACCTTATGGGACATGGTCTAACCCATTGAATATTCCTACTTCTCTAAACTTCAACTTTAACAAGAAGGTCTAGCTGAAGACATCCTTGAAAAATGTGGTTGTTCATGACATGATTTCCCTCTTGTTTCCCATTTACAAGTAACTGATCTTCCACCTGGATGGATGGTATTGCAGTGACATCTCCCTCATTTGGCATGAAATTTGAAAATTCAAACCCTCTTATTTTCAAATTTTGAAAATTATTAGGGAAGTGAAATATTAAATAATAATTTACTTTACCATAGGGTCATTAACCAAATTGTATTTCCCAATTGAGAGCAAGAAACTCTCAATAATATCATCTCCATCAAACTCTTCCGACTCATCCCTATCTTCTCCTATGTTCTCCTCCTCTATGTGCAATGAGGGATATGGAAGATTCAATTCCTCCAATTCTGATTCAAAAGGACAATTATGAGTAATGAGTTGTCCTTGAGAATTTCCCTCCACAACATTCCCTCAATGCTTTTGTTATTTCCCTCTCTTTGATAATTTTGAAATGCCACATCATTTAATATATTTTCTAAAGTATCTTTATCACTCTATGTTTCCCTTTTTGGTTGTTAATGAAAAACATAAAACAAGGGAATCATATGTATACATATCAAGATCCACTCTCATAAGGTTGAAGTAATGTAGTGTAATGAGATTACAATATAATTAAGAAGTATGAGTATAATATATACACATCAATATTATCTAAATAAATGATGGAGATAAGTTATAAAGTTAATACACTTGAAATATATGCTTGATGTTTCTAACAAAAATACATGCCTTTTTCAAGTATCGTCGTAATATGATCGAATTGAACTCCATTATATAACATGATGGTGAATTTACGGTGTTATAAAACAAAGTACGAGTGTGCAATGAAATTTTTTTATGTGGTACTAAGGTGTTTATCTATCATAAATAAACTAAGAAAGATGAAGTAATTATCAATGATAGTTAATGGTGTTATTTAATCATTCTCATTTAGTAGCGAAGTATGGAAACATGGAGTGAAAATTGTGTCACGAAACTTTGTGCGTATTAGTGCGGAACGTATATGAGGAAAGTATCAAACACGTAATGATGCAGGTAATTACGTGAGTGAAACCTTTCTCATAGTGATCCCAAGGTAGTCGAGAAAGATTCGTGGGACTCGTTTGCCAAGCCATGGTACCTGTAACTTTGGTAATTTAACTTATTAATTACATGGTTACTTAAGAAGTTTAATAGTAAACCTATAACTTAAGAAATAGAAAAGAATCCTAATACTATGAATGCGACGATTGTGTAGTCACAAAACTAGGATAGCTAGTGCGATGCCCTCAAATAAATGCGTGGTAGTGCAAATGAATGATTACATTGTCTCGATCACCAATTTTTCTTTTAAACCATGTTATTCTTAAGAGGTTACACTAAATAGATACACATTATCTACACCTTAAAATGGTTTAACCAAATGATATATTGGTGTAGTCACAAAATCATGCACTTTAGACATTATTTATTCCCGATCTCATACTACTATTCATATGGTTTTGAAAGAAGAAAGTACTAATTGACCCATGTCTTTTGGCCATTTTACTTTTCTTCTTGTCATCATTACCGACCTCATGCATCTACTCAACTAGTAAATTCTGCTATCTGGGGTCATTTTATCTCTCGAACAAGGCACCCGAGTCTAGTACTGGGGCACCCATGGGCACCCTAGTCCCAGTCAGGGTACCGTGGTCCTTTTTACACTTTCCCTCCACTTTTTGGGCACTTTTTAGCCATTTGAGATTTCTATATTTTTAGTCATCATTCTTTTTGGGGTTAATTACAAAATTAGAACCATATAAATATAAAGTTATGAGACCATAATGAGGGACCAAACACTAAGCACTACTATCATCACCTAAGGTTTCATCCATCAAAGGATCCATTTGCATCCATATAGCTTCATCACAAGGAATAAGGCTGGTTCATCTACATCACACTACATAGGAGGGAAGTTTATTCTATTCCATCCAACATTTTACTACATTTCTACACATAGTTATTGCTCGCTACTTTCACAAAGTGCGACTAAAACTAGAGCACCTAGGGCATGATTGCAAACATGCACATAAAACTACATTGGGTTTGAGATGTAGTGTAGCACTCAATTAGTAAGTCTACCATTTTGGTTTCTAAGGATAATCCGAATCACTCATATGCATCTTTCTTTTCTAGGGGTTAAATACTTGTATTAGGGTTTTACAGGTATCTACTTCATCGTCAATTTCAATGACATATTAAGAAGTCCAAAAAGATAGTGTGATAGGAAATGAAGGAAGGTGAATATCAAAGTGACATGTCGAGAGGAAGGTTGTACAGGTTTTTCATAGACCAGGGTGCCCATATCTCATACTAGGGCATCCACATGCACCCTTATACCTTTCAGGGCATCCCAGTCCACCTAAATTGCTTAGATATACAATTTCTAGACCTCAGAAAAATCTTTTCCTCCCCCTGTTTCTTTAACCATCTCTACAACATAGTCCAACAAGCTCATCGAATTAACTAAGTTCTTTCTAACTCTCCTTGCACTCGAGGCTTTTACAATTCTACTTTCTTAGTTGTTTGGGTGACTTTCCTTTTTAACTTAGACATTTATTTCACTTGTTGTACTTCTTAGATTAACTTTTAAAATAATTATTTTAGTTAATAATTTTTGTGAACTCGATATTAATCATCACGCCTATAGGGTCCTCAATATTTTTCATCCTAGTGTCTAGTCATTGTTGTATATATCTTTCCCTCGGATAGATATAGAAAACAGAAGATCCTGGTGTAGGTAGGAAGATGTCGACATGAAGAAATTCATGCCTTGACGCAGTAAAGGGTGCACGACAAATGGTGTTGACATGAAGAAATTCACACCTTGAGTGCAGGTAAAGGGCACACGATAAAAGGGTGTCAACATGAAGAAATTCACGCCTTGGCACAGGTAAAGGGTGCACGACATGAGGTGTCAACATGAAGAAATTTGCGCCTTGGCGCAGGTAAAGGGCGCACAACATGAGGTGTCGACATGAAGAAATTCACGCCTTGGCGTAGGTAAAGGGCACATGACATAAGGTGTCGACATGAAGAAATTCACACCTTGGCACAGGTAAAGGGTGCATGACACAGAGTTTCGACATGAAGAAATTCGTGCCTTGGCACAGGTAAAGGGCGCACGACATGAGGTGTCGACATGAAGAAATTCCGCGCCTTGGCGCGCAGTAAAGGCACACGACATAAGGTGTCGACATGAATAAATTCACACCTATGGCGCAGGTAAGAGGATGTCGACACAAATATGGATGTGCCTATGGCACAGGTAAGAGGATGTCGACACAAATATGGATGCGCCTATGGCGCAAGTAAGAGGATGTCGACACAAATATGGATGTGCCTATGGCGCAGGTAAGTAAGAGGATGTCGACACAAATATGGATGCACCTATGGCGCAGGTAAAAGGATGTTGACACAAATATGGATGCACCTATGGCGTAGGTAAGAGGATGTCGACACAAATATGGATGCGCCTATGGCGCACCTTCAGGAGGCGCAACATTACGAGCTGGCCCGACAGAATGCGAGACCACGACCCGAGATATTCAGACGGCCATAACTTTTCACAGGGAGCTCGGATTCACACAAGGTTGGAATTTTTGGAAATATTACAAGGTCCTCTATCCAACTATGACTGGATATCTTTAATTGGGTGAGAAAAAATTCTTAAAAATGCAAAATATAGTTTGCCACTTTTTGGGTTTGCTAGGGTTCTCACCTACCACCATAATGAGATGAATTAAATGCAACCTAGAGGTGGTTGGGGTAGATTTGGAATTCCTCTCTCTTTTATCTCTCATTCTTCCTATAAATTGTAAGGAGGGGATTCTTTCTAAAGGTTGGACATTATTTTTTTTTCCCTCCCTTCTTCTCTTTGGCAGGTGAATTTGTGGAGATCAAACCTCCCATTTAAAACGGTAATGCAACTTTGCGTCTTGGCATTTTGTAGTGTATTGTATCAATCTTTGGAGAAAATAATACATGTATGTGGATGATTCTCAACCCTCTCTATGTTCATTTTCATCCGCTTGATCTTTCACTGCAAATCGGTTATATGTGCATGATCTTGCATTGCATTTTAATGGTTTGTGTTTATTGGCAAGACAGGTGTTTCTTCATTCCTCGGTGCATCACCTTTGTTAGTTTAGGTTTATTTTTATGCATCTTCTTACCCTGTCTCCTTAGCAAGTTAGTTTAGGTTTTGAGTAAACCCTATGCATTTTTACATGTGCATCTGAATAGAGGAATAGGAACCGGCCTTCATCCGGAGAGCTTTTCCAATTTCACAAGGTCCCACACTTGGGAAAAGCTCCATGTTATGCAATCACACTGAGAGTCTCAACCCATCGAGTTGCAGACATTCAAGGGTGCTTTGTGATTCTCTATCAATAGTCATCATGAATATCTCAATTACTAATTATTTACTTTCGCATCTCGATTTAAGGTATAGAGTCCAACATATTCTTGCTACTACCCATATTCGTGTTGATATGCATCTTGAATCAGTGTATCAAACTTTTGTATATGCATTTTCTCAACACTTATCATTCAAATATAATCTTCCTACTGATTTAAACACTTTTGATAATGACCCACCCTTGCATATTATGATTCACATTCTCAATATGGGTATTAAGTGTACTTTAATTGATAATGGATCTAAAATTAATTTATGTCCTATGTCATTCCTTGAAAAGTTAGGTCTTTCTACTCACAATGTTAGTCCATCATCCCTCTCACTCCGTGCATATGATGGTTCAATAGTATTCCCATGTGTAGGTCACATTGTTCTTCCTATTACTATAGGACCAAAAACCCTCAACACTATTTTCTTTGTCATTGATTTTCTAGTCTCATATAATTGTTTACTTGGTAGACCATGGCTCCATGCCATGCAATCCATTTCTTCTACTATACATCATTGTGTCAAATTCATACATGAAGGTATTGAATATATTATACTTCACGATCATGATGCATTCCAATATTGTGACCAAGATCCTAATACTAGCATTCCTATTCCATACACTGATACTATAAATGACCTCATCCAATGGATGAACTACCTCATCTACCACCACTTGAAGGTGCCATTTTTGTGATAAATGTAGTCTCTTCTACGCCACCTAATACTAAAACCACTATGATCCTTTATCAGGGGTCTATCCAGTATATGGATGTAACTCTATCACCTACACCTTTAAATGTACCACCTCCGCTAGCAAAACCAAATTTTAGTTGCACACTTTTCATGAATGATTCATATTGAGAATATATTCCACTTGATCCTACTTGTGATGACACCATTTTCTCATATGATGGTCCTACTCGACTTGGTTTCTCTTTTGAGGACATCTATCCTCCTAATTATGCTCCTCATCTATACTATGGCTTTATCACTATTACTGTTGCTTATGGCTTGTGTGTCTTCCATCTTACATTCTATATATTGTGAATTCCTCACTCTTCTCCACTCACATTAGGGAAACCATGGCTTGATTACATTGAGGGAACTCTAGATCCTAGCCATGTTGACATATATTTTCTCATGCCCTTTTGTTGTGTCTTTATTTTCAATAGTTCTTTTCTCAACTATTTGCAAAATCTCACTTGGTTGGTATGTGCACAATTTTCCAATTCCTCCATTCACTGATGAGGAATATGCCATGTGTATGTATAATTTTTCCTCAATGGCTCATTACATAATCAACTAGGAACTATTGCTTATCACATCTCTAATGTTTATCCATATGAATTTGACCCTAAAGTTGACAATCTCTTAGATGATATTACATGATCGATTCTTCATGTTACATAGTTGGGGGAATAACACTCACATAATTCCCCCCTCACCTTAGCATCAACATAGCTCTCATCTTGGTACTATCATATATCCATCTCATAACATATGCATGTTCATCTACACACCGTAGTGTCATCATTACTCGATGACACACTCTTGTGCTTTAGTTCACACTTGACTATTGAGGGAATACTACACATGAACCCACACACTACACAATAGGTACTACATATTGTGAATCTTCATATATATTACTTCATATGTATTACATATTACATCTTACACTCTAACTTTAGTCTACATCATTTCAACATTTACGCATTTACACATCATACACATTCTACACATCATACTAGTATTCATCACATATGTGTCACACTCCTATTGTTTACGAGTCTAGCATTACATAATCCTCATCCTAAGGACTACATAGGTCATACTTCACGCTATTAGGATATCTACATGTCTTACATTACACACTATACATTAAATTTTACACATCTTCCACATCATATGGTCATCTTTTATCATCACACATACTACATATTCTTCTACATGCTGCACTCACTACCCTAGGAAACACTCTAGTTCCTCGGTACATAATCAAATTTTGAGTTTTTACTAATTGAATGGACCTTTATCGACCTTTACATGTGACATTAATAGGTTAGTGACATACACTTTAGGCTAAATGGTCACCTATTCCTTCATCTTGTAATGGTACACGCTTTAGGTTACATCACCACTCCCTCTATTCATCTCATCGTGATATACAAGATCAAACACACACTTCATATATAGGTCGTATATCATCATCAAAACATATACACATTCACCACAAGATATAGATACAACACATGATTTAACCATTTCCCAATGTCGCACTCTCATTTGTGGTTTGTTCTTGACTGCTAAGGGGGCATACTAAATGAACCTCACTACATACACTTATATTCATTTGGGGGCATGTGGCTCCTATCATCCATCTTGCATTCCATTCCATCCATCCACAATATGTTACATATCTTGGTTTTTTAACTCTCACTTTCCTTTACTTTTATATGGTCATCTTTTTCTACATGCTATCTATATATATTATATGTCATTATATTTACCATACACACATACGTGTTCACACATTTATCTAGTTGTGATTGCAGATACATGTCTCCTACATGCATCTGAATGCTCACCTTATACCACTCCTAAAACGGTTGTTGGGTGCATCCACATTTGTCTCTCTGCTAAGTGCTATTCAATTATTGGATACTTCAGACTCTACATTACTTAGTTATACATGATTTTGACATATGGGTTATATTTATAACATGATAATGTGTGCTTCATGTGAAACATTTGTATTATAGGATTACTTTCTTCCATGGCTATCTCATTGTTTGTGCTTGGTTATTTTGTTTGCTATTGTATACGAGCCTTGATCCTTCTTTGGTATGTACATTTTTTTGTTTTTATGTGGCCATTATGGCCTTGAGTGTCTTGTGACATCATGAGTGATGTCCCATGTTTGCAACCCACTTTGGCGGTCTATATTGTATTCTTGCATGTTTACTTACTTTCTAGCTTCTACATTGTTTGCGTAGCGTACACTTGTCTTTTACATGCATGCTTATTCATACTAACACTTATTTTCTAGCCACTTGTTTATGTGCACCTTGGTTTCTACCAAGCACATTCCCTTCCCCATGTAGGGCACAATTTATGTGGTTGGTCTTTTTTGAGGCTGCATTCTCTTATCAACGAAGTCTCATACACTCCCAAAAAGGGAGGGCATCATTTGGGGTTTTATATACTACACAATTCTTTCTACCAGTACCATTTAGCTTAGTTTCCATCCTTGACATTGTGGGTTATACAAAGAGTGGTTTTAGACCAGTATACGAAACCCATACACAATGGATTTTATAGGGGATGGTTTCCTTAGAATTTTGGGAAGAAATTATAGGTTATAGGATACAATGGATTTACTCTCTACACTACTCGAGATAGTGGTTTTATATTGCCTAAAAAACCAAGAAGTATAGAGATATATTTATACATCTTCAGGGAAGAAGTTACTGAGGTTTGAGAATAATGAAAATTTCTACCTACACTTCTTCAACCAAGGTGACATGAGATCGCCCCAAAAACTTGGAGTACATGATATCCTTTCTTCACCCATTTATCTCATCAGGGATTAGGTACACATGTTCCTTTTACATTTTTCATATTTCCATTTCAATATTTTCATTTATACATACATAAATTCCTACACATATATACATGCCTATTTGACTACTTGAGCATCTTCTCCTTGCAGGTCCAATCAGTATGAGAAGCAAGCAATCAAAACCAACAAGAAAACTACAAAAAGGCTTCAACAACAACAACAACATTTTACGGTATCATACACGTCATACTAACATGCGGGTACATCACACATCTTGGAATATACACACACATTTTTTCCCTAGGTTCACTCTCATAACGTTTTGCACTTTTACATCTTTAGTTTCCATGCTCCACTATTTTCTCATTCCATGTTTTTTTCTAGTCCATTGGAATTCTTTCTACATCACTCTACATGAATTATCGGTACACATCTCTATATAATTTATGTTACTAAGATTTCGTCTCACCAACATAAAGTGGGGAAAATATAGTCACAAAATCACGCACTTTAGAAATTATTTAGTCTTGGTCTCATACTACTATTCATATGGTTTTTGAGTGAAGAAAGTAATAATTAACCCATGTCTTTTGGCCATTTTTCTTTTCTTGTTGTCATCACCTCCAACCTCCCGCATCTACTTTCCCGGTCAGCTCTACCATCTCGCATCATTTTATCTCTCGATCGGGGTGCCTGTGCTAGTGGTAAGGCACCCAGAGCACCCTAGTCCCATTTGGGGCATATTAAGTCTTTCTACACTTTCCTGCCACTTTTTGGGCACTTTGTAGATGTTTGAGCCTTCTATATTTTTAGTGGTTAGCCTTTTCAGAGTTAATTACGAAATTAGAACAAGAGAACCATATAAATATAAAGTTATGAGACCATAATGAGGTACTAATCACTAAGCACTACTATCATCACCTAAGGTTGCATCCATCTAGCTTCATCACAAGGCATAAGGCTAGTTCATCTGCATCACACTACATAGGAGGGAATTTTATTCTATTCCATCCACCATTTTATTACATTTCTACACATAGTTATTGCTCACTACTTTCACAAAGTGTGACTGACACAAGAGAACCTAGGGAATGATTGCACACAAACACATAGAACTACATTGGGTCTGAGATGTAGTGTAATGCTTAGTTATTAAGTCCACCATTGTGGTCGCTGAAGACAATTCGACCCCTTCATATGCATATTTATTTTTAGGGGTTTGATACTTATCTTAGGGTTTTGTAGGTCTCTACTTCATCACCGATTTCTAGTGACATACTGAGAAGTCTAGTGAAGACAATGTGTGACAGATGCGAAGGTAGGTTAATATCCAATGACACCTCAGAGGAAGGTTTCAAAGCTTTTTCACAGACTATGGCATCTATATATTTGACTAGGGCACCCACAAGCACCCCTATAACTTTCCATGCACCCTGTGCCACTCATATTGCTCGGGATATACACTTTTTTGGACCTCGACATAATAATTTCCCCCTTTTTATCCATCCATCTCTACGACATAGTCCAACAAGTTTGTCAAATTGGGTGAGTTCTTTCTAACTCTCCTTACACTCTCAGTTTTACATTTCTATTTTCTTAGTTGTTTGGGTCACTTTCCTTATTTAAATTAGACATTTATTTCACTAATTTACTTCTTAGATTAACTCTTAAAATACTTATTTTAGTTAATCAACTATATATATCATCTCGTAATGAGTGCTTGAGGGGATCGAGTAGGATTTGAACCCCGTAGTTGCACATGGTTATCATAGGGTGTCCGGTTGGATTATTAAACTAATTAATGCCGAATTAATCTATGAAAATTAATTAATAATTAAATACATCAAGATAATTAACTTAACGTTGGAATAATTCACCAATTTCGTGAATGACGTTGTTCATTTAAGCATAAAATAACTTAAAAGGATTATAACTCTAGTATCTTTGGAATTTAATTGTTGTGTGTTAAATTCCGTGAATGCATTAACTATAATTAATGAGATAAAAATTCTCTTAATTTTGTAGAATTAAATAGTGGTGTGACACCTATTGTTGATGATGTAACCTATAGAATTGGTTATAAGTATTTATTGCGATATGGTTTTTCTATCTCGGGACTTGGATGCGGTGGCCAATGTATCATTGAGCTCATTTATCTCCCTAAGCAACTTAATAAATCCAAAATAGGATTCTCCCCTTGTTCATGCAGGGCCCTTTCTCCAGGAGACCCACTTTCTTCTATCTAAACACGTATATGAGGTCTATACCACTTCACATTCATATACACTCCAATTAGTTCATTTGTACCTCATTGATGCTACTACCTCTCATAATGTGCCTTCTTTATATGAAATTCACAATGAAGAGGATCTCCTACGATAAATTGACACTTATTCTCCCTTCCCTTTGCATCATTACAAAAATTATTACCCCGTTCTCTACACGTTACCACATAAATCGGTGAGATTAACCCTTATAGTGTACATAATAATGCTCATAATACCATTTCCACCCAACCATACGTTAAGGATCGATCCACATTACTTAATGAAGAAACTATACCATATAATGTAGGAAGTGATGACAACCCACATATAGTTATTTTGGCCACCTCTCTTACCGATAATAAATGCATTGATATTCAAAAACTACTACATGAATCACTACTATCATATTCCACAAAATATCGTCTTTATCGTAGACATGCATCCTCTGTGTAACCTTCATTATTTATGATCGCTCCATAGTTAAATTTAGGCTATCTTTTGATTCATTACACAACTAGATGACAAAACCCAAACCTTCACCGATTCATGAAAAAAATATACCACGTTTGCATAGGATGAAAAATGTTAGTAGGATATTAATGATATAAAAGATTATTTACTTAATCCACCTATCTTGACTCCTTTTCCGATTAACAACTACTATTTTATATCTCGACTATGTTTCATGCCCGATGATATTGCTTGATCAACATGATGCAACATAGTGTGAATGTGACATTAATTATATTAGTCACACCTTAATATTTTATAAGTGCAATTACATCTACATTTAAATATTATGTTTAGGACATATATATGTCACTAATAAATTACACTATTTCATGATCAATCCCAAAATTCATGTCATTATTAAAGTTGATCCTTTACACTACTTACTTTCTCAAACTCATTTATCAGGTCATATTGCGTGTTGGGTCATGTTTCCTACTAAATTTAAACTTAAATTTGTTCCACAAAATCCATTAAAGGATAGGTAATCGCGATCAATTAGCCTAAGATCCTATAAATGATCTTTTCCCAATTTGTGATGATTTTCATGATGACTTCACCGCTTATATCACTAATGTTGATATTTGGATGATGTATTATGATAGATCTTGATGTACCCTGGAGCTAGAGTTGGTATTGTCTTTATCACACCACATGGTGAGATTATGCCCCTTCCATACGCCTCTATTTTCTCTTACAAAAATTATATTTTTGAATATGAAGCCCTCATATTAGGTTTATCTTTTGTATGCTCCTTATTATACATCATCTTCAAATTATTGGTGACTCTCAACTCATTTTTAATAAGATCAATGGTACATACCAAAAAAAGAAGAAGAAAAATTCATACCATATCATACAATTGTTACTAATATTCTCATCACATTCGATTCATACACTATTACAGAGTTTACCCCACAAATAAAATCGAAACATTGATGTTATAGCTAGTGTCATTTATCTTATTCCCTTAGACATTACCGATGACCATGTTACATTCATCATTCATCATTTGTGACATCCCTCTCTCAAATCTCGTAGCACAAAGGCTTTGTAATTTATTTTTGTTACACATAACATTGACAATCTAAAATGGTATACTAATATATAACTTCCTTTAAGGTGGGCCTTACTAACCTACATCTCTCACATGAGGCACAATGACTACCCATGGTGCTACAAGATAAGTTGTTGTTGGAATTTATTTGTTCAAACATGATATTTATGGTAATATCCTCCAGTTGTCAGGAGTGAATTATATTCAACATTATTTATCCTCGGATACATGATAATATATATGACATACATTCTATTGAAAAAACTATGGCCCAAAAGCTACTACACCAGGGATACTATTGGACAACCATGGAGTAAGATTGGTTGGACTATGCTAAATGATGTGAAAAATGCCAATGTCATAGTAATATCCATCATGCACCAACATAAGATTTATAATCCATTTCATCCCCTAGCCCTTATACTTATGTGGCTTTGATCTCATTGGCAAATTCAATCCAGAATCAACTAAAGGACACAAATTTATAATCACTGCTACTAAATATTTTACTAAATGGGTTGAGGCTGCTCCTTTACACACCACTACTGGTGAATATATTTACATATTTCTCAATACACATATCATTACCAGCTTCATGGTTCCTTTTGAAATTATTAATAACAATGGAACATCTTTTAAAAATAACGTTGTTATTTTTTTTATTGTAAATATAATATTAAACACACATTTAATATAACTTATTATCCCCAAGGTAATGGCCAAGTCAAGGCTATCAATAAAAAACATTAAAGTTATATATAAAACTATTGATAGATGAGGTGTTGATTGGCATAATCAAATGTTATATGACCTTGTCCCTACCATACAAGTTTGCACACCTCCACCAATTCCATGTCATTTTATCTTGCATTTGATACTAAAGAAGTCATTCCTTTGGAACTCGAAATCCCATCTTTATGCATGTCTCTTTGAAATATTCTCCAAGACAATGAATATTGGGAGCGATGCTTACATGAACTCGAAATTTTTGATTCTCATCATGTACATGATTTAGAAGATCTTTGTGCTTACCAAACATGCATCAAGTGCACTTATCATACTAAGTTTCATCTGTGAAAATTTAACATCGTCAATTTAGTGCTCAAATAAAATCAAAAGAACACTAATGCAAAGCCCTCTCTAAAAGGAAAATTCAAACCTAATTGGCTTAGCCAATATGTTTTTAGAGAGAGACTTGGCTAGGG
Source organism: Taxus wallichiana var. yunnanensis (assembly GCA_018340775.1). Taxonomy (NCBI): domain Eukaryota; kingdom Viridiplantae; phylum Streptophyta; class Pinopsida; order Cupressales; family Taxaceae; genus Taxus; species Taxus wallichiana. Next base: position 406,338,503 of record CM031240.1, on the reverse strand, counting down.
TGTCTATTGCCTCGCAACCCTTCCGGGAGAACCTCTTAACATTCTAATGAACATCATGCACCTTAAGAAATACTATACCTAGCCACATTATATTCCACACACTTTGGAATATATTACTCCCCTCGCTACTTGAAGATGCAATATTTTTCTAGGTTTAAACATGACTGTTGAGGGCTTACTTACCTACATAGAACTCACTTTGAAGACATATACTTTGGGGTAACCTTAATCTCATCTCATATTTGTTCTATTTCATTTTCAAATATTAAAAAAATACAAAAATATTAGATTAGATCTTCATATTTATATTGCAAATTACCATTTCCAAGGCAATAAACATAGAGGAACAATTCTATCTGTTCTCTCATGGAACACAGGATAACATTGACTAAACTTATCTTATTTTATAGGTCCTGACATTACTCCAATAAAAGGAAACAAAAATATGGAACAAGGAACAATCTCAAGCACAAGACTCTTCAAAAATACAATATCCAAGGAAAAAATGTAAACATCATTTATACTACACACATAAGGTCACCCCTAGGATCCTTATCCTCTTCTAGATTCCATGATACACATTCTATAATCTCTATTTGAAACAGTATCAATCAAAATCCTCATTCAACACATTATCAGTTATAACTCCCTTCAGCTCTCCACAAGGTATGATATTCTTATCTACTTTATGCTACTGAATATTCATTCACCAGCATAAAGTGGGGAAATGTAGTCATAAAATCACACACTTTCTATTTACATCACACCTCTAAGTATGTCATTATATACATGATTCCTAAGCAATAAAAATAAACATTAACAACACTTGTTTTAATTTTACATTGCTTTATCCATTTTGATACTCTTGATATTTGCTTTTCTTGAATGGTCACTTTACTTTTGGACATTAGACAACACATGACCCAAATCTATATTTCCTATTTTATCCTCTAAGCATCCCAAACACTATCACCCATTAGGGACAGGAGGTCACATGTGCTACTTTCCCTTTGGGTGCCTCTATCCTTTTCCCTATCTTTTCAAGTTTGAAATGCCACATCATTTGATATCTTTTCTAAAGTATTTTTATCACTTTGGGTCAACCTTTTTGGTTGTTAATGATGAAATTAAAATAAGGGAATCATATAAATACATGAATTACTCACTATTATTAGAGGCAAGAGGGAAATTTGGGCTATCACTTACTATCTACTACTTTGGAAAAGAGTAACAATCAAGGACTACATTTGAGCTGCATGTTTCGTTAAATAGGAGGGGATATTTCTAAATTCCATCTCACACATATATCTTGGGGGAAAATTATTTGTATCCCACTATCTTTGTGTGAATGGCACAAAGGTAACCTAGCTTCAAATGATATAATTCAATCACACACACACACACACATACACAAGAACTACATAGAGTTTGAAATGTAGTGCAATTCTCGGTGACAATCATATGGAGGTGACCACTGAGGTTAGTTTGAATCAAACATATTCATTATTTATTCCTTATAATATTTTCTTGAGCCTTGTGTAAGTAGATAGGTTTTTTTTAGGAACATGTGTGACACATTAACCCTAAAAATAGTGGATATAATAAACAATGATAGGAAGAAGATAATTTTTTACCCTAAAATCAGAAAAAGTAGAGCACTTTCTAGGACACTGGCACCTAGGGTGGTTTTGTTTGAAGAGGTTCCAGATTCTATTTTCTTAGAGATAGATTACACAACCTAGTTCTAGCCTTTCCAACTTATTTTCCATCCCATAATTAATTTGTATCTCTTGTTACAAGAAAAGTCACTCTTTTCTCCCATCTTGCATAATTGCGCATACTTTGTATGATAGATCTTGTTTATTATTGTTATATATATTTGATCTCAGTCCTTTGTTTAAGATTTGAATTTTTTTAAATCATATACAAGGATGGCCTATTAGAGATCATACTCCCCACAAATGGTATTGGTGATTTTGAATTTAGATTCCAATGTGGGATATGTGGATGCAGAGGTGAATGCACTAAATTTATTTTTTTCTAAGTGTTTCAAGATGAATATGTGAGGTAGAAGCCTCCGATTTGGGTTCTAGGGAAAGCATATGCCCTATTTGAGTGGCCAGTAAATGCTCTGTAATGGGAAAAGGATTGTGGGTCACCAAGAATCATAAGATATTGACCCTAGTAGTGTAGCTTGATGCATTGGTGAAAAATGGAGGGGATGACCTACATGTCATGGATTTGTGGGTGACTAAGGAAGATTTTTTAGGGAAAATGCAAATCAATAACATGGAACTGGGTTTCTTGTGTAACATGCCCAACTTCCAAAAGTAGAGTAATTTTCCCCTATGAATGTCGTTTAGTATTATCATTGGCATTGATGGTAATGATATTAGGCTCAATATCAATGTTAGTATGTCCTAACTATTTAGCGATCCTCAAAGTGTAGATATTTAAAACAAATTCATTTTACACAAGCACCCATTTTGCTTTCTTGTGGGCTATTATGACTTCAATGTACAAAGATAAATTATGGATATAGTTTTCTAGTAGAATCTCTATTTGGATAAATATAATTTTATCTAATAGTTTGATTTGTGTGACCAAGGCTTGGAAACGTAAAGGGTCAATGTATTTTAGAAATATTGAATCTTGGAGGGTCTTATAGAGTATATGTTTATGAATAATGGATATTTTGAGAAGATATAAGATAGAAATATTTAAACACATTTTCTCAAGTTTATCTAAGAGATGAAAATGACCATCCAAAAGAGTAGATAAAGGGGGTCATGAGATAGTAATGTGAGTGCGTCACATTTAAATTACACACTCTTGGGATTTTATTTTGATAGTTACAAACTAGCTAGTGACTAGTTGAATATAGATAATCAAAAAATCAAAAGGATGTGATGTGTTGGTAATAACTTGATTTGTGTTATTACCCGTGAGAATTGACCTTAATCTAGAATATATTATGTTTTTTTTTTATCTTGGTAAATAATTACTTTATATATCTCAAGCTAATTGTTTTGTGACTTGGTAGGTTCTTGGGAAGCAAGCTCTATGTCCCCTGTGATCCAGTAAATCATGGATGTAGTTCTTGAGTTTCATGCATCAATCAATACCATGGCCCTTAACATGATTATACTTGCAATACTCACCGTATTTATACCATGATGTGTTTGACATGTTTTTGTTGAATGGTCTGGTGTTAGGAAATCTGACCATATTTGTTAATTCAAGTTGACATAGGATATATGACAGGATCCAAAAAGTGGGGCATAGTCCTAACATTTTTTATTTATCTTGGGTGGTCCCGAGAAAGTTTCAATTTGGGGTATTTTGGACCATTTGAATATGCTTGGAATCTATTATTCCATCACCCACAATATTTTTATTTTTATAAATAATTTAGTTTTATTGATGGTTTTGGTATCATAGTCCCTTCAGAAGGGTTTGAAGAATCCATTGGCTAAGAGGGCATTTTCAATTTGAATACCCTTTGATGACTTATTTGAATATTCTCACAAGTGAATTTTTAGATGAAAAGTAATCTCAATGTGTAAGTTAGATACAAATATGCTTATGAGCTATAGTTATAGGATAAAGCAAGGGAAGAAGATAGATAATCCTCACCACCATTGTAAGAAAGTATAAACTTATTTATTAATACGTTGTTTGGAACTCAATAATTAGATCATGGTGATGTCAATCTCTTTATTAAAGGGGAAATGATAAATAAATATATGAAGGTGTAAATTTATCCCTTTGTAATGTGGAGAAATTAGTCATGATATTAGCTTCCTAAGCTATGTGGGAACAATCAAATGAGGTAACTACAACTTTAATGAATTTATGACAAGCCATGAAGAATAATTTAACATGATCCCAAGGGTAACCCTTTCCATGATATTTATCAAATTTTGGGTAGTCAACTATAGGTGGAAAAGGTATATCTAGAGTTTTCATATTGTATGGGTAAGGGAATAAATATTCAAAATGATATTTCTTGTGATGTCCACCATTGCTTTCCAATAACCTACAAAGCATATCTTTCATTGATTACCATTCTTTTTTGAATGAATTGCCTCATGAGGTTGTAAATGGTATGTAGATGCAGCTTATCTTAGAGGCTTCACTTTGTGGTTGGTTGTATGATACACGTCATGAGTTTCTTTAAGTTTTTCATTGTAGGTGAACCTAGGTTTCTCTGTATGGATATATGAAGATAAGCTTTACTGCGTGGTGATTTATCACTTATAGTTAATCTTGAAATGTAACTTATTTCTTACATGATGTGTAGAGTGGATCCTCATCCTCCTTTCTTGCATCCTAATATAGTTTAATGAAAGGTATATGATTACCAACTTTAGACATTTTGGGAGGTATGTGCACATCTTATTCTTCTTTGTGATCTTTAGGTTTTTAGAAGTATATGCATGTCTTTGGTTCAAGATGTTTTGTCTTATCATCCTATCAAATCATGTTGGTAGGGAAAGTGAGATCAAATTTAGAGGGAATATTGCACCTAATTTAACCAAGTGAAGAAGGATTTTTCCTCGTTTTGGTATAGGAAGTTGTCTACTTGTGTCAAATTGTCCTCAAATAAATCATGTGGTCTTTTATACTCTCCCCACTCTGATCAATGAGGATAAATATTAAGATAGATTTTGTAAAATATCATCGAGGAATGGGTTACGTTGACATCCTCATGACATAATCAAGTGATTGGTGTCATGGTGGTGTGTGAATCTTAAATGATTTTTTTGAATACGTTTGTTTTGGATTGTAGGAAGTTCTAGGTCTATTTGAGTAGTACAATAACTATAAAAATGTGTGATTGAATCTATATTTTGAACATTTTTATTATTGATGGGGATTTTAGATTAATCGCACAACATAATAGATGCAAATTGGATGTTTTACCTAGTTTTTATGCTTTATTGATCTTCCTAATGGTTACAAAATTGATTTTTACCCAATTTTGGATGTTTAAATTTTCCTAAGGAAATATAGGTAAATTTGGGATGCATAACAGTGTAAATAGATATTTTGCATATTTTTGGATGTGAAATTTTCCTAAGAAAGTCTTGGTAAATTTTGGTAGAATAACGATTGTAAATGGATATTTCACCTAGTTTTGGATATGATTTTTTCCTAAGGAATCCTAGGTAAATGTGGGAAACATAACAACTATAAATGGAGATTTTACCTAGTTTTGGATGTGTAATTTTCCTAAGGAATTCTAGGTAAAATTGGGGCAACATAACAACTGTAAATAGATATTTTATCTAGTTTTGGATGTGTAATTTTCATAGGGAGTTCTAGGTAAAATTGGGTAGCATAAAAATGTATTTATATCAATCAACCAAACTTTGGAAAATTTTAACGTGGGAGGTAAAAATGGATGCTCAAATTTTGATAGATTTTTAGACTATTGTGTTTAACAAATGAGGCTAAAATATGGCAGAGTATAAGCTTTTGATATAAGATAGACTTAGTCCAACTCAAGAAGAGTTTTTCCTTATTTTATTATTTAAATAAGGTTTAATTAGACAAATTCTCACCTTTTCGGGTTGGAAAATAAAGGTTTGATTTGGATAGAGTAACATGTTTTTGTTTGTTTACACATAATTTTTAGAGAAAGTAAAAAAAACACAACTTAGACTAATTTTGGCTACCTATCTAGGATAAATAAGGTTTCTAGGGGCATCTTTAATATACATTTTTATCACTTGAGACACAAGTCTATGAAATAAGGTAATTTTTTCAAACGGAATGGCTCAAAGGGTCAAATCCCCCCTCCTCTTCACTCTAGCAAATTTAGTGGAGCTGTATGAAAAAATGATAAATATTTCTTGTGGGGTTCAGTATGAGACCTATGTATTGGAGGAAAATGCACCCCTCACTTCATAAGATCCACTTAAAAGTGATCTCCTACCTAGCAAAAAATGATTGATATTCCCAAGAATTTATATATCCCATTATCACACAATATTTTTCCAAATAACTAGGTAATAATTCCTTAGCCACCTAACCCTACTAAATAAAAAGTGTCTAACTATTTCTAATTTCTAATATCACCTTGCAATTCAAGGAAAGAGCGTATGTAATTGAGAAAAGGTACAAAAATATTGAAATATGTGAGAGGGAAAAAAACACCCCAAAGATAAAGTGGATAAGATAAAGGTTAATCCAATATATAATGTTTTTACTTGAAATCTAAATGGTTTAGGAAATGATTAATATAATATATAAATTTTTATAAATTAATTTAATTGATTAAGGTAATGATAAATCTAATTTTATATGCAAAAATGAAAGTGTTATGTCCGAATCAAAAATAACCAAATTACCAAGAAAGATAAAGAAAAATACTAGAAGACAACATTTTTTTGTTTAATTGTTTGTTTGTTTGTTTAACAATGATAATATTTGACAAGTAAATATGGAAATTTGCATACTAATATTAGTAGTTTTGAAAACAAAAAACAATATATCACAAATAATAAAGTGGAAAAAAGTGAGACAAAGGAAAACCTAAGTTATCTCGTCATGAGGCCATATATACGCAGAGAAAGTCGTTAGTTTTCAAGAGTGATTCAACTAACAACAAAGTCACTACAACATATCACAAGGCCACCGAAAGTATAACAACTTTTCCATAGTTTGTAGTGAGACCACTAATACAAGACCGTTACAAAATGTAACAAGTATTCAAAAATAGACAATGAATACACTAAACAAAATAACAAATTCATGGTTTAGAGCACTTACCTTTTTTTTCACCTCTCAAAGATCACTTTTTCTAGAAAAATTGCTACCCCATCCTAGCTATAGACTGCTGCCACATCAAAAGCATGATAAAAATTACCTACAAGTTACAAAAACATAATAAGTATTCATGGTAATCAAAATTTGCCTATAAGATAAGAATTCAAGCCCAATAATTGAAAGGTAATAGTAAAAATTGCTAAGTAGTGCTAGAAATGAGATAAACAAATGTTAAAATGAAAAAAAAAGAGAATATCTAAAATTAACTAGACACTTTGTAATAGAGTGAGACCATTGTGAGGTACATTGATGCTACTTGGTGATTGATGATTTTATTACTCAAGAGCCCAAAACCATTGAAAATTTAAGTCATCGTATAAACCAATGAGATTACTTGGTAACCACAAGGCCATTGTATGACACTATAAAGTTGTTGAAATATGTAAATCCAATGTATGGTACTATAAAAATGTTGAAAGAGGTATGCATAGAGAGTTTAAAAACATGGCAAATCTGCCAAGAGTTGAGGTGAGGGCATTGTATACTAGTGCAAATGAGCAAAAATCTTGAAAGAATGGAAACCAAGACAAAAGACCAAATAGGATGCATTTTTCTTGTCAAGTCCAAATTTTGGTAGCACCTAGCCTCCTTAATACCTACCAAAAAAACTCAATATTACCAAACACAAATAAAGATAAACAAAATCATGGAATTTTAACACAAAATCAAAGAAATTGAAGAAAAAATTTCATGTGAGAGAAAGGGTGTCACACTTTTCGTGCCATATGCATGAATGTAAATGAACATAGATAAACTAAGATAGGATTCAAAAATAAGTAAACCCTTCTCTATTTTCAATTACAAATACATCAAGATAAATCTAAGAAAGAAAGAAAAATAAATTGGATGAACATAAATATCCCTTCGATGTGTGGATTTTCTTTGAAATGTGGGTATCTTTGTGAGATGAGTGCAAACCATTAATGTTTTTGATCCAATGAGGGAGCTTAGTGAAGGAATATATCTCCTCAAAATGTTCCAAAATTAATATTTTATTATCCTATTACTACTTCAATGAGGCAAGGGTTTTCTCACTTTTGCAAGCTTTCTAGTAATAGAATGTTCTTATGAGAAAATGGATGTATATGTCTTGCAAGGACATGGTGTGTTTTGGGAAGGTTGTTTTTATATCTTACTTATTTGGGTGAATCAAAACTATTAATTAATGTGGGATAATGGATATGTATAATTAGGAGTGGATAAACATGATTAGAGGTAATTAATTAAGATTAATGACCCATGGGAATTAGAGGAGGCTTAATTAATCACTTGGGATTAATTAATAGGCCAAGATTAGCTTGTAGAAGCTATTTAGAGGAAATGTAGAGGAAATTTAGTGGGTTTAGAGGGGTTTGTGAGAGGGATTTAATTAATAAAGGGTTATTAATTAAATAAAATATGGGTAATTAATTAATAATGGGTAATTAATTAATTAGAAGGCAATTTTAGTTAACAAAGTGACATTAATAAACATTCAAGAATTAATTTATGATGACATGTAATATTCTTTAATAAATTGAAGGTTTATAATAATATGGTGACGAAGGGAAAAAAATTATTTTAATTTTAGTATTAAAATTACGCAACAAAACTAGTTGTCTACACTCCCTATCTGTGGAAAAATTAGAAATTTGGAGCAGGGTGTAGAATCCATTAAATCATAATAGAACATGGTTTTAATCTCATATTGTATTTACACAAGCCTTAGTTGATTCAAATGAAATATGTGGAATTATATAGAAGGAATGTGAGTTATTTGATAAAATACCCGTTAGAGCTCAAAATTCACCATGCCCTAGATCAACAAGAGAGATGAAGGATTTTGAGGCAACTTGACTGTCTCCAAGTTGTGGATTTTTTTCTTGAGACATATTATTGTGGAATATTGGATTCCTCTACTAATTTATAATGTTAAACTACTCCTACAACTGAAAATGTAACTATCTAATTCTAATATAATCATCCAAAGGATCAATGTTAGAATAAGATGCATGAAAAATGAAATCCTAAGCTAAAAGAGGTGATAACACCTTGAAAGGGTTGTGTTGGTACTCATTCCGAGCCCTTATAAAAATCAAGTTGATTCCTATTAAATCTTACCTGTACCTTAAATTTTTCTTCACATAAACTCTATGACCCCAAATAATTTCTTCTTAAATACATGTGGAGTCAAAATGAGACTATGTTGAGTGAAATTTGTAGTATTGTTCATACACTAACTATTTCAATAGGTTTGCATGATCTATGGGATAAAAAATGGTGTGACTAGTTTGAGATAAATATGCTTAAGGCTCAAGGTGTTGGCTATGGATGCAAGAACAAGTGAGGAAGGATTTCTTCCTTTGTAAAAACTACATTTCATTAATGTATGTAAAAATACAAATTCATTCCTACCTGCAAATGAAGTGGCATCCTCTAGGGTCTTCTTTGCATTGGTGGAGATATCAAACATATTTAAATTTTGTGCACAAATGCAAAATTTGAGTATTTCACCAACTCGCACTCGACTATGTTGTGGAATATTTTAAAAAAGCATCAAGCCTCTCATAGATCTTTGTAGTTTCTCATTTTATACAAAAATGCAAACTACATCCTAAGCCCCACACCCCACAAAGGACACGTGTAATCATAGTGATGCAAGTAGGTATCGGGAATCTCATGAGTATTTACACTTTACAGTTTTTCACTTCATGCAAAAATTTAAAATACATTAAAACCTTCAAGGCCCCGACAAAGGACATGTGTTGTCCTGTTAATGTAGTCCCCTACCAAGCACATCGGTCAACTTTGAAATTTTACACTTTTTGATTAATAAAGAGAATGTGAAATATGCCCCGAGCTTCGCTCCCCACTAAAAGGGACATGTGGATGGTTCTCATTCAAATGAGAAAATGAAAGAATCAATGGCTAGGATTGGCTATGATACACTTATGGCTTCGCCATTAATGTTTCTCATATGAAGGAGTATAGATTTAAAAAATTTCTACGTATTTTACACATTTTCTATCTTGTGACAAAATTGAGAGATCTAAAGCCCTAAAGTAATGAAATTTGATTTCTATATTGAACCGGTGGATTATAAAGACTGATGTTGGAAAAAATTAAAGAAATCATTGTGCATATGTGACTGGTATTCTAAATAAATATACACACTCAAGTAAGTCTCCAAGAAAATTTAAATATTTCTTAAAGTTTCTCATTTATTCATAAGGTTTTTAAGAAGCATATGTGGTTTGCATTCCTCCTCCCTTACTTGGTCTTTACATTGACTTCATAATACCTTAAATAACAATTACCTTCGATTACCCATCAATATGAAAGATAAAAACAAATGAAACCGTCATTACTTTGCATATTACAAGCAATTTAGATGAGGTAACAGACACTAACCTAGGGAATGTCGACTTAGAGGATTTCCTAAAAATATTGCATGCCTTAACAAAAGTGATTCATGGCAGAAATTGATGTCGTTGGCATTGATTTGGCTACTACATTCCCACCCTCAATACATTTCCGGAATTAGTATGGACTTGTGCTGAAAACTAAAACTTGGAAACCAAGGAAGTAGTGTATGGAAGTGGTGATAGATTCCCTCTTTGTCACCCGAGACAATTAGAATAATATTAGGATATCCTTAGGTTGAGGGGCTAGTAAAAATTGACATATAGTCAGCACAAAGCACATGGAATTATAAACACACCGAATATTCAAAAATTATGAACACTCAATTGTTGATAAAGAACAAAGGTTCTTCTTCTAGGGTCCCAAAAACGTTCACCAAATCACACTTTGTGGAAGAATTTGAGGACATCATTACTCTACTAAGTAGGATTGTAGGTTTGAAGTCAACTTATTATTTCCAAGAATGGATGTTTAGTTATATCCAACTCATTCTGTGTAGCAATAAGAAGGTTTGTTGGGAAAATTTCATAAGTACTTGAATCCATGATCAACATATTAAGATGGTAATACAAATCGGAGAGGGCACCGCTATCAGGTGTGCATGTCACAAATACCTCCTTGCTATCTCAATAATAAATTATTTCACCTCCCATAGGGTATATGATGTAGATTCTCATTGAACTGGAAAATCACAAGGGGAATTTTGAAAGATAAGTGATTTTTATTTGCACCTATTATATGTACTTTTAGACTAGAATGGGAGCAATTTAGAATATTTGCAACTACCAAAAAGGAAATAAATGAGTATGGATGCTACTTTATCCAATTTATATTCTTTACTTACATGAGGGTAAGTGGTTTCTAGGGACACCCTTTTATGCTTCCTAGATACCTAGATGATAAATGGGCACTCTTAGAACTCTCAAGGAAATTAGAAAAAGTGCATAGATTATTAGCTGGAAAACACAAGAACAACATCAAGTTCCCCATTTCAATAGGGAGATATCTTGTTAGAATTTGAGGATTCTAATAAATACAGATTTAATCAACTTACATATTATATAATGTTACAATAAATATTTAAATAAAGATTACATCATAACATAAGTAAATAAAGAAATACTTACATGAAATAAATAACACAAGTGACATAGTATTTATAGTGGAAAACCCCAATAGGGTAAAAACCACTTTGAAAATAACATTTTACTTTAGAGAACTTATTTTACATCCAATAAGATCACCTCCTCCTTTGAAACCCTATTTACCAAGGGTAAAACCAAATCACTTGATTTGCACACCTTTGATATATTTCCGAATATATCAAATGAGGACCTAAAGTCCTTTTTATATAAGGTGATAAGGTATGTCTCCCAACCTACCTTTTCAACCTAAAATGGTTGACACATACACCTAGGTTTATAATATTTAATATTAGAAATATAATCATTTCATGATATTAAATATTTAACCTAAAGTATATACCTAGGTTAGCATATTTAATAATAGAAATAGAAATATTTCATATTATTAAATATTAACCTATATATTAGTGATGGACCCATATATATTAAGGGTTGGCTAGACCACTTAATCATTATGTTCCAACACTCCCCCTTAATGTTAAGTGGGATAACATAACATATGCCAATAGATTACCTACCCATGGTACACTACAAGATTTACAATCCTTAAACCATAAAGGTTTTAGGCTAGCATATCAGTTGAAGGAATTATAACACCTTCATCATACTCAATTTACCTTTTGGTACAAAAGGATTTTAAATCCCAAATATCATCCCATGATTAGTAGATAAGTATTATTTGTGAGTTTTATATATTCTCACATATTCTCATAAACTTTTATTGAACCTAAGCATATAGGATTCTTTTACAACCAAGGACCTCCTTAACAATATGCTTGTACTGGATGTTTACTAGTAAACTCAATAGCACTAAAGAGTTTACTGAAGACCACCTTTAAGATATTTCTACACTTCTTTCTAAAAAATAAGTCAAGGAGGTATACATGCTCGAAGTTCTTTTACACTTGCCTGAAGGTATTTTTACAAAAACCAAGTTCCATTAGGAGGTGACATTTTATGCACACTCCCCCTCAATGGCAACTTCAACAATTCAAGTTTTTCACTAAAGTGACAAAACTTTATAACACTTAGTGAATTTGTGAATATGTCAACAACCTACTCTTTAGTCAACACAAACTTGAGATTTATGTCATCACTTAGCACCTTCTCACGGGTGAAGCATATATGTATCTCAATGTGCATCGTTCTCTGATGTTGAACAGATTCCTAATCAAGAGTAATAAAACTTTGGCCACTACATAGAAGAGGAATATTTCCTTTAACTTCCATGTGTATCTCTACCAATAACCACTGTAGCCACATGGCTTCTTTACTTCTTCCATTGTACTTCTCTACCTCAGTAGAAGAAATTGAGACTATTGATTACATTTGTTGTTCCAAGTAATGGTTCCTACACCAAAAAAACTTGAACACATATCTAGTATATTTTATAACACAACATCAGTATGGTTAGAATCACAAAATCCATATAAGATAGCATTTTCATTCTTAGTATAATGCAACCCATAATTGATTATTCCTTTAATATATCTAAAAATTTTTTTTACAAGATTTCAATGATCTTTAAAAAAGGTTCCTGCATAAACCTTGAAATAATTAAATCATCAGATAGGAAATATTTGATCTATTTATAGTTAGATAAATAAAGCTATCAACTAATAATGTATGTAAAATAGGATTAACATTTTCATATGTAAATTTAGGGTCAATATTTATTCCAACTTCCATTAAAGTAGAAAATGGTTTATAATCAATCATAAGAAAATTTTTCAATACAATGGTTGCATATTATGTTTTGAAAAATAACAATAAAATGAAATACACTCATACAAAGAACATGATGTGAGAGACCTAACTCATTCATTTAAAAGTATTGCTTCAATTTCTCTTTAATCCTATGAATTAAATCATAATTGTCACTAGTCATAAGAAAATCATCAACATATATACATATAATGATAATATGTGATCCTTATTTCTTAATGAATATATCATTGTTAGAAGAAACAAAAAAACCTAATAGTTTAAAGAAGGAAACAATTTTTGCATACCAAGCTCTAAGATCTTGTTTTAAACCATACAAGGATTTCTCAACTTACAAACATAGTTTTCTTTACCAGTTTCTTCAAATCCTTTAGGTTGAAACATGTAAAGTTATTATTTTAAATCACAATTCAAAAAAGTATTTTTCTTATCCATTTGGTGGATTTCCCACCCAAATTGAGTGGAAATTACAAATAAGGCCATAACAGTACTCATTTTAGCTATAGGGGAAAATGTCTCAACATAATCAATACCAGGTTTTTGATTGAAACCTCTAGCAATAAGTCTAGCTTTATGTTTGTTAATACTACCATCAACATTATACTTTACTTTGTATATCCACCTAGACCCTATAATACTTCGTAGTTCAGGTTCATACAAGGTAATTAATGCATGGTACATATGATAGATTTTGGTCATTTTCCTAAGGTTAATAGAATTTGAACTTTCTAACATAGATTGAGCCCAATTTAATTTCTTATCTAGGAAGATAAGAGTTTTAGAAACATCTATAGCATCAAAACATCATCATGACCATTTACTAAATTAGAATCAAAACCATCATTTAGAAGCATTTAATGAAGTAAATTCAAGAGAAAAAGATAACACATGTAAACCTTTCACTAGATTATATCTATAAATTTCATATAAGCTTCGATAATTAACATGTCCTAACCTTTCATGCCATAGTTTTGAATTATTCAAACTCTGAGATATAAAACAAGATGCAGAAGATAAATCATCAAAAATATATAGACCATTTCTTTGAATTCCTTCAACTATTATACTCTCATTACTATCCTTGATATACTAAGTATCCTTCATGCATGGATTCTAGTTGTGTCCATACCTCTTTTAGATGTTTGATATTACCAATGTGTAGAAGGTACTCATCGTTCACATTACACAAAATCATAGAAAGAGCCTCTTGCATTCATTGCAAGAATGCATTCATATTATCTACAGTTGCTTGACGACCGGTGAGAGCAACCTCAGATCCGAAACAATCATCTAGAGTTTCCTCACCATAAATTATGTTTTGACCCAAATGTTGTAGTTGGTTTCATTTAGGATCTAGATTTTGTCAAGACAGAAATAGCTAGATGCCATTGTTTTCTTAAACTTGTAAAACACACCCCATTATAATATACAATGTACCATAGAGTTAGATACATATTTATCGATAATAAAAACAACACTTTTAATATAATCATATCTAAATTTTATAGATCTAAAGAAACTATTTGATCATAACTAATTATGTCATTACAATGCATTATAATTAACCTCCCATGATCAAAATAATAACCCGCAATATAAAGGGCTCTGCCTTATACCCTAGATTTATATAAAAAATATTTCCAACCATATAGAAGTGAAGAAGAGACCCCTAAGAATGCATAACTTCAAATTTTTGAAAAACTTTAATGTAGACAAAGATCCGGCCAACTTAAATTTGACGTCTAAATGACCGTCATAATGGTTTTTTTGTGTCTGTCGTGATGGTCATTTGACCGTCAATTTTAACACAATGAAAGTTTCTTGGAACCTACAAGCTTAAATTTGACGTCTAAATGACCGTCATATTGTCTTATGTTTGGTCTACCGTGACGGTCATTTGACCGTCAAATTTAATGAAGCTAAAACTTGTTGTGTATTTCCAGAATGTGAAATTCCAGAATTTATTCTTCTATATAATATTAGGGAGGTTATATTTTAATACATTATAATAGCCTATTATAATTTATAATATAAAAAAATATACACTTTAAAAAAATGTATATAGTTTATAGAATGTAAAAAAACAACATATAGCTCATAAAAATTATAAACTATAGTATATTTTTTGTTATAAAAAAACACAATGACCAAATAAAAACATCGGCCACTTGGTATGTAATTATTATTTTAGGTTTTTATAAACATAAACTATGCCAAGGCGGCCCACATTAATATGACATGATAATTTGGAAACATAAGTTAGGATATTAGTTTTTTTAAAATTAAACATGTCATACTTACCAATGCCATGTGAAAAACCTAAGAAAATTCCATATGATTTAAAAACTACTTAGGTTTTAAGTTTAATTTTTTTATATCTCACTTAGAAAAAAGAATGGGGCCGCTTTAGAGTTGTAATTTTCAAGGTGCCCATTTTTTTAATGAACAAGTATAGGATTAAACTTAGTAATATTGATTACTAAGGCCACCAACCTTCAACTACCCACCATTCACCACGTCGAGGCATTAAGATTAAAACAATGTTTTATAGTTTAGGTATGTTCAAAACATTTTTTTACGGAGCCCATACGAATGGGGTAGTTATAAACTATAGTATAAGAACTATATAAAATATATAGTTTTCAAATTATATAAATTTTAATACGATGTTTATATAAGTTATTATATAAACCTTATTCTATATATTTTTAATTTAAAAAATATAGTTATAGATTAACTATAAACTATAGTTTTTCAAATCAAATTCTTTTAGAGGGGTCCAAAGAACACGAGTATGAATTTACCTTCCAAAATATTTAACCTGCAAACATTTGAAATTATAGAAAACATGAAAATTATTTCATATAGTAATAAATCCTTTCATTTTCTTGTATGTGATTTTCACGCAGTAAATATTTCAAGCCCCCTTTCACTGTGTAAACATTAATCTCCAAAAAAATTAATTCCATATAATTTACAAAATATAAATGAAAGTAAGAATCATATCATATTACATCTCCCCAAACACCAATGCAAACATCAATATCCAAACAAACATTAATTACATATAATTTACAAAATGTAAATGAAAGTAAGAATTATATCATATTACATCTCCCCTCCCCCCAAGAAAATTAGGGATTTAAAATTGAAAAACCCTAAAATGCTTACCGATAATTTAATTGAACAAATGTAGTGCCAAAATAAATTGGGGAAAAAAATAAAGGGACCGGATACTTTTAAATACCATTTCGGGTTGGTTGAAAAAACCCATACACATTAATTAAATAAAATACAAAATATTTGATCTTAATTTATTTAATTTACCTCGCTCTGTTACCATGTTATAATTTGAGGATTCTAATAAATATAGATTTAATCAACTTATATATTATATAATGTTACAATAAATATTACATCATAACATAAGTAAATAAAGAAATACTTACAGGAAATAAATAATAGAGGTGACACAATATTTATAGTGGAAAACCCCAATATGGTAAAATCCACTTTGAAAATAACCTTTTACTTCAAAGAAATTATTTTACATCCAGTAAGATCACCTCCTCCTTTGAAACCCTATTTACCAAGGGTAAAACCAAATCACTTGAGTCAGCACACATGTGATATATTTTCCAAATATATCAAATGAGGAACTAAAGTCCCTTTTATATAAGGTGACCGAGTATGTCTCCCGACCCACCTTTTCAACCTAAAATGGTTGACACATACACCTAGGTTTATAATATTTAATATTAGAAATGTAATCATTTCATGATATTAAATATTTAACCTAAAGTATATACCTAGGTTAGCATATTTAATAATAGTGTTAGTGTGAGTTATCCTATGTGTCCTCCACTCACATTTGGAGGGTCATCTCACATGGGTTAGGTTTAGGGTTTGCTTATGAGTCATGCACTAGGGTTACTCAACACCCTATATGTATCCCTTCATTTGACATTTATGAGTATGCCAAGACACTTTGTTGTCTTTCTCTACATGTACAAGCTTTGTTCTATTATACAAGTTATTTAGTTGTTGATAGATTCTTCCTTGTGATTACGTTGCAGCCATTACGATTCAACTAGAGTGTAACTTCATCGTGGTGCATAGTTTTCGATACGATTCCTCAACTCTTTCAATACCATGTACGATTTTCTGTTACACCAAAAGTTCGAGCTGATGGTGGAGAGGGATCTCATCGTGTTAAACAACTGCTATGCCAAAAACAAAAATATAAATATTTCATATTATTAAATATTAACCTATATATTATTCGATGGACCCATATACATTAAGGGTTGGCAGACCTCTTAATCATTATGTTCCAACATATATAACTTCTACAATGTCATAAAATCTAGGATTCTAAGAGGATATGGACATATCACAGATGGAAAAATTTCTGCCAAGGCCTAATTATGGTATCAGATGGGTGATGAGCTCAATCCTAGGAAGCTCATATGAGTATGAACACCATTATGAAGATTTTTGGATCAATTACATAGATGAAGAAGAGGTTAGACTATGAGATTTATCCATAATGAAATTGTAGATGACCAAAAAATAGTAAGCCAATATTATACTAAAATGAATATGGCAAGGAAACCAATTGAGCCACTTGATTAAAATCAAAAGGAAATAACAAGACTATATACTATAACTCGCACATGCGATGAGGATTAAATTAACATGGCTAATTAGAAAAGTTTTGTATTTTTCTTTACAAAACACTAAGGTACTACAAGAGTATAGGGCTACAAGAATTATTCAAGAAGATCTTCCTCTTTTGAAGGAGGGAGCACACCAAAAATATCCATTGGAAGGTAAAACACCCCAAATTCCTTCCAAGAAGCCAACGATTGGGATGATATAGGAATGGAATACAACCAAAAGTAAGACAGAACCTCCATGTCCCTCTTGACCCAAAAGGTTAAGGAAATAATAATTAAAACCATGAAGGGTGCCCCCATCACTCAGATGTCCTATTGTAGGCTAAGGGAGAAGATGTTTCAAAACCTAAAAAACATGTGGTAGCTCTACCAGGATATTCTATTATATGAAAGATAATTAAGGTATCCCTACCTGATATTGACCCACAACTTAGAGTACAAAGTGTTGAAAAATTGAAATCTAGTCTTGGGTGTTTTGAAAGAGAAAAAATAAATAGGGATGTATACCCCTTGGATAGAGCTACAGAGACTTTAGAGGTGAGAACATCCCGATTGTGAGAGTACATGGAAAATAAATTGAAGAGCTAGAGGTCATTGAATCGGCCCATTAGATGAGGTGCAGAAAACTCTTATTGCAACATTGGCTCATGAAGTAGAAAAATCACAAGTTAAAGTGAGTAATCTAGTCCCATCATCTAAGGTACATGATAATATTTTCTGAGAACATAATCAAGAAGGAAAAACTCCACAAATTGAGATAGTTGAGTTTGAGAAATAAAAGGAAAAAATGTACCATAATCTCATCGACTTAATGCAAAGTTTAACAATGTAAAAGGAGGTTAATAGTACCCCTAGATAATCAGCTAGTATAAAACAAAGAAAATCATGAAAAGGAAGTAGGGGAGTCTAAAGATATCGAATTAGATCCACCCAAAAAGGGGAAAGAATCTCTCATCACAACTAAAACTCAAGGAGTGAAGCCACTAGTTGAGATTGTTGATGTAGATAAATAAGACGCGATACCAATGCACTAATTTTCTTTGATTTATCACTAGGATCGACAATAGTAAAAGAAGAAGATGTCACCTCATTGGAGATCCAATTGAGAGACCAAAAAATACATAATGAAGAGACAAGTATGGAAATTCAATGTGGATAAAATGAAACTACATTGTCAACAATTGGAGCAATGCCAATTGAGAAATAAGTTACTAGAAATCATTGATAAAGATGGTCATTTTTAGATAATTACAACCTTAAGAAGAGGTAGGTACCACAATACCGGAAACACTAGATATTATTTTCAGCACTAATTAGGAAAATTGAAAAAAATCACCAAGGTAATTACAATTCATGAAGTGGTCAAGGGAAAGGAAAAGGAACAAGCTAGTGATAAATCCTAAGAGTAAGTGACTCGCAATGATGGTGATAAAAGAACCTGTAATTGATATACATAAAACAAAGTAAGAAGGAGCATGAGATCCTCAAATTGAGAAAAATGATCTAGTAGTGGGAACTAAAGTCCCATTAATACAAGTACCAATTTTAAAAGTGCCTTATGCTACTTCTCAGTAATTTGTAGTCTACTCTAGCACACTACAAATACTACAAGCTCCAAGAGGGGGAATGCTCCCATAATAGGATGTTTGGGATAACTCCCAAGGCAATAAAAAGAAGTATCTTAGGTAAAGACTATTGATATTGAATTTTTGTCTTCAAGACCCACAAAATCCCTCAAGAAAGTCAAGATATTGTCCAAAACCCATGTTGACCCTCAGGGATACATGACATTGGAGATTTCCACCCCATAAGGAGATATACTAAAATCTGAAATTACAATGAGTGACTACCAAGTCACACATATTCCATTGGGGAAGCTAACTATATATAATTTGAAGTAGTAGGCTACAATGGTCCTTGGAGGCCTTATCAAAAAAATTGATAATGATAAGGAGACCATAATTCAATTAAGAGAAAGGGTTGAGGCCTTAACTAATATTGTGAATAAATTTGTCCAATTGCCTTCAACATCATAAGAACTCACCTCGAGGACACAGATGCTACTTTAACATATGTTGAATATGTCAATGCCTAGAATGCAACTACTAATTAATGTGAAAATAAAGTGATTGAGAAAGGTAACTAGGCCCTAATCAAAGTTGGGGCATGTTAAAAATATATAAAAGAACATGTTGAATATGACACTAAATATATTGAAATATTCCAAGAGGAGTTGGACCAATGGAAAGGAATGCTACCCAAGCTTGAAGGTATAAATACAATTAGTGAAGAGATATTGGAAAAGAGGGAATCATATCCCCAGATGGAAAAGGGGAATATCTCTTGTGTGAAGAAGGAATCAGGATACAAATAGAGGTACTAGAGAAAGGAGTACATAAAATCCGGGAGGAGAGGAGAAAATCACAATATTATGTCAACGACATTTAATTTTATATATAAAGAATGCTTCCCATCCAAGGGATGTATTCCCTGTAAATATAAATGTAGAGAAACTGGTTGAAATACTCAAGGAACACGTTGTAATAGGGATTGAGACCCAAAAATTATTCGATTACTCCTTTATCCAAAGCATTATGAATTTTGAAAATTATATTGAAACATTAACTGAAAGAATAAAGAAAAAGAGTGTTTCTACAGAATGGATGAATTCTTCTCTAGGTAAGAAGCAATCTTTTGCTTCTATGCGCAGTCCAAATGAGGAATATATCCTAGAAATTTTCAAAAATTAGAATGCATATAGAGACAAACCAAAATAATCAAAGGAGGTTGAGGTTGTTGAACTTAATCAAGTTTTGGCTTGTTACCTATCCCTATCTCTTCTTTCTTAAATTTTTCCTTCATTCTTTACTATCTAGTTTTTTTATTTCCAAAATTATGAGTCGAAATAAAACACTTAGCAAATTCAGGTGAAGTAGTTTAAAATAAATCATTTATAAAATTCCATGCAAAATGTGTACTATTTGTATCTACTGAAAAAAAAAAAAATAGGGATTCTATAGGGGCCCCGCCTTGGAATTTATATTATTAAATTTGTGTACATTTACAAAAGGTTTTGTAACTAGAATACGGTAAACTAATGACTACAAATTCCTCTCTATAAGAAGGAATACAGATGAACAATTTATTTTTCTTGAACTCAAATTCCTTATGTTCTGGGCCCCAAACACATATTGTTTATCTCCTGCTAGATTATGAGACATGCACTTATCCATGAGTTCTTGGATTCCTACCCTCAGTCCTTCTAAAATCCCAACCAATTCCAACTTCTTCTTATAAGAAAAATCCCATTAAAGAAGGTTGAGCCCTCCTATTAAATACGTCTTAGTACTTGACAAACACTAGTTTTAGAAGACGAAGATGACTTAGACATAATATTTGATTTTGTAGGAGCAAGATAGGGTGCATTAAAAAAATATAATAGGATCCTTTTCCATCTCTTTAGTAGAGGTCAAGGCCCTAAAGAGTCCATTGGAGGTGAATGCACGCAAGATTTAATGGAGAAGATGGAATTGCATAAACTTATTAGGAAAAGACTTCAATAAAGCATTCTCAAGGATAGTACACCTTTTTTCCAATTAAAATAGTTTTTGTGAGAGAGAGGATATATCCTCTAGAGGATCTGAATCAAATATTGCAGGAACATTGTCCGGGGTTTATCTTTCTACCACTTCTTGAGTGAAGAACATATGGGATATACATATGGTGTTTGTATTGATAATTGGCCTGCAATGGGCCCATAACTCTTCTAATTGCTCAGAACTACATAATATTGTGGGCGAAATAGATGGTGGAAAAAAATTGAA
Organism: Taxus wallichiana var. yunnanensis; assembly: GCA_018340775.1. Taxonomy (NCBI): domain Eukaryota; kingdom Viridiplantae; phylum Streptophyta; class Pinopsida; order Cupressales; family Taxaceae; genus Taxus; species Taxus wallichiana. The sequence goes on along the minus strand of CM031240.1, from coordinate 406,316,894 downwards.
ACACCGAGATGAAGGGATTCATTCTAGAAATATTTCTCATCAAATCCAGATGAATTACATGGGGAGTTAATGGTCTCATGGGATCCTTTTAATCTTCAATCGAAAAAAACATCTTAATGAATGCCTCATTCAAACCCGAGAGATTAAAAACTGAATTCGAGTCTCTAAAGATAGATATTTCAATTATCCTTCCTATTCCATATCCGCCATTTCTAAAGTAGGGGAGTTCCACTTATGATCCTACAAATAACTTACAAATTCATAGGAAGTAAGTGTGAATTTATAGGAAAATGAATCCCAGGGAATTCTCTCGCAAAGAATCATGATAAGATCAAATGAAAAAATAATTTGAATGTTTGTCATTTAATTGGAGAGAAGGAGATCAAAAAGATATATAGAAAATTTTTTTTTTTTTATTTCATTTAAGAATTTACATGAGGAAGATATTAAATTAAAATGGTTTTCTATAATCATTCTTATCTCAAAGTATACTTTACAAAAAGGTAAAGATCAAATCAATTGAAGGAATGACGTTAGGAGGTAAATGGTTATGACTAGACACATGAGTGATTGAGATAGGGTGAGAAAAATAGAAATACATCTGGTGATACAAGATAACTACTTCACACATGTCCACATATGCAGAAGAAATTACAAAGCTGAATCCAAATCTGGTAACTAAAAATAAAATATTTATAGTTGAACAAGATTGTTTCCCACTCTAATGAGAGCTCAAGCTCCTTTACTACAAAGGAAAAGAATATTATCTTGCTAGTTTTGGGGGAAATTAAAATGTAAATACATGAGAGTTGTTGTAGAAATATGAGGCAATGCCCTCATATTAAAGGGGGTTTAGTTTGTTATTTGAGAAATTGAGAGAAAAGAATGTAAATCTGCATGTTTCCATTTTCTTTTATGGAATACATATGAAATTTGAGTTTTCAAAATTTTGTGTCAAGGTGGTTACACAGTACAACCATTGGAAAACATTGAGGGAATTCGCAGTGTATGCCCCCTTGTATAGAAATAAAAACTTTGAATGAAATATGCCTTCTTATGCTTCTATTTTTGTGTTCTAGGTCTTGTATGCATGATTAAGCTAAAATGTAAATAAGATACTAATCTATATATGTTATTATATTAGTAAATGAATGAACAATTAAGTATAGAGATAAAATGAAGTAAGTTAAGCTAGTAAATATGAAAATCCTAATTACAAAGAGAGGGTAAGAATCTTTAACTATTTCCCACAGATCTGGAAGACACATAGAGTTAGAAAGATGGAAAAGACGAAGCACTAACTATCACATTGGAGCTTTGAAAAATGTAGAGATGGAGGAAAGGTTAGACTGGGGCACTTGGAGAGGGACAAGGGTGCCGTGGGTTACGTGGACCTATTTATGGGTGCTTGGGTAGGAAGAAATTCTCAAAATATCTCCTCTAAGGTGTCACAATGTGTTTGAATTTATTATCATTTGGTTGCTTTGAGGTCACACTAAGATCACCGAGGTCACTATAAACTTGTAATGAAATATGCACCTGTAAAACCCTCAAATAGACATCAAATCCCAAAAAATGAAAGATGCAAAATGAGGGGTTGGATTGTCCTTAGCTATCATAATGGTAAAATTATGACTGAGTGTTACACTACATCTCAGACCCAATGTATTTTTGTGTGTGTTTGTAAAATTATGCCCAAGGTGGCTCTTGTGCATTTTATAATTGATAGCAAGAAAATAGCTTTATGTAAAGAAATGTAATAGATCTCGTACATTGAATAGAATGAAATTCCTTCCTATGAAGTGTATGTAGAATAACCAACCCTTGATGTATCTTGGATGGTGCTAGATGGATGCAATGGATATCATAGATTCCTTGATGGATGCAACCTTAGGTTGTGATAGCTAATGCTTAGTGTTTGGTCGCTTATTATGATCACATAACTTTATATTTTTATGATTCCCTTGCTTGAGTTTCATAATTAACCATGAAAAGGCTGAATACAAAAATATAAAATTCTCAAATAACTATAAAGGACCCAAAAAGTGTGAGTAAAATATAAAGGGGACATGGGCGCCCAAAGGGGACGAGGGCACCGACACTAACGTCCCGAATGGGAATTTATGTCCAGGATGGAAAATGTTGAAGAGTAAAAAGGTTCAATGAGAAACTAAGGATGAAAGACTTAAAAAGAAAAAAAGACAAAGAAAGGTAGCAAAATACATGGGTTAATTAGTACTTTTCTTACTTAGGAATCATATGAATAGTAGTATGTAATTAAGACTAGATAATTACCCAAAGTGCATGATTTTGTGTCTACATTTTCCCCCACTTTATGTTGGTGAGAGGAATGCTCAAGTAACATAAAGTAAATAGAGATGCGTACCTGATAACCATGTAGATCGATGATGAAAAGCATGTCAAGGGACTAGACAAAGTGTGGAATGATAAAAATGTGAAGTGTGGATGCTAAGGAGGAGAAAGTGTAAAAAGTGATGATAATGAACCTAGGGTGGAAACACATGTGTAGATGTCATGATGTACTTTTTGTTGATGTCGATGTTATTGTTGTGGATGTTGATGATGTTATGAAATGACGTTGATTACCACTTCCCATACAAATGGACCTAAAAAGAGAAGAAAAACAAGTAGTCAAATACACATGTATATGTGTAAAAAGTATGTAATAATGTTGAAAATGAGAAAAAACAACATGTGCACCTGATCCGTGATGAGGAAAGAGTGTAGAAATGGTTCTGAAAATGTTGATGAAGAGTTATTTTCTTGTTTGATTTCATGCCATGACAAAAGAAGTATAGGGAGGAAAGTCTAGTGTCATCCTCCAACCTTTAACCACTTCCCAAAGTTTTAGAGCACTCTAAAATGTTGGGTTTTTAGAAATCCTATGCCATGGTAGAAGTAGTGTAGAGAGGAAAGTCTAATGTCATCCTCCAACCTTTAACTTCTCCCAAGAAAGAAAAAACCACTGTAGATGGTGTGTAATTTCTTCTAATGTAAATGTCCAGTGCAAAAGGAGTCTCTTCCATGTAAAAATCCTTAGTGACATGCCAAAAAATTGTTTGATTTCCCATAGTTATAGGAAATCCAAGAATGAAATAATTATGTTAAGGACCCAAGTCTAATTCTGAGCCATGTCCAAAATTTGTTGGTACTATGGTGTGTTGTGTATGACATTGTATGGGGTGATTGATTAACCCAAATTATGCCCCCATCATTTGAGGTGCATGCGACATTGCTAAAGGAGTATGTGGCCCAAAAGAGGACCAAATGGTGTCTTAAAAATGTTCTCTGTAGGGGAAGGGAATGTTCTTGGTATAAACCAAGACATGCAAAAAAGTGACTAGGAAATAAGTATTACCAAAAACAAAGACAAACATGCATTTATAAGATGAAATGGAAGATAAGAAGACAATGTATAAGCTAATATGCAAGTAAACACAAAAGAAGACAATGTAGATCATGAAAATTGGGTTGCAAACATGAGACACCACTCACGATGTCACAATATAATCAAAGTCGAAGTGGCTGTAAGAAGACAAGTGTGTACACAAGAAAAATGGAAAAGCCTGCAAATAATGGAATACAAAGTCAAAGCAATGGAAAATAATGTAACATACAAATATGGAAGCAAATATCCCTGCATAAAAATGCACACATGAAGCACTTTTTATCATGTTAGAAATATAACAAGTATGTCAAAAGAGTGTATAGTATGATAAAGTAATATGCTATGAAACAAAATTAAGTAATAACACCTGTAATGTATGAAAGTAGATGCCCCTAGGATCCTATGTGGGACTAATATTATGTAGTGAGCCAAGCATCCATGTTGCATGTATAAATATGTAAAACTTTTTATCACAACTAGAAAGGAAAGTGAACATGCATGTGTGTATTATAAAGATAATGACATACAAGATATCTATCTAGCATGTGTAATAAGATGAACATGTAAAATGTAAGCAAGTATAAATGCAACCAAGATATGCAATATGTCATGAATGAGGAGGAATGGAATACAAAGTGAATGATATGGGAAATTTTCCCATTGAGTGGATTTATATAAATGCAATGAGGCCCATTTATTTATACCCCCATATTAGTCAAGAATGAACCATAAATGAGAGTGCATAATCGAAAAGTGGTTTGAATTGAGTGTACAAGAAAGACACGTTGTATGTAGAAAGAGTTAATGAATTGATTGAAGAGTGTTGATTGTAGAATGATGATGTGTAGATGATATTGAATGCAACATAGGGATGATTTGATCTTGAAGTTGTAGAATGAGTTTTTAGGATGTGATGATTTAGCCTAAAGCATATATCACAAATTAGTTGAGTAAGATACAAAAATCATGATGATTTATACTAAGGCATATATCACTAAATGTGTGAATAAGGTGATGGATAAGAATTCATGATGATCTAACATAAATTGTATATCAATAAATCTATGGAGAAAATTCTAGTATGGATCAATTGTGAATTTTGGAAAATAGTGTCACACGAGGTGATAGAAGGATCAACATATTGTTTTTTGAAGATGAAAGTGTAAAATGACGTAAGTGTGAGGAGGAAGTGAGGTTCAATTCAGAATTATACCCTTAGCAATTGAGTATGAACCATGGGACTAGAGTGTGTCGTTGGGTAGTATGTCGTTGTATAAGTTGGATATAGAATGTGTAGAATGTAGAAGAGAATAATATGATGTACTAGGAGGATGTGGTAGAATGATGTAAATTATAGAATGTAGTTTGAAATTGTGATGCTAGAAAGATATGTGGTGAATGTGTTGAGTGTGATGATGTATAATGTACAACACAAGATGTATAGATTGTGTTAGTGTGGAAAGTGCAATGCACGTATGATGCATGGTATATGTAATAAGACTATGGTGAAGATGTGAAATGTGTATAAAAATGTGTTGAAAATATTAGGTTTATAGTATACAATGTATTATATGTAATGTGTAATGTGTAGTGTGTGAGTTTCATGTGCATAATATGCCCTTAACAATCAAGTGTGAACCATATCACAAGAGTACGTCATAGGGTGATGAAGATGTTAGCGTGTGTCAAGATGTATATGCTAAAATCGAGGTGTGAAATGATGCGAATATAAGACATGTGTTGATGTTAGGGGGGAAATAAGCGTAATGCCCCCCAAGTGTGTGTTGATGAATGTGATATTTGATCAAAGTAAAGGATGAAGGTCCTATACCCGATGCTTACATTGATGAACGTGTGTGACCATACTATAAGAGTGGTGGTATATGAGATAGATTTTATACAGGTGAGTGAATTTTATATGCATGTGACTGATGAGTATATGGTGGGCACCTTGGTGTAAAAAAATGTGTAGGTGATGAAGACCTATGTGAAGCAGAACGTGGCGGTGATGGACACCTAAGTGGAATAAAACGAGGTGATTAAATGTATATAGATGTAGGATATGTCCTAGTGATGGACCTAGACTGATGTATTTGACTAGTAGAGCGATGAGACCATGTAGGTCGTGTGTGAGCAGTCAACTACGAACATATTTTGTTTTAGGTTCTAGAGGTTGTGGCATACTTGATTGACTAGGTGATGCATTGGCAATCGCAAGAGGTGATTTTGAACATGAAGTATATGGAATTGATTATTGTGAATTAATTTTAGATGAAAATGATTCATGGAGATGATATACTTGGAACTACAAATCCAATTGAGGCCTAAGAGCATGTCACACTCTTTGACTATTTATTCCACAAGGAAGGGTACCCGTATGGTAAAAGGACCAAACATAACATGAAGCTTGACAACACCATATGAATTTTTCATCAGATATGAAATTTGTGAGAGTGGATATTCAATAGAAATAAGATCTGGGACCGAGAACATCTTTGATGGGCTAGAATGGATCAAATTTTGTATTATTTATAGAGATAGATCCAATAGAATAACGAATGTGTAAATGATGAGAATAAAATGCAACATGATAATTGTGATTAGTGAAAGAAATAACTAGTGGAGAAGTGTCAGTATGATCAACTAGGAAATCAAGAGCCCCGATGTATGAGGAGGCACTGCGCGATATGTATGATTAGCCAAGGAATCAACCGTTTTCTTGTCATGTTTTGGAAGTATATTATTAAATATCTTGAGCTTATGATTTTCATTGACATGTGTAGAATTCGTAGGATCTGGAAGCTCAATTTTACCATTGTCGATCAGATCTTGAATGATATTATGAAGCTTGAAACAACAATCTATAGAATGCCCTACGCATTGATGATAGTCACAATGGAATTTTTCATCATAATTATGACATTTTGGATGAGATGGATCTAATTGGAGTGGAGGAGGAAGTGTGATGAGATTAATTTTGATAAGTTGTGGAAGTAAAATATGTGGAAGGACAATTAACTTTGTGTATGTACACCGAGACGATTGCGATCAAATCTCTTTGGTGGTGTATACTTGCATTAAAAATATTTTTGTGTAAGTTGGTTTGGTTGTTGATGTTTGAATGTTGAATTATTTTGAAAATTCATAGAAGATAACACTTTCTATTGATATTTAATATTTCCTATAGATAAGAGACTATTTTTGCGAAGCTTAAGAGTGTGACATAGTTGATCGAATCAGCGAGATGTCTCAAAGAGAAAAATCTCATAGAGAGGTGGTAATAGAATTTGAATGAATAAGTATTGAAGCTCAGAGTATGTAAGCACAATAGAAATCTTAGCTAGGTTGTTATTGTAGTGTAATACATAATCCACTAAGTGTTTATTATATTATTATTTAAGTTGTGTGTATGAGATCTTAGAGCCAATATTGATAGAAATATGATTAGAAAAACATAGGATAGATGCGTGAAAGATGTTACCAAGTGAACAATTAGGTTATAGAACCAATGCATCGTATAATCTTATAAACTATAGGGAAATAGATTTTCTAATATGGTATGGTCATTTAGATTATCAAGGCATGCCACATGAAAATCTTGAAGATGCTCTTGTGGGTCACCATGGCCTTTAAATATGGGTAATCTGGGGGAGATAAAGTTAGGTGGTAATGGATAGGTGAAAATGGTGGGTGCAAAAGGAGTGTGTAGAAGTGAAGTGGAGTCCAAAGATGGTGATACATGAGAGTTAATAAGTTAAAGTGGTGAATTTGCACATGAAGATCCTGATATAAATAAGTTAAATCAGGATTATTTGAAGAAGAGTCGGGATGCGTATTGGGAGTGCTAGGGTGAATGATGGGAGTGATAGTGGTAGGAATGGGAGCTGAAATATTAAGGGGTTGAGTGGAGGCCATGAGATCCAAAGAGTGAGAAAAAATAGGTTCTAAAGCATTGCACGTGTTTTAAGCAAAATGAATCAAAGCATGTAGAATATACCAAAGATGAGTGGGATTGCTTCACAAATCTTGTCAGAAGTCAGTGAGCATGTTTAATTGTTCTTTTTCAATGTTGGTATCTTCATCATATGATTTTTAACTATCAATTTATTCTATTTTTATAATAAGAACATTGCAAGAGTTATCTAATGGATTTTTGGTCATGTCCATTGATTTGGAGATATCATCCATTGATTTGGAAATTCGACGGGTAGATGAAGGAAGATCACAATATCGAAAAGACCCAAAATTACCACTATGGATGATGGACATAAGAAGAAGAAAGTCTTATTAAGAAGGTTTTTTTGAAGTTCGGGTTCACAAAATGATTAAGCTAAAATGTAAATAAGATCCTAATCTATATGTTATTATAGCAAGTAAAAGAAGAAACAATTAAGTATAGAGATAAACCAAGAAAAGTTAAGCTAGTAAATATGAAAACCCTAATTACAAAGAGAGGGTAAGAAGCCTTAGCTATTTCATAGAGATCTGGAAGATGTATAGATTTATAAATATTGAACATACGAAGTAATCGACCATCGCATTAGAGCTCGGAAAAATGTAGATCTGGAGGAGTAAGGCTGGAATGGGGTGGACCTGGAGAGGAACAATTGAGCCCGTGGGATCCAAGGACCTATTTTACAGGTTCTAGGGTATGCAAAAATGCTCAAAATACCTCCTTTGAGGTGTCACAAGGTGTTCTCCTTTAGTCTCCTTTTGTCTCACCAAGATCTCTCGAGGTCCCCTGTAAACCTCAATGAAATATTCACTGCAAAACCCTTAAATAGACATCAAATCCAAAAAAATAAAGATGCAAAATGAGGGGTCAGACTATCCTCAACTGTCACAATGGTGAAATTATGACTTAATGCTACATTAAATCTCATACCCAATGTAGTTCTCTTTTGTGTGTGTGTGTGTAGAATTGTGCCCTAGATGGCTCTTGTGCATGTCACACTTGATAGCGAACAATTAGCTAGATGTAAAGAAATGTAATAGATGTGTGCATGGAATAGAATGAACTTATCTCCTATGAAGTGTATGTAGAATAACCAACCCTTGATGTCCCTTGGATGGTGTTAGATGGATGCAATGGAGCTCTTATATTCCTTGATGGATGTAACCTTAGGTGGTGATAACTAATGCTTAGTTCTTGGTCCCTTATTATGATCACATAACTTTATATTTATATGATTCCCTTGCTTGAATTTTTTAATTAATCTCGAGAAGGTCGAATACCCAAAATATAAGATGTTCAAATAGATAGAAAGGACCCAAAAAGTGTGAGTAAAGTATGAAGGGGACAAGGGTGCCTAGAGGAGACAAGGGTTCTTGGTGTTGGTGTCCTAGTAGGCCTTTGGTGTCCGAATGAAAAATGCCAAAGATTAAATAGGCATCCGAGAAAGTAAGGATGTAAGACTAAAAGAAGAAACAAAAGACAAATAAATGTGGCCAAAGACATTGGTTAATTATTACTTTTCTTACTTAGGAATCATATGAATAGTAGTATGTAATCAGGACTAGATAATTACCCAAAGTGCATGATTTTGTGTCTACAGGTATGTTGGAATTTAATTAATGAGTTATAATTTCTACTGCAATTTTGTGTTTATTTATTCTTTATGTAATATACTAGACCAATCCTTGGCTGTTGCATTTTGGTTACCAAGTAAATTTTTTTGTAAGCATTTAATCTTCAATATTTTATGTAATTATAAAATCCTTATTACAATCATTTTGTTGAGTGACTTTTTAGCCTTTGAGTGTGTCTTTGGAAGCATTAAATACTTCATTAAAACACTTATATGAACTTTTTGTTAAGTGTTTTAGAAATTGTGTTGAATTTTTTTGTAGTTGTTGAGCATAAATTAATGTAAATCTTTTTTTTGAGAAATTGTCACTACTTAATCATATGTTTTTTTCTTTTTAGGATAACATGCTTTCATGGTAGTTGTTGATGATTTTTATAGGAAATAAATCATCATTTACTCCCCCACTTTTACAAATAAAACCTACTATATTATTTTCCACATCATCATACTACTATTTAAATATCCATTTACCATCATGTTGTTATATTTTCAAGCATCGTTGAAGAAAATTATTCTAACCCATTTTCCCATCAACAAGTGATGCAAGAACAAATGAACTTTACTTTTGTATTTAGTAACTTGTGTATGCGAATCATTAAGTATATATGACATTATTATGATAACTCTTACAAGTGAGTGTTATATCCATGGCCATACTTAGCTCAAATTGACCCACCATTTGAAAAATCAAGAGGAACAAAGTGCTAATTATCCACTTTCCAATAAAGTTACCAAATGGGTTCTCTCACCCTAGTTTAAGACATAACTAAAGTATCGTGACTAGGCCATCCACTTTGTATGTGCCTCTCAATCATCCCAAGAGATTGGTTCCAAAGATATTTTTAGACATCTTTGTCGCTATAAATGACATGTATCACACAATATACCATCCTCTAAGCCTTCCTATTCCCTGAAAAAGCTACCAAGACCCATGGGGTGTTGAATTGGGAACCAACATGCTTTTAGTGCTATTCTAGGGAATATTTACTCGAAAAAAGGTTAAAAATGCGTACCTTTAATGAGATTTGCTAATATTATGAAAATAAATACAATTTTCTAGTATTATATGTAATTTTCAAATTATAAAAGGTATTTTCATAAATCTCTTGTTTTTGTGTGGGTACTAAGAGTTGGTTAACAAGACTATTATGAATACCATAAAGATATGCAAATTATTTTTTCATACCGGGTTGTGAAGTAGTTTTTTTGAACATTTTGAGTTAATCTACATCACTAGGGTACAATGCCTTAGTGGTGGCTCCACCTTTCAAATTAAATATGGGTTAGACCAGACAATTTTTTTCATTCTATCCACCTTGCTAATTAACTCTCCCTTTGAAAAAATGGAAGGACAAAGATCAATTTTCATATCGACCTTACTAGAAGGCTAGTCCTATAATTGGAAATTTCATATTTAAGAAGAAGATAAATTTGGAAACCAGTGGGTGGTCCAAGTTCAAAAGGAAAATGTGTTTTATCCTCTAAATTTGATCCTCCTATGATACAATATTACTCTAGTACATATAACATTTCAGTATGAGATAGTCCTCCAAAGCATATTTTCATTATTTATTTCAAAAGGGTTTGATTCTTTCAAGTAACAAGGATATTCCTCAACTTCCACATTTGTTCACATGAGAGAATAGAGTTTTCCATGAAACTGAATCCCCTAGAGACTTACATAGTGAGGATCATACCCTTTACCCAAAATACCTCATATTCCTCATAGATTCAATCCACCATTTGAAAATCCTCCACCAAATAATATGGACCGCCATCCTCTTAGCATTCCTTTTGTAGTCACTACATATCGACAAATAAATTTCAATGGCATGGTGGGCTATCCTAATGAGGTACCAAATGAGATCAGAAATAGGCTACCTCAGTTTTAAGGAAATAATGCTATTAGTGGAGACCAACATATCAAATTATTCTAGAATTTCATGGATGATTATGAGGTTGAGTTTGAGGATGTTTATGTCAAATTGTTTATACACACATTAGAAGAGGAGGCCAAAGAATGGTATAATTCATTGCCTACAAATTTAGTTGAATCTTGGGCTGAAATGAAAAATAATTTCAAAATATAATATGGTGATAGAACTGACTCCAAATTTCTCTTATCTGAGTTTGAAAATATAAATAAGAACCCCAATGAGTGTGTACAATATTTTAATACAAGGTTCAATAAAAATCTTACTAGGTTACCAAATAACATAAGGCCCAATGAAAAGTCTTTCCTGATTAAATAAGCGAGATGCTTTTGATAATATAACAAATTATTATTTGAGAGAAAAATATCCTAGAAATACGAGGAAAAATTTCTGCATGGTCATCCAGTTGAGAAAAATATTAAAGTATTTGGGAAGCCTCCAAAGAGGGAAGGTGTCAAGCTAATTAATCCAAAAATCCTCAAGCAAGTAAGAATTTAGACTTGGAGGAGGTGGTTAAAACCTTGGTGGCGGTGGTCAAAGATATTTCATATAAGATTTACTGAGTGGAGAAGGGATTAAATTCAAATCCTTAAGCTCAAAATAAAGTCCCTAGACATAATAGATTTGGAAATAATCCTAAAGGAGATCACTAGGATGAGGTTGAGGAAAAGGTCATGTGGGTTCAGGAAACAAGCAACAAGCTTTCAGAGACAACACGACAGTCTAGATCCATTGATGGAGATATTTTCGTGGAGGAGGAGGAGCACACTATTGATTAGTGTGATAAATGTTTGTTTCTTGACCCTCATTGTGATTAGCTTTCTAAATATGATGACAACAATGATGAAGTAGATTTTAGTGATATATGCATGATGGAATGTCTAAAATATTCAATGTAAGGGTCATTTCTACTAACATCGGTATACTAAAACTATGGATGACTCTTGGGCTTGCACCAATCAAGTATTCTCCCTCCCTTATGTAATTAATGTTGATGTTGATATGCCTCAATCATTTGATATCCCAAATCATGAATTTGAATATTTAAGAGCATTAGTGATAAAAAAATATGATGGTGGAATTCCCTCAGAAGAGGATATGGAGTTATTGATGAATGTTGTCATTTCCCAAGAAAAAAAATAACCTTTGCAATAGAAAATTTAAGGCAACTATCCCAAATACTAAGCCAAAGATGTCTCTCTTGATAAATATCCATAAAGATAGTCCCAAGAGAATCATGCTAGATAAATGCCATATTATTTCTTAAATACCAACACACTTCTACCTCGGCCCAAACACTACAAAGACAATATCGATTAGTACAATATCTAATTAGAAAGAATAGTCACCCTTACCCCTAATACAACTTTTCCCAAGTATGCAACATATGACATGGCTAAGATCTTGATTCAAATAAAAATAATTGTCCCTATTGTGAAATTGCTTAGAATTCCCTAACATAGAAGAAGGAAATTTGAATATTTGGGGTTGAAGGATGATACAATTGTCAAAGAAATAAATGCCAAGTAACATGGTGAATCCTCCCATTATTACTGAATTTGAAATAAAGGAAGACCAAGAGAACACAGAAGAACCCCCATAATTATATTTGGGTACTTCCTTGGTAGAATAAAAATTGGATGTGGATCCTTTCTTTACCACTCTTATTGTCAATGAACAACTTCTCCATAATTGTAGGTTTGATGTAGGGGCCTCCTATAACATCATTCCTTTATAATTCATAAATGAGTTGGACATCAAGATAACAAAGGATTTTGGGAAGTTTTTTTCCATAGATGCAAGAGAAGTACATGTTGTTGGATATGTCAAATATTTGATAGTACAACTAGCATCCTATCCTAAAAATAATTAACTATGCAAATGGTTATAGTTGGATGTCTTGCTAAGTGGGGTATATTATTATTTAGAAAAGGGGCTTCCAGTGTAGGGGGAAGTGTTCAAATGGACATGCCCTTTGATTCCATACCATTGGAAGAAAATATAGTCAAGCTACATAGAGAGGATAAAATGTTACACCTATTCAAGACCCCTTGAATGCTTGCTATGAAGTATTGTTTGTTAATACCGACTTAGGAAATTTTATAGGTTGTGCTGATTTTTAAGATCAATGTATAGATATAAATAAACACCTTAAATATTTTAGTGTTCCATGGAGTTATGAATTTTTATGGAGCATGTTCTAATATTAGAAATGGAGATGGAGTGGTTTTATATTCTCTAATCCATGGTTACTTAAATTTATATTTAAATTTGAATGTACTAATAATATAACTGAATATGAATCATTTCTCCTTGGTTTAAGAGTTGCATGGAGACATGTGGTTATATATATCATTGTAAAATAATATTATGAGTTAGTTGTAAAACAAGTTAGAAAAATATACATAACTAAAACCCAAAGGTTCAAAACAATATAAGCATGCGATGCTGGGATCTCATTGAATTGTTTGATTCTTCAATCTCCTCTATCATGAGAGAAGCCAAAAAACAACAAATGAAAAATTGGTTCTCCAAGCTTCTCTATGTGAAAATGAAACAATGTCTCCATATTGTAATTATTAGGTAGAAGTGCTGGTTAGACCCTTAGTCCCTAATAACATTCAACATTGGTAAGTTTTTGAAGATGATGCTAAGATCTAGAGGTTATTAACTTGTAGAGGTGAGTTCACCAATAAACTCATTGAACTTGAACCTATGATGGTGCTATGTGAAGGAAAGGAAACCCTCTTTGGGAAGGATGTATCTTAATCGAAGAAAAATACTATCCCTTGAGGACTAGTGATCCTTGAATAAAAATTTGATAGAATCGACTAAGTTATGAGAAAACCTATCTGTGTATCTAGGAATTTTAAGGAATAAAACTTGGGAACATATAAAAACCCAAGAAAATTCTGGTTAGGAAGTAGTAGGAATAAATAACAAAGATAATCTTATACCAAACTACCGAGAAAGTATCATGATTGTCTTGTATGGTCTTATTCTGAGTTAAAGGATTTTAGGGAATATTTGTTTCAACATGAGATATTGTTGAAGACTCATAAAAATACTTTAGGAAAAATAAAAGGCCTATTAAACCCATCCTTTCAAAAAAGATGCAAGAGGAGTTAAAAATTTAAGAGATGGTGGGATAATCCAAACCACTAGGTATTCCTCGTGGGTGGAAAACTTGGTACCAGTTAGAAAAAGAATGGGGATATTAGGATTTGTGTGGATTTCAAGAATTTAAATAAAGAATAACTCAAAGATAATTACCAATTACCCAACATGTAAAATATGCTACAAAAGGTAACTGGATCTAAGTTACTATCTACATTAGATGGCTTCTCAGGTTATAACTAGGTAGTGGTGAAACAATCAAAATAATTCAAAAATGCTTTCACCACCCCTTGGGGAACATATTTCTATGTTAGGATGCATTTTTATTAATGAATTATGGAGAAACCTTTCAAAGGATATGGATGTCATCTTATATGGTTTAATTAATTATTTCATTATAGTTTATAAAGATGATATAAACGTCTTCTCTAGTAAAGAGAGGTGACCATTTGGAGGACCTTGAATAGATATTGATCAAATGTAGAGAATACGAGATCTCATTGATTCCAAAGAAGTGTCACTTTGGGGTGAAAAATTAAAATTTATTGGGATATATAATGTCAAAAGAAGGAGTTATGATAGACCGAGAAAGTGTGGAAGAAATTAATAAAGTCCCCATCCCCATGCCTAATAAAGGCATCCAATACTTCTTAGGAAAAATAAATTTTATAAAAAGGTTTATTTATAATTTTTCTAAGATCAGTATCCCCATCATAAGAATGTTAAATAAGGGTCAAATAATTAAGTGGGGAGAAGGGGATGTCCAAACATTTGAAGGAATAAAGGAGGAACTAAAAATACCCCCATATTAACCAACCCGATTATTAAAAAGAGTTTCGAGGATGTTTTCTTTTTCCTTAGCAAATACAATTGATTCTAGATTATTATAGAAGGATGAAGAGGGAATGAGAAACCTATTTCCTTTTCAGTAAATCCCTACAAGGGTCCAAAGTGAGATACTTTATTATGAAAAAGAAATTATTTTCCTTGGTAAAAGCTACTAAGATTTTTAGAACCTATATTTTGAGTTCCAAAATCATAGCATATGTGCCTCATATGATGGTAAAAGACATCCCAACTCAAATGGATATGTCAAGCAATATTTGTAGGTGGGTGAACAAGATTCAAGAGTATGATATTGAGATTCGGACCACAAGGCTAGTTAGAGTCCCTGAGCTTAGAAAGGATGATGGTGGAAAGAAATTTATAGGTAGTTGAGATACATAATGTTGAAGAGGATGAGCCACACCCTCATGAAAAGGTGAGAACATCATCTTAGTACAAAGAAATAGTGTATTAATTAAGAAATTTAATTGTCTCGTTCACCTAGATAAAAAATCAAAAGAGGATATTCAAGCTAGTTTCCTAAAAATACATCTTAAGCGATTATGGAATGGCTTGGAAAATCCCAAAAGAAATCTGTTGAGATGTATTATAGAGGATGAATTCCCTAAGGTAATTTCTAAGTTTCATAGAGGGTTGTGTGGCAGCCATCTCGCTGGAACAATCACTACCCATAAGATCTTAAGAGTAGGATTTTGGTGGCATTCCCTTTTTAAATATATATCCCTTCTACGGTTTAATAATGTGAGAGTTGTCAACATTTCTCAAGAAGTTTGAAAGCTTTTAGATCTCTTCCCCTACAACTTGTTTGAGTGGAGGCTCCTTTCAAACAATGGGGATTAGATTTTTTAGGTGAGATATAAGATTCCTCAAGTATTGACCATAAATGGATATTGGTGGCCACCGACTATTTCACTAAATGGGTTGAGGATATTGTTAGTGCAAAATAACAGCACCCTAAATGGCCCGGGTGTGGAGTGGTTAAAATGGGGCATTCGGTGTGATTTCATAACATTGGATCAACTCTCAAGTTGTGGGATTGGCAATTTGAGCTGATCCTAAAAAAATGGTTCTTGTTCCTAAACTACTTGCCACAAAATACTCTAATGTAGGAAAAAGCTAAATTATCATAATCTAGCCATTCCAAAGAACCAGAGAGAAAGAGAGAGTGAAAGAAACCCTACACTAAAGTGGTGATACACTAGAGAAGGAAAGGGGTGAGATAATTTGTTGAGGGAGGATGAAACAGGGGAGAAAGGATGATGGGAAGGTAAGATAGAAGTGACACGAACCCATATCCTAATCTATGATCAAAACTCCATGAAACACAATGCCCTGCTCTGCAAAATGTGAAATACATGAACATAAAATAGATTTGAAAGGAGAGGCACATAGAGACAACAAAACAATGAAAAGGGTTGAAGAAACACAACAAAACACGTTTTATTTCTCTATAAAGGTGCACAAACCATTATGCTTCGCTTAGAGGCACAAAAATTATTGCTAGGCATAAGAGAAGGTGTTAAACTCAAAATGGAGTAGGAAACAAATTTTATAGAGTTTCCCTACGCCTGAGAATAATGTCTCTCTTTGCAAATGAGAAGTGTTACAATATATAGAAAGAATAAGATAGAGAAGAGGAAAAGTTGAATCTGTTTCAACTACCATGTGATATGCATTGAATCCTTCCTTAAAAGACCCAATCACTATCAATCAATGCCCCTTTCAAATCTACCCCAAATCTGTTGATTTTTGGTTCCCTCTGTCTATTTCGCGTATTGAAGAAGAACAACGGATTGAATCGAATCAGATCTGGTAGCTGAGGAAATTAGATTCTGTTTTAATGGCCTAGAAGACATTTTCCCATTTTTAACCCACCAACTCCTATAAATAAATGATATTTTATGTTTACAAGGAATAGAGGGTGTCGAGACATTTCCAAAAATTCCTCTCTGCCTAAATCGAGTCTCGGTCAAAATATATGGCCATTTGAATTTTTAGGCCACATGTGCGCAATATTTAAATGAGTCTATTTGTATCGGGCCATGTGGCGAGCACTGCACTCGTTTGAGACTTAACTCCTTCCTTTGATCTTAGAAAAACATCCATGTGACATGTGGTGGCATCCGCAGGTTTCCCTATTTACTTTGTATTCTTCCTGAGTCTTTTCCACGGGCGGAGGCACTGTATCCGACCCAAGACACATGGAGGCTTTACGCATGTTTAGAAACTACCCCCAGACTTTACCTTTGGAATTGCACTGAGCCGACACTTGGAGACCTCCACAGGCCTTTATAATTTTCAATAGTTGCCCTCACCTTTTTAGGCTCGAGGCACATGGCGAGTTAACGCTCACTTGAGATTTTCTTTTGGGCCACCCCCTCGACATGGCACCATGTTGAAAATTGGCTTCCTCCACCGGCCTGCCCCTTTGAAACTATTCATCCTCGACTCTATCCCATTTTTGGGACTTGGGATGCATGGAAGGTGCACGCACATTTGAAAACCTGTGCAAGGTCCCACTTTTGAATGTGCATTGTTTGGACACCTGGCACCTTATACCTACATTCATTACTTAGCCATTTTGAGCCCATTCTCTTTTTGATCTTTATTGACCATTGAATACGTGGAGGGATAGTGAAAGCTTGAGTCTTCATCTTGGGCTCCCATTTTGGAATTGTGTTGAGCCAAAATTTGGCACCTTCTGTCAACTCGAAGACTTTTTAATGGCCGATGTAACTTTTGTTGCTCTAGATGCATGGAATCTTAACACTTATTTGGATCTACCATTTTATTTTAATCTTTGGAGGTGTGCCATTTGGACAATTGGAAGATTCCTCTATCACCTCCATACTTAGCAGTTTGAAGCTCATTCGAATCATTTGAGTCTCTATGACTTCGATCCTTCACTATTTCTTTTATTTTGAGACTACTCGGCCTCTTTCCGCAACCCTACTCTCTTTGAGTCAAGCTTTTTGCAACCCTATTTTTCATTCTAGAAAGTGAGCTCGTAGGTCTAAATAGTTTCCACCATAGTTTCTTTACGTGTAGGACATGGCTTGACCAAATTTTCGGGGGGGAAAATTTGGGATAATAATTTGGTGACTGATGGGGACATCTTCCTACTAGATGAAGAGACCAGTAGCCTTGAAGCATCCATTAGGCATGGAGTCATAATTAACATGATGCATGACCCTTCCTTCAAAATGGAATACACGATTACCTACACTTTCTATGTTCTACCTATCCATGAGCCTTCTTGTGTGTCTGCACTCTTAATTTTCATAAGAAAATATTGGAAATGGAGTTTCTAAGAGTAGAAAATTATATCGACTTGGGGCTTTCATCTATCCCTGAATGGACTATTTTCAAAGCAGTTTTAGTTGCTTTGCATTTGTTTCTTTTTTGGAACTAGCAACTACTACAGATGGCTAAGGATCTTTCTATCATGAATATTGAAGAGCCTTGCCTTGGTCTTTCCCGAGGGTGGAATGTTACAATAGTTACCTGGAGCATTTTGAACTTCGTAATGACATAACCTTGGAGAAAAAAACACAACAACAATGCTATGTACAAAGAATCAAATCATACATTCCTCAAATGATACATGCGCAGAGTGTGCATAAGCACTTCTTCTCGAAAGAAAATCTACTCCTACTCCTAAACTAATTAGGGAGAAAGAAAAGCTTAAACAAAGCCTACCAAAGGAAGGGAGAAATAGCTTCATTTTCTCAAAAGAAGTAGCCAAGAAAATGAGTTGATACTAAATATGGCTTCTTGTATGAGTGAAAAATTGACAATAAGATGGTTTTCCACCCAGATCATCAAGGTATCAACATTAAACAAAAATACCTCCTCAATCTAATTGGCATTGGACTATTAGAGGTGTTGATGATGGCCCTTGGTAATTTTATGCTCATCCTCATGCCCTGAAGTAGGCATGACTTGTTTTGGCTTCTCCCTTGGCTTCAATGAAGCCAAGTACCTAATTAGGCAAGGTCCGATCCTTTGGATGTACTCCTTGCTCGAATTTCAACTCCAAAAATGGAGTATTTTTGTGGACCTTCCTGGATGGATGGTGAGAGAGGGATGATGGAATCTCCTATCCTTTTCTCTTCCTTCTCTTGTGAAGAACATTGAATAATCATGCCTTCCAACTTCGGTTCAGAGGGTTGTTGCAAGACATAGGCTATTATCCTTGAGTGCCCTATTTTATGGCAACAAGTTCATGTGCTTGGAAGATGGATGGAGGAAAAGTAAATGATGTAATCTCCATGGGCTCCTCACCATCAAAGAAATCCTCTAAGTCAAATAGATAATCTGTCTCCTTGTTGTCATGCTGCATGCGGTCTACCTCCTCCATGGTGTCCTCTTGATCTGAAACTTGATCACCATGGATCCCTTCATCCTTAAACATGAATTTTGAAATCCCAAACTCTTATTCAACATAAGATATTGACAAGGATAAAGTGGAAGGAAGAACTAAAGGTTCTCCTATAGCTTGCTCCAAACTTGGAGCCTCGAAACTATATGGTCCTCCTCTTCTTACGCAAATGTAGCCTCACCACCACTAGTTCTTTAACTTTGACCTCCTTTATTGGCCCGACCATCAAGGGGATATTTATAAACCCAAATTTGGCATCCCAACTCTTCATATTGTGTGTCATTTCTTCTTTTTGGGCTCCGTTCTTGTTTTTTTCCTTGACTGGATTCTTGAGTCTCTTCCCAACATGGACTTGAGAAAGCAAGAGGAGTGACAGAGTTTGGGTTCAACCAGCTTTGTAATTATTTATGGTGGGGAGGAGATGGAACTTCTTGTTTATTTGGAGGGATGACTGTTTGGAAGGGAAAGGGGAGAGGAACTGAAATGGGGTGGAAGAGTAGGGAACAAAGAAATGGAATCAAAACTTGGATTAATAACTGGGAAGATTGGAAATTGGAGCTTGGGTTGAGATGGTGCTGCTTGTGAAAGAGAAAAAGAAAAGCTATGAGATGGTGGAATTACCCATTGAAAAGGTTTTCTTGACTCCAACTCATAAGCCTCGATATCCTCAATCCATTGTGCAAGTTGGGGCAGCATTTCAACCATGAAGTCTAGCTTCTCCTGAGGGCTATAATGTCTTAGAAAAGGGCCTTCCCATAGACAAGGTGCCCTGCAACCAATCTTGAATGCCTTCATTTGTGCTATAGCCATGGATTTCACCATGAAAGCCTCCATTTTTGAATATTCTCCAAAACCAACATTTTCTATGTAGTTATCACCATTATATGTGTCCCCTTGTTCTTGATAAGCTCCATAGCCAAACTGACTTTGACCTTGCTCATATGGGTAAGCATAATGGTTTTGGATTTGATCATACTATTGATTTGGAGGATTTGGGAAATGCATTGGAGGTGGAATGAACTGCTGATGATGCAAGTGTGAGTTCCATGAAGGGAATGAAGTCATGATTGCACAACTTCATGGAATGGGAGAAAATGAAAGAGATGGAAGAAGAAAATGGATGAAAATGAGTGGAAATGGATGGAAAAGGTCTACAACTCAGAGAATGGGTTATTGACTAGATGGAGTTTCCAGATGTGCTTTGCATGTGCCTTAAAATACTGAATCTCACCAAGAACACATCTACTTGATGAAATGAAGTGGTAAGGTACTTCAGACCAGTCCCACCGGGCATGCCAAAATTGTTAGTGCAAAATCACAGCACCTTCGAATTGCTTGGGTGTGGAGTGGTTAAAATGGAGCATTCGGTGTGATTTCATAACATTAGATCAACTCTCAAGCTATGGGACTTGTAAACCTAAGCTGATCCTCTAGAGAAAGCTAGTTATTGTTCCTAAAATAAGCGCTGAAACTACTCGAATGCGAGGTAAAAGATAAACTATCCTAATCTAACCATTCTAAGGAACCAGAGAGAAAGATAGAGAGAAAGAAAACCTACACTAAAGTGGTGATACACTAGATAAGGAAAGGGGTGAGATACTATGTTGAGGAGGATGAAACAGGGGAGAAAGGATGATGGGAAGGTCAGACATAAGTGATATGAACCCAGATCCTAATCCATGATCAAAAATCCATGAAACACAATGCCCTGCTCTTGCAAAATGTGAAATACATGCACAGAAAATAGATTTGAAAGGGAGAGGCACAGAGAGACAACGAAATAATGAAAAGGGTTGAAGAAACACAACAAAACACATTTGGATGACCTGTTACAAAAAGGAACAAAGGAGGGCATAAAGATATGCGCACAGAAAAAATGAGGTGTGGGAAGAAGGCGGAAGGAAGGCGTATAAGGGTAAGGTGGAAAAAATAGGAAAAGGAAAAGGAAGGGAAGAATGGAAAGCATGCAAGGGTGTGTGAGTAGAAGAAGGGAGGTGCACGAGAAATCTAGAAACAAAGGAAAGTGCCAAGTGAACTTTAGCACGCGCAACCTTGCAATGAAGAGCTTAGAGCAAAAATATGTAGACAAGTTACCCAAATAACTAGGAGATTTATTTGGATAATGAGATACTTCCCATGGATTTAAGTGGAGTTTGCTTCAAAAAAAAATCATGTAATCACCCTTAAATACATTTAATAGGTGGAAAATTTGAGCTAGACATGTCATATATGTTCGGTTTCTCAAGCCAAAAATGAATAATAATTCTATTGTTTGAATAAACTACCAAAACCAAAGCAAAATTTTAATAAATATATAATCCATTGTATTTTTTCAGTTGTAGTTAATTATAGTTCATTTTTTACTAACCCATCTAAGTTAATTATGAATGAAAAATATTTTTTTTTCCAAATAAATCATATACTTTTCATTTAGAAGTAGTTTACAAAATTACTACAATAGCTCTATGATTATCTTCTTCATTTTCATTTTCATTTTGATATGATTTATTCCATTTTAAAAATCTGAAATATGACTTGTTTTTCAATTTACAATCTTCTTTCTTATGACCAAATTTTCAACAATTATGAAATTTACCATCAAAACTAACTTTTAATTTTCCCAGTCTATTTTCTTTACTAGGAGGTTTAAAAGTTGATTTTTGGTTTTTGTTTAATCTAGAAGGTTTAGCTTTTGATTTTTGAGTGAGAAGATCTTGAGTGACATTCTCTTTAAAATCAATTTTTTCACAATTTACTCGTCTTGAACCGGGAGAGTACTAAGGGTTTGAAAATCTAGAATGTTTGGTTTTGTTTAATATTTGGAATTAAAAATTGAAATGAAATTTCTAAATTTTTCATGAATATTCAACTGAATAATGTAATAAATCAATTTATCTTGAATTAATTTACAACTACACCCATCCAAATGAGAATTAATATTTTTGATTTTAGCCAAATAATGTATTACCTTTTCATCTCCCTTCATGGCGTTGTCATTAGTCCTAAAATCATTTTAATGATTTTTGATAATTGTGTACCTTTGTGCATCTAATCCAATTAAGTCCAAGCCTCAGTTATACTTTTTTATTCCCGATATGAAGCATAAAATCATCCGCATGCTCCAAAAATAATGGACATCAACACCTATACTTTTTTTTGATAGGCAACGATGTTGTCTGCAGATTACTTGTCTTCCAGTTGAGCCTTTTCATTTCGTTCATGACTGCCCATATTTTTTCGAGCCATGAATTCTTCCTTCAATCGAATCTTACAAATGTTGTAATTATTCCCATTCACCATCGATATTTATCAATTGAAAATTTATTAGACCCCGTATGTGTGTAAATAAAATTAAATAATTAATGAGGAAAAAACAATCAAGGTTTAGAAAGATCCCCATGTCATTTTTTTAAACTTGCAATCACAAAATTGATTAGTTTACATCAAAAATAGCGTCTGAAAAGCATATATTCTACACACAAATGTACTAGTTTTCCAATAAAGTTAAATCGAAATGTGAATGATTTTTTTAAGTTTTCTATCTAAAAGATGATGATGATCTAATCGTCATGTCACAAAAATCAATATTTCAAAAAGATTATACTTTCTAATTGAACTTATTATTTTAACTATTTTTCTCACTAACAAATATTTTACAATGAATTTTATTGAATTTTTTAAAAATAAAAAATAATATTAGTATATATAAAAAAATTTAGAGCTCTTGCTCCTTTATATGTTTGAAATTTCTATCAACTCGTCGAGTTGGTATAACCAATCGAACGAGTTTTGATATGCTACCAAGCCATTCAATGCCCAATAATCAACAACGATCCAATTTATATTATACCACATCATATTATCTAGCTGTGATCGATCCATATAACCATGTAATTATGTGGGAATCGGATCCACCAAGTTAAAAGATGGGGTGAGCCTTAAGGATGAGATAATGAGGACTTTCCTTCAATGCCAACACAAATCTCGAGTGGTCCATGACTTGGCCTTAGCCACATACGTGGTCCAAGATGCTTCTAACAAAACAATGGTGGTGTGACGAAGTCACGCCACCTCTCCAAATGCAAAAGGCTATTAAATATTTATTCGACCCACACCCATCCCCATGTGGGACTAGCAAATAAAAAAATAAAAAGGAAGGCCTGCAGCTATGGTCTTGCTAGAGGAAAATACAAGGCCACGTAGGGGCTGGAGATAGGAAGAGAGGGGTAGGTGTGCAGAGCTCACCAAGTGGCAATATGTGAGAAGGGGGTTTGAAGGGGCACCACCCTTATATCATAGTTAACAATATATATAATGTGATAGATGGGCCACACAATAGGTTAATTTGTATAGTTTATAATATAAAGTATAGGATTAGGATTATATAGTTTTATATAAACTATATTATTAGAACTATATAAACTATATAATTTTAGATTTTTATTTTTATAAATCATAATTTATAAAAAATGATAGTTTTAAACTATATAATATGATTTATAAAAACATGGAATAAACCCTTAAAAGGGGCCCGAATGACATGGGAAAAATATATACTAAATATTACCATGGAATACACAAATTTACAGAGGAGACAATATTTTCACACTCCCAATGAGAAAATTTGAAATCCTATTTCCATGGAGCTTGTCTCCTCTTCTTTGAATTTAAATTTGTGTTTTTACCTTTGAATAATTTTGATCCTGCACATGAAAACTATATGAAACATAGAAAATATTTCAAAAATAAATGATCTCACCTAGTCTCGTAAAATGTTTTCATGTGATGGTATAAATGCAATCACCTTTCACCTGTACACACAAACCAATCTCTAAGAACATTAACTTGTCCTAGAGAGGGTAGGGGGTTAAATAAATTCCTAACCAACAACCCAACAAACATGAATTTTGACTAATTAAATTATTAACCAACACCTAACCTATTCTGGTACCATATTAGGACCTAGACATTAATAATTGTATAACATATTAAATTAATAAATTGAAAATTTATCAAGGTAAAAGAATTAACACAATAAAATATAACACATGATATAACCTGGAAAACCCCAATGGGGTAAAAACCACGTATGATTTTCCATTTTATTAAGAAAATTTTTATAGTCCAGAACTTCCTTCCTCACTCTTGCTCCGTATTTTTAACCTAAAGTAAATTTTGTATATCTGAATATGGACTACCATACTAAAATAACCCAAAGGGTTATAACCATTAAGTGACGAGGTACACCCCAATTTAATAATTAGTTAATTAATAACTAATGAAACCTAATATAGAGTTTATATTAAATAATAAAGAATAAACTATATTCTATATTATTTAATTATAAACTAAATATTATGAACACTTAATATTATGTTCTAACAAAATATGGATTTTTCAATGGATATCTTAATGAGGAAGTCTATATGGAGCAGCTGATGGTTTTTCCTTGACTGATAAATAATATTTTGTATGCAAACTGAACAAGGCACTCTATGGCCTAAAACAAGCCCCTAGGGCTTGGTATGAAAGGCTTGACAAATACTTGATTGAGCAAGGTTTCAAGAAAGGAGTTGTTGATAACAACTTGTACATCAAGAGTGAAGGAGATCACATGTTGATTTTTGTGGTCTATGTGGATGATATTATATTTTTGGAGGTAATGATCAAATGAATCATGAATTTTCTGAAGCTATGAAGAAAGAATTTGAGATGTCTATGCTTGGTGAGATTTATTTCTTCCTTGGACTTCAAGTGAGTCAATCAGATAAAGGTATGTTCATTTCTCAATCCAAGTACATCAAGGAAATGCTTAATAAGTTTCAAATGGATGATTACAAACTTTATAAGGAAGATGATTCTCCTAAAGTGAATCAATATGATTATAGATCCATGATTGACAACCTAATTTATGCTACTACTTCAAGACCTGATATTGTGCAAGTTGTTGGCCTAGTTGGGAGGTTTCAAGAAGATCCTAGAGAATCTCATCTTCAAGCAGTGAAAAGGATATTTAGATATATTAAAGGAACTATTGAGTTTGGGTTATGGTATCCAAGAAGTGAAATATTTGAATTAAGATCTTATTCTGATGCTGATTGGGCAGGAAGTATGGATGATAGAAAAAGTACTAGTGGTGGTGTATTCTTTGTTGGAGAATGTCTTGTTTCTTGGTCAAGTAAGAAGAAATATCTTGTGGCCCTCTCAACTTGTGAAGATGAATTTTTTTTTTCTCTTCTTTTTTTATCAAGTTGTGTGGATGAGGAAGAATTTGGAGGATTACAAGATTAAGTGTGATGGACCTACATCTATTCTTTGTGATAACACTAGTGCAATCAGTGTGTCAAAGAATCCATTTTTGCATTCCAAGACAAAGCACATTCCCATTAAGTATCATTACCTAAGAGATCTAGTGAGTAAGGATTGCATCAAATTAGAGCATGTGTCTACAAAGGAGGAAGTAGCTGATATTATGAAAAATCCTCTTCCAAATCCCACCTTTGAGTATCTAAGAGACAAGATGGGAGTGATCTTAACACCTTTTAAATGATTGAATGGACAAGAAAGTGTGATAGGGAGAAAGAAATGAAATATATCTGCTACAAGGTAGTTTTGATATATATTAGTAATTATCTTGGTCATATTGTGTGAATTAAGTGTCTCTGCTAGTGAGTTTTTAATTCATTTTATTCAATGTCATGTTACAAAGTAATAAGTGAGTCAGTGGTGAGTGTTGATGAAAGAAATTGGGTTTGTGTCATCTCATGATTGGTTAATCTGAGTCATGAATGGAGTTGGTTGATTTTTTCATGAGAATTAATGCATGTGTTGAGTATTTCAGTATGTCTGTGATGTGTGAAAATATTTGAAGAAGTTTCAAAATGTTAGTTATAGTGTGAGTTGTCTCCTTAGGTCATCATGGTCTCACACTTCATCTATCAAAGTCTTCTAGGTTTTCTTAAGTATTGGGTGTTCTAGGTTATTTTATTGTGTGGAGTATTTATTCATGACGTCATATAGTCCAATGGTATATGAAGGAGGTATGTGCCAAGTTAGAGCTCTTGAAAACAAAATTTGGGCATTTGTGAGGTCTCTCTATCCTGACTGGGTCTTAACAGTGTATTCTAAGCGGTATGAAGAAACATATGTTGTTGTAAGAGTAAATGAATGTACCCACGACTAAAAATTTGAAAAAATCTTCTATATTGTGTGTACATCATGTTGTAAGTTGTCTCAGACCATGAAATTGCTTGATTCCTTAGGAATATTTGTGAGTTCAAAGTTGACAATGTTAGTGCTAAAAGAGACCTAATATGGAATGGGAACTTGCAAACTGGGTGTATTTTCCTTGAGATTTGACTTCAAGGTTCTTGGAGGATCTTAAATGGCCAAAAGGGTATCTGAATCAGGTAATATTTCACTATAAAAGTCTCTACATAACATGTTGGTGAGATTCCATCCAAAATTATGTCTAGCAGACTGAGAATGTGCAATTTGATGATGAGAAAAGGTATGTTTAATAAATTTTCTCTATTATTGCTTGATCTGAGCATTAAGGTTACTAGTATATGCATGATTAAAGGTATTTAGAGCTTTGACGTTGTATGAAGATGTTCTTAGAATGACAAGTCTAGGTTTTCTACTAGTGATTTCATGAGCAAGAAAGTTTTTGTTACATGTCAAGTATTATAACTCTAGATGTATAGGTGTTAATATGATTTAGTTTTTAGACAAATGTCTTGTATTGGTGAAGATTTCATTAGGAATTTAGGTTGTATTGAAGATGATCATAGAGTTGATAAAATTTTAGTGTTCACTTGGTTACTCCTTGTGTAAGATAGCTTCTTTATAGGTATCTTGTATATATGAAGGGAAGAGTATGATGATATTCTCATGTATGATTGTGTGGGATGAGTCTATTTTGAAGTGGTAAAATTCTGCCAGACTTTTTCTTTTGATATTGGTAAGAATAAGCTATTGAGGCATATAGTTGGCTTGATCTATGACAAGGTTGCTTGATATTTGTAGCTTAGAGACAAAGTGACTACGAGTGTTATAGTGTTTGTAAAGATGTCTTCTTAGGTGAAAATTTTATGTCAAGCCTATATATGGATTGATTAGATAAATTCAAAGTGTTCTATAAAGTATAGAAGTGTATTTCATACCAATATGCAAGTATGTGTCTTGTAGTTTATGTTATGACTTGAAATAGTCAGTTTTTGCTCAAATGTTACTACTTACAGCCCTGCTGAGGTGTTGATTAGTGCTTGTATATGTTTCTCAAGTATGAAAATGGAAATAAAGATAAGAGGAGAATATGATTTTATTCTTGAAGGCTTCCCTATATGTTCACTAAGTGTAATAAATTGTGGTAGTGACCTATGAAAATGCAAAAACAAAATTTAGTGTACAATATACTAAAGAAGGTGAAAAGATGCATTTATAGATGCAAGAAGATATTTATGTCCCAAAAAGATAGGGGAGCGTGTATGAGTGATTCTTAAGGTCACATTGTATATTTCAAGGATTTTGAGGTATGTTTTGAGTGTCTTCTCAAAGAACAAGCAAGGTATGCTTCATGATTTCATTATCTTAGTCAAATATGATTGTCAAGGACTATGAAAGAGCTTTAGGACAATGTTGAAGGGTTTGGCCCATCTCTAAGTCAAGAAACCAAGGTAAGATGCATGATTTTGTGCTTATCTACTAGATATAATTGTACTAAGTCAAGGGGAGTGATGAAAAACTATAACAAAGGGTTAATGGTATGTTGTAGCATGTCAAAATTGGTCTCAAAACTACTTAAAGGTCCTCTCAGGGATCTGTGTTCTTAATAAAGGATGGTAATAAGAAATAAGAGAATAATCAAATAATTGTGCCTAGACATGTAAAGGAAGCTCAAGAATAAAGGTATGAATGGTATTTTGGTCCTAAATCAGCATCTTTGTTGGCATGATACATGAAGAGTAGGGTTCATGTAAAAGTTTGATATAGTGGTTTCTTGAAGGTGAAAATAGAGTTTTGTGCAAAATGACTTTTTTGTATGCCTAGAAGGTGAAAAATTGTGTTTTAGCCCAAATAAAAGGTAAAGATGATGTTTTATTCATATTTATTGGCAAGATAAAATGATTTATGTGTTTTTCCTGTGGGGAGTGTTGTGTTTACATGCATGAAAAGACACTAAAAATTGGGTTTTGTGAATAATTTCAAGTCTTTTGAGCTTGTTTAAGACCTTTGGTTGATGTTTCTAAAAAATAATGATTTTATGAAGTTGAAGAAGATGAAGAAAATTTTTCATTAATGAAAAAAGGGGGAGAAGTTTGGGTGATTTTCCATCAATGACAAAGGGGGGGATTGTTGGTATGTTGTTGTATAGGTGTGTTCATTCATGAAAAAACTCATTAATGACAAAGTGGATGATGGAGTAGGGTCAAAACATGCTGAGGATTATGATGACATGATGATTCATAAGTATTCCTAATTGTACATGGTGATTCAATGAGGATGGCATGTTCTTGCAAGCCTAATTAGGTTATCTAGTTTGCCTAGGTGATAGTGCATGGTGGTATGAGATTATTGGTTTCTTGATAAACATGTTGACATTATGGAGAGAATATTTAGATATTTTTTTAAAAATCATATGAGCTTCAAGGTACATATACATGTTGGTGACCATGTTTCAGGTGCTCATTTGGACCAGGTATGGTTGTTAGATTACATGAGGATGAGTTATGGAGCTATATGAGCCCATGGATGCATGTATTTAGTTTTATTATGATGTATTAGGTATGTTAGGACCATTTGGAGTGTTTTCATGATGATTTATAGTGTTCTTTTAGTTGACCCTAACTTTACAATGTAAAACCCTAAGGGGTAGCTATGAAAATGAGATAGATTAGAGAGATGGAGAAATTTTTGAGATACAATGATTATTTGAGATGATGTGTAGGAGTGTCCTTGAGGTGTGAAAAAAATTTGGAATCATTATGCAATGCTAATTTCAAGTTATGATGTTTTTGGTGAAATAGGGTCAAGAAGAAGGAATTTCCATCTCAAATTATAGATTTTGATGCTCACCCTAAATTGTGTGATTTTCATGGGACCTTATGAATTTTAGGGATGTTTCTACATTGATTCTATAAGTTTAAAAATAATAATGAGGTCATTTCATCATCATGTTTTTATGAACAAATGTTAAGAAGGTAAACAACTCATTATGTGTTTGAAACCTAGCTTAAAAGTGGTTTGAGAGATTTGCTTCCTAAGTGGCTATTTTTGTGTGATAGTTCTTTTTGATTATTATAACATGTAGAGGACTCCTTGAATATATAGAAAGGTATTATAGAGCTTATGGTGATGAGTGGACCCCACTCAAATAGGTCATTTTATGAAGAATTTCATTTTAGGACAAGGTTGTCTAAAAGAGTCACAAAAAAATGACCATTTTTGATGTATGTGAGTTTTTATTGATATCTAAATTTTTTCAGGTCATGGTTATGTAGTTCAATGGTAAATTATGCTTCATTTAGGTTTATTAGTCAAATGGCGGTTAGAAGTAGTCTCATGAGTAAATTGGACATTGCAGGAGTCAGGAGACAATTCAAGTTGTGTTAAAAATATAATTTAGAGATATTTACACTGATATAATTTTGTTTTATCATTATGATGATTTTTTATATGGTTTCTAGGTCAGTTTGTGGATAAGAATATTTTTAGCTTTTTACGATACGTAACTTCTAATTCTAAAAGGTTGAGTTGGTTAGTGCAAGAAATGGATTGGGTGATGTTTGATATCACTTGGAATGTGAATATGGAATCCATTTAATTCATTTGGAAGTTTTTAAAGTGGTAGGAAGGGTGTTAACCAGTTGCATTTTTGAAACTACTTATTTGGCATCTTAATTTCGTGAAGGAAAATGTTGATGTGGTTTGAACCAATGATTTTTTCATAATCTCTAACTTGTTTAGAATTGTTCTAAAGGTTATTTAATTTCCATTTAGTTTTAAAATTCAATAGTTTAGGTGTTATTATGTGACATTGAAGCCAAAATGTGAAGACATGGTCTTTGTAAATAGGTGTTTGGTGAATACTGATGAGCCACTTAGGCCCATTAAACGAAATAATTTTATTAGTTCATGATAATTTATACCATATATGATGTTTAAATGTTATTTTAAACATGTGTGGTGATTTTATAGCATGAATAAAAATATTTTTTGTGTTAGGATATTTTTGTCATTCTAATGATGGGGATTTGAGGATTTTTGGTGCATGAATGAAGGGTTTTGGCTAGGCCGACCTATATGGGTAACTTGTATCTGTTATAATAATTATATGGTATGTTTTCTTAATATAAATTGGTTGATAAAAAGGAGAAAAAATATTTGATTTTTAATTTGAATCAAGAAGGAGCTTATAAAAGCATAGTTTTGGGTGTTTTTGTGAGCTAGTGGTGTATATGAAAGAAGTGCAGCCTAGGTGAAGTTTTTATAGGTTCATGAGAACTAATTGAGATAATATTAGATTTGTGACATGATAAAGGATTTATGAAAGTGTGTAAGAAATAGTTTGAGGATTTTAGAAGTGAAGAAAGTGCTTGATTGTGAGAGATTGAAGACCTAGGGTTTGAACAAGAGTTTGATGGTGAGTGAGTTGAATCAGTGGTCTATATAAGTTGTGGCAGAAATATATCAAATATCATACATCATAATTTAGTTGAGTGGTTGCTTAATAATCTTGGGGGTTTTAGCCTCCTTGTGGAGTTGGTGCTTCGCAGTAACTAGGGGTTCTTGCTCCTTGTAGGGTTGTAGCTCTACTAAACTAGGAGTTCGTGCCTTACTAAATTTGAAACATATCAATGTAAGGATTGTGTTTCAATGGGTTTTCTTCCACTTAAGGGTTTCAACTTATATCTTGTGTTTTTGTGTTGATTATCTATTTCATGGCTTAAATCATGCATGGTTTTGATGTTGTGCACACATAAATGATTGGATAAGTGATTTTGTGGTTTGGTTAAGTAATCTAAAATATGATTTAAATTTTGTAAGGACTAATACACCCCCTTATCATTTCATTGTGATTCCAAAAATGTGTGTGTGTGTGTGTGTGTGTGTGTGTGTGTGTGTGTGTGTGTGTGTGTGTGTGTGTGTGTGTGTGTGTGTGTGTGTGTGTGTGTGTGTGTGTGTGTGTGTGAGGATATAACAACCACTCTTACCTCTTCAAACTAGTGATTTTTATTTAAAAATAACTCATTTAATACAATTAAAGCTTTATTTAATTAAACACACAACATAATAAAATGCACACAAGAGATTAATATATCTTATTTCTTTATGTTGATATGAATACAATAATTGTAGCATAAACTCGATTTAAAACGACATTGATTAAAGTTCATAATCCAATTAGATAACCTATGACAACCATGGGAAACTAAGAGAGTATAAAGATCCTACTTGAACCCCTAAAAATTCTTCATGACCCAATACACCTAGTGTATCATTTGGTTAAGCCTTATTATAGGCTAAGAACTTGTGATGTCTTTTAGCGTCCTTGAAAGCTACCACTATAACCATCATCCAAATCTCAACACTATAACAAAAGACTTGGTGAATAGACAACACATCCAGTTACATGCATTACTATGGCCATAGTTATTTGGTGTTGCACTAGCAAGCCAGATCCTAAGAATGTACATATGTCTTAGGAACTAGTCTTCCATTCACCTCACAATCCATTCCATTCATAGCCATTAGGATTCATTTCACTTGTTTAGGCTATAGAATTTAAGGTTATTATTCATAAGTAATCATTAAATAATAAATTCAATAACCAAATCTCTAAATATCATGGCTCGATAACCAAGTCTCATGATTCTTGACAATTCCACCTAAGGTTTCCTAAGATGAAGGTTTTCTCACGTAATGACTTGCGGCATTATGCAATTGATACCTCTACCATAATCAACCTTGGATAGTATGGTCAAGGATAATGTAGCATGGTTATCACTCCATGAATTCCTATAATTCGTTATTACTACTAATGATATAACCACTTCACTTATTAAAATCTACTTAATCCATCTTAACTTACTATTAAAATTTATTTCTCATTATTACTACTAATGATATAACCACTTCACTTATTAAAATCTACTTAATCCATCTTAACTTACTATTAAAATTTATTTCTCATTCTTGTTAAATGACTTGTCGTTTTTTAAACCAAAAGGTAAGCTTTCAATGTAAAGATGCCTGTTTAAATGGCACACATCTCAACCCTTAGAGGAGTAGGGTTGTTCCAACCTAGGGAAATAGTCACACACTTGTTAACATAATTCCTACATGTCGAAGTATAATTTATGACCTAATAACGAACATTCAATTCACTTCATTTCTTGTTATTAGCTTAATTTATTTCCTCTTAAGGATCATTTTAGTATCACTATTTTTTTATATGATTACTCTTTTTTATTCTCAATCAAATTTAATGTAGCAGAGTACATAAAGTCTATAGAGTGAATCAAGAAAGTTCAACCTTAGACGGAGGGTGAATCCCTTGGACATAGTTGTTTTGATTAGTTACCATATCATAATACAACTTATTGTGAGATATTCACATTTATAACATGAGTCATATTACGGCAAGATAACTCTTCACATCTAAACCAACCCAAAGTAAATCACTTAACTACCATCCCATCTATTTATCACAATTATAAATATATAATAAGTTCTTACTTTAGATATCAATTTTGATTCCAAACAAGTCATAGGAGACCAATGAAAGGTAATCCTTTAATACAAAGAGGCTCATTTTCCTTTGAATTTTATCAGATAACAACAAATCTTATAAAAAAATTGATAAGTTTATTACATAGCTAAGGATGGATTACAAAGGAGTAGTTATTGTAACATTCTCATTTTAAGACTTTAGAAACAAGGGATTTTTTTGTTTAATGTTCTCTGTTCTAAAAAATCATAATTTAGAACGCACATTCCATGCCAATCAATCTCATAAGATAACTATATGCGATTGTAAAGACTTAGTAAAATACGAGATCTCTCATTTCATGACTCGGTGAAAAACCGATCTCTCATGTTAACTTATTAAATTATATACTACGTATACTTGGTTATCTTACCCTTTTCTAGGTATTAATTTTTTTATTTAGAGGCCTTTCTAAATATTTCTTACCAATATTCATTTGAAATCTCACTTCTTAAACTAGGTGACATAGGACAATGCAACTAACAGCTTGCAATACTTTGGCCAAATATTTCCAACATATTGTTCATATTACTATTCCTAGATGGCATACTCGTCAAATGGAATACGTCCTTCACCCCACTTCATCTATTATCTAGAATGGTCTTTACTGACTCATGTTAGTCCACTTGTTCTAGGTTTTACCCTAACCAAGGGTAGTAACATCATTTAGTGTAGAGGACTACTCACGAGGACTAAGGATACATAGACATAATCGATCGACCTAATTCAATCACATGTGTCTAGTTATCCTAAGTCATCGAGATGTTCTTGACACTAAATCATGCTTCTAACCTAACCTAGGGTATAACTAAGGACAAGTATGAGTTATGTAAGTCTAGGTGATTCAACTTTGAAGGGTGTTGCAACATGTCAATTGCAACACAGTATCCTCACAAAGACCCAAGTCTTCACGAAGGTATTATATTGTAGTTGGTGTGTGCCAACATCCGTCTGAGTCATCCCATCTAGATGTACATATCCCTGAAGAAGTTAATTACTTAATTATTTTCTATAATTAAGGTCTAATTACAAGCAACCTGTTGAATCCCTAGTTTCATTAACCCCTAAGATTTGTCAACTATCATTGAGTTGTAATTGCTTTGCTGAAACATCAAGATTGCACTTTTTTATCATTAACTTCTTACTTTAGGATTCAATTTAATAAAACAGAAGCAACAATCAAACAAAATTGTTCATTTATTTTACTCAACCATTCTTAGCTTGTTTAAGTTCTGAATTAGATTCCTTTATATTGGACTTCATTGAGCTGAATTCTACTTGTTAAATGTTCATGTTTAGTTTTCATTTATCTTATACCTTTAAATATATTAGTCAATAGGTATTTCATCTTCCTAATTCTTATTAAGAATTAGGGTTCATTGCAACCCCTTACATTATTCAAGATATGATAATGAATTTACACTAACACCATTTTAATAAACCATATTGATTTAGTTAAATGATCAACCATGAATACCAACTTGTTAAGTTGAATTTTAATAAAGGGATAGTGTATATCATTCCCTTACCACCTAATTCATTTTAAGTCAAACTAAAAGGGTTCATTACAATTAAGTATAAGAGATAATAAACTTACAATTCCCTTCCCAGAATATACAAGAGAAAGACACATTAAGTACAGATAAACCACAATCATTTCCATTCATCTAAGTGGAACACATACTTTACAAGTACAACATTTCAGACATCTTCAGAGTCAAACAACATCAATAAGCTCAATTAAAAATACAAATTTTCTCTTACAAATACATCTCAAAAATGAATCATTTTTCCTCATAAAATATCCAGTCTTTAGGTAAACATAAGTACATCATAAAAGGATCTTGTCTCCTTTTATCACTTACGAAGTCCATCTATAAAAATTTCTAGCACGGGTCAGTTCATTGAATTGAGCATGATAAGCACTAGGAATTAAAAAAATGTGATTTCAACTAACTATTTCATAAAAAGAAATCTACTTTTGAGAAACAGTTAAAGCATTACAGAAAAATACATCATAAAGAAATAACAGTCATGAAAGGAAGAACAAAGTGTTAAACCATATTTTCATAAAGTAGAGATCATGGTGTAATTAAAATAATGTTTAGCCAATGATTTCATAAAGAATTATATCAAATAATTAATATCCAACCAAATTACTTACCACATTTATACTATAGATATTTATAGTTCATTTCTTGATTCATTCTATCTAAATCAAAGTAAGATACTAACTCTAATAATTCATAAAAATAGAATTATTTTTAAGAAGCAATGATCCACAATACTCAACATTAACTTACTCCAACCTAGAATATTTAATGCCAAATTCATTCAACATTATGATGCAATTTAGGATGATCCAACAACATCTTAAGGTAAGAGTTTCTTATTTAAGAGACTAAATCCAAATTCAAAGCCAAACTCTAGCCTAAGTTTAAGGTTTAGCCTCAACAGGTTTGATAAAGGATATATCCAATTTATATGCACTTGAAAGTAATCACAATCACAACCATTACATCCCTACCAAAGCATTAGTGAAGGAGAAGAGGATAAAGATTTATCCTCCAACTATTCACTCTATAATTTCCTTCAAATTATTAGAACTGAATAGGTAATATCCTTACATAAGAGTAATATAGATGAGAGAATAATGAAAAGAGAGAACAACTTATAAATTCCCTCGAGTTCAAAGAAAATAGAATGAAATACCTTAACTCAGAATAGAGAGAAGGAATGAATCAAATAAAGATAAGATAAGATCTCATTATTCCTTTATAAAAAGAGGAATACATGTCGGGATTAGAAGAACTGAGAAAGGTCCGATCGAGAGATCATTCCACTCTAGCGATTATTAAAAACACACAATAACGTATTTGTTACTGAGAATAGAGATATATGAATGCAACATGAAGGTCAAAAACTGATGATAACGTTCCTTAACATAGAAACAAGAACTACTATAGTAGTGCATAAGCTACTACTAAAAAGAGTTAGTCAAATGATTTTGATTAAGAATGCAGTTCTCAAAGAAACAAACAACAACTAAAAATTTAATTCATCTCAACATTAATAGCATTAATCTATAATCTTCTCTAATTTTCCCAAATAAGGAGAGAGAGAGAGAGAGAGAGCATTAAATAATTATTCTTATGCGACCACAATTTCTTTTCAAGTTTCATCACGCATAAACCTCACCCATCCTTTGATGTTAAAAAGAAGAAACCGAATACAATATTTAATAGCCACATATTATAGTCAAGTCAACCTAGACCCCCAACTTCATAAGAATCAATGGAACTAGCTACAGGTTTAAGAAGGACATAACCCAACCCAGATTTGTCCACAAGGGAAAAAAACAAAAAGTGACATGACCCCAAGTCAAGTGCTCAAGGTTGAGTTCAAAGAGAAGAATACAACCGAAATCGTTCCAACCCATTTCCTTAAAACTAGTCCATAATTCAACTTAAATATCTCATTTCCATAGTATCATCTACACATCAAATTTAAATGTAAGGATCTAGTAAATCCAACAAGATGAACCGATAAGGTAACTCCCGAAGCACGAAACCTTACCTCAAAAAGGATACATAAAAAATTTGATAAGCCTTTCCAAAAACACGATAGTAGGATAACTATCAACCTTGCTATGAGATAGATCATATAAAGGGGTATTTGTTTAGACCCAAAATCAGGTAATTCATTAACAACTCTTCTCATAACGTACATGTGTGAGAAAAAAATGATGTCATATAAGTTCAAGCGAAGCTAAACATGTTTATCAAATATCAAGAAAGGGAGAACTAATGTAATCATTTCCTAATAGTGACTTCTACTAACCAACTTGAGAGCAGTCCCACAAGAGTTCCTAGAATCAAATCATCTCGAGCTCAACAAAAGTAGAACATGTTACAATTGTTTTCCAACCAAAAATGACTCCCAAAACATTGAATCAGACTATCTATTTTAGCATAGTTTGAACAAATGTAATAAGATTTGAAATCATCTTGAGCTCAACAGAAGGTAACATGTTCCAAAATTTCACCCAACAAAGGAAAGAAAACCTACCTCTTATTATTATCCAACAGTGAATCCCTCTAAACTATTCTTGCATAGTCAACAAGAGTTCACAAGATTTTTCAACATTATAGTTCAAATAATGGTTAAAGCATGATTCACTCATCTATCCAACAAGGAACAAACCCAAATATTATTTTATGAAAAAGTGAATCCAATCAGAAGTACATAGTAAAAATATGTAAACATGAATGCAAGATAAACATCACATAAAACCCATTGTCCCCAAGAGTATATTTGTTTTAATGAAAACACTTACGAAAAAGCATAATAACTTAATGGGTAGAGCCTATCATGCCTGATAGAGCTTCTTATCAATTTGTAGAATATTTCCAGCCTAAGCCTCCACAGTCTCTCCTTTTTCCAAGTGACGTCAACAACTCCAATATTCCTACTTCCTCTTATACTTCCACAAGATCCAAAAATAGCTCCAAGAATGCCAAGAATATTGATGGATCAAAAATAGAACTGCTGGTTCAAAGAACCAAAAAATCCAAAATTGAAATGAGCCAAAGATCAAACAACCATTAAACAATCTACCATGCCTTTCTCTAGGCAATTTCTTTTCCAAAACCGAGACTAACTAAATCAAGGACCGCCGCGGTTTTCCCTCCCTTTTCTCCATGCCACCACCAGCCAAGTTTGGTGAACTTCAATTCAAAGTGTGAATGCAATTTATATTTAGTGGTGATGCCAACTAGGCATCTCCCTAACTCCCCATGCCTCCACCAAAACTAGCGTTCGAGAGGATACTAAGACCAAAATAAAATCTCATGAATTCCTTGAAAAATTATGCCACCACCCTTACCACTTGACAAGTATTCCATAGGTACCCCTTAGATTAGTATTAGTTTAGGTTAGATTATCATTAGGTTAGAAATCAACCTTAGTCCTTAGGTAAATATTATTTTCCTTAGGTTGTTTCAAAACTCCACAACCATAAAACATACCAACTTAGGTTAGGGTGTCAACCTTAGTAGTTTAGTAATAGGTTCTTCTAAATACATAATTTAGAACACACATTCCATAACATCCATTCTTATAACAGATAACCATATGCAGCTGTAATGACTCGGTAAGCTACCGATCTATTCATTTCATGACTCGGTGAACTACCGATCTATTCATGTTTAACACTAAGTATTGAATACTTTTCTATATACTACGTATACTTGGTTTTCTTACCCTGTTCTAGGTATTGAGTGATCTGTCTAAGGAACCTAACTAAATAGTTGTTACCAATATTCATCTGCATCACGATCCTTAGACTAGGTGACAACAATAGGACAACTTTGGACAAATATTTCTAACATACTGTTTGTATTAGTTATTCCTTGATGGACATACTCATCAATCCAGAATACATCCTTCACCCCCACTCTATTGTTATCTAGAATGTCCTTTACTAACTTCCGTCAGTCTTCTTGCCCAAGGTTTAACCCTAGTTCTAGTTAACAACGTAGGTTATGATAGGAAGGAGCTCACAAAGACTTAGGATAGATTGGCATACTAGGTCAACCTAAGTCAACCCCATGTGCCAAGGTACCTTGATTCCTAGAGGGCTACTTCGTATCATAACTATGCTACTACCTAGTCCTAGAGAGAAACTAAGTTCAAGTCCAAAAGTGTGTAGATCTAGACGATCAATGCAGAAGGGTGTTGCCACATGTCAACTACATTGTTGTATCCTCGAGAAGATCCTAATATTTTGAAGGTACAACCCTGCAATTGGCATGTGCCAAAGCATCCTACAAACTATCCTTGTTGAGATATACATACCCCTAGGAGATTATTAATGTTAAATTAATTTGGATACTTAAAGGTAGATCCCAGCAATCCTGTCCAACCCGAATCCAACTCTCCCTAAGTTTTTTTCCAAATCAGGTTCCATTAACCCCTGAAGAACTTCCTTACTTAAGATTGCTTTCGATGTTTTTAATTTTGGCTCAACAACAACTATCAAGAAGAAAGGAAATAACCCCTTAAGTTCCATTTAATGTGGCTTAACCATTCAAGGAAGTGTAACCACCACCTAGGTTGCATTTTATTAGACTTATTAAAAGAAGCCTAATGATTATAAATCATATCTTCATTTTTGTTTACTTTTTCCTAAGAGAGGAAGAGTCTTCCTCTTCATGGTTAAGTTCTAGGGTTTACCTCACCCTTTATGTCCTTTACAAATTTCATAGTTTTCATTGTAAGTTCATTATACGTTACTTTAATAGTATGAGTTGTTTAGATAAGAACATTGAAATTCTGCAACTTATTTAGTTGCATCACATTTAGGGAAATTACTTCAATTCCCCTTTTCCTACTTATCCAAAAACACTCATTGAAACATATAAATAACATGAATAATATCAACAAGATAGGATCCCATTCCTTTTACAAAGGTACAAGATAATTTACATAACCTATGCAAGTAATTTTCTCATCCTTCAATTCATTTTCAAAACTTATATAATTACAAACTTATGCATTTTAGGCATACTACATGACAACAACCTTCATTCAAAAGAGAATAACTTTTCTTTTCCAATACAACTTAAGAACAATTCAGAATTCTTCATAAGAATCAAACTTAGATCAGCCAATGCATCATATAAGTTTTTGTCTTCCGTTATCACTTACGAAGTCCATCTACAAAAATTGCTAGCATGGGTCAGTTCAATGAACTGAGCATGATAAGCACTAAGCCTTAAAATGAAGTGCATTCCACTAATTGTTCCAATAAAAACAACCTTGCTTTAATGAACAATTAGTATTTCATACTCCCTAAGCATAAGTAATATCAATAAAAAGAAGAGCAATAATAACCCAAGATTAACAAAAGAAGAACAAAATATAATCTATAAAATTTGTCTTATAAATTAAAGTATAATTGATCCTATCAATTATCTTTACCAAACAAAAATCATAACATATCATTGTTTCCAATCCTACCAAAATATAATACAACACTTATCTTTACTATAAGATACTAGAAGTGTTTACAACATATTCTCTCTTGGATGTTTCATCTAACTTTCAAGTAAAGAAGAAGAAAACCATTCCCATTATGCCAAAGTACATAACATCCACAAAGTAGAAACATGTGCAAATCAAGACTTAAACCATTTCCTTTAAAGGTCATCTACTTTAAAATTCAACATTTTAAGGTATTCATCAAAACATATCCATATAAAAGAAATCCAAGAAGGAATGATGGATTAACAGTCAACAACAAGTTTACAATTTCTTTCTACTTCATTTCAGTCAAATGACAAGTATAAAAAGACTAATTAAGTACTCGATTCTCTTTTCCAATAAGAATAAAAATCAGAAGGTTCCAACCAATGAACTTAACCCAACTACATTAGAAAAGGAGTCCTAACAGAATATGATCCCCATCTATAATCATTTCTTACAACTTAATTTAACAGTTTTACCTCCTCTTATACATACAGTTTAAGTTCATTCAAGAGTTCCAAGGAAAGAGAGCAAGGACCACTTCAAGGAAAGAGAATACTAAATGCTATCTTCCTTTCTAAACCTTCCCATTATAATGCATGAATTCTACTTTCCATTAGGAACATTGTAACAATGAAGCTCATACACAGTCCACGGCTAGTAAAGATTCACAGTGTATCTTTTAAAGACCTAACATTCTTTCATTGGACCAGAACAACCTCAAGATAAGAAGAAAACATGTTAACATTTCTCTTTCTTAGAACCCTTTACTATCAAATAGTGAAGTTCCATCAATCCTTACCATTAATTTTCCCTTTTTAAACTCGATGAGAAAATAGTGAAGTTCAAAACATAGCCCGCAGTCAAGTTTGAATCACAATTAATCTTCCAAACTTAACATTCATTTATTGGACCCATCAAGAGACAAGAAATTTGAGTAGATGCTACACTCAAAATTTTCCAATAGTTAAGGCAGAACTATCTCGATAGTATTCCAATGCATCACTACAAGAACTACATATTGGGTTTCCAAATAAATGACAAGATCAAAACAACATAGATAAAATACATACTGCCAAGACTGAATTACAAATCCAAGCACAATGTAAAGCATAAGCTCCCTCAAAGGATCAAGATCATTCAAATGCTTATAACCAAGTTTGGGTAACAACATGTTCCCTCTTTAGTTTATAAAATAATCAAAATACTATAATATCTAAACCAACACATCATTCAAGTTACCATTCCAATTAAAAACACCAAGTAACCAATTGATTGTACAGTGTTGCATCACAATATCACAATCATGAACTCATAAATACACCAGCACTGTAATGATAGAAAGAGTACAATGAAATTACTTATATATAGTTCAGAATAAGAAAAGAGCTTCCCTTCCCAGTTAACATCCTATCAAACCCTGTTTCATATGAAATGTAAGATTCTTAACAGAGCTCAGACCCGATGACAACAAAACATGAAAGTTGGGTTCATAACAAACCTATAATAATAGTTAAATAGTCATAAGGAAATAGTTCACAAGCACCATGCCTTAAGTGGCTTCAAACAACAATACAATTTATCCAAGATAACAAACACAAGTTCCAAGTTTGATACGGGTTCAACAATAGTCATAGTTTTCGCAAGATGAAATATAAAAACCAAGCCATATACAATTTCCAGTGTATGCAAGTTTCAACAATAGAAAGCTTGAACTTACTTACCAGTATTCATAAGTACTAGAGTTCTTTACCCACTCTAGGTCACAAAACACAAGTTCACAAACAATAATCTCAACAACACAGGTAGAACTCAGAGTTCCTTAAAAACTCGGCAAACAATTTATTGTCAACAAAGTTGGTCAAAACCAAACAACCATTTCCAACAACTGAAAAATTTAATAGAGTTCCAACTTTATTCTTGCATGCATAGATCTTTTGTGCAACATAAGTTTTCAACATAACCACTTATATCATGGATTCAAAACCTAGAATGCAAGTTTTACTAAACCCATCAATCAATTAACCAGATAAAGCATGAAATGCACAAAACTCATTAGAGAAAAGTTTCTTTAATGAAAACACTTAGAGGAAAGCAAGATATTTTAACAGTTAGAGCCTATCATGCCTAATAGTGTCTCTGTCAAGTCGAAGAAGACCTCCAGCCGAGCTCACTTCTTCACCTCTTCTCCATGAAAGATCAAACAACCAGATACTTCTTCCACAATGCCTCTTATACATTCCACGAAATGAAAATAGATTTCAAAACCTCAAAATAGCCATGAAGTAGTTTACTCTGCTAGTTCAAAAAACTAGAGCGCATGTAGAAAGAAAATCGAGAGAACATGCAAAATGAAACAACCCAACAAAAATCCACTAGCATGCCTACCAAGATGGTTGGGCTCGTGAACCAAAAACAATTAATCTCATTAATTCCAAATCTCCCGCTCAATCCTCCTTACCACCGCCTGCCAAGTCTGGTGAGTGCCAAGTCCAAATTAACATGAGTTTTCATTTTTAGTGATACTATCACCTAAGCCTCTGCTAAGCCAACTAACCCCTACCAAAGCTGGTAGTTCGTATGCATTCACCATCCTTATCTACATCATAAATGCCTTAGGAACCATCACCAATATGCATGTGACCACTTAAGTCCCAATTCATATCCATTAGTTTAGGATAGATTAGATTGCTTAGGTTAGATCTTAGGTAGAATTAAAATTTATACCTTAGGATATAACACTAACAACTAACCCCACCTTAGGCCTTAGTAATTAGGTTTAGATAAACCCTCATAGGTAAATAATTCAAAGTGCCATAGTTTAAAACACTAGGTTAGGTTAAAATAATACCTTGTAGTATTAAAATTTAGGTTAATTTAATACCTAGTAA
Organism: Taxus wallichiana var. yunnanensis; assembly: GCA_018340775.1. NCBI lineage: Eukaryota > Viridiplantae > Streptophyta > Pinopsida > Cupressales > Taxaceae > Taxus > Taxus wallichiana. Next base: position 406,273,931 of record CM031240.1, on the reverse strand, counting down.
CCTTTCTAATTCCGTTCACACCGAGCTTAGGTTAGAATCAGAATTCTATCAAGAGACATAGCTTAGGTAGAAATATATTTTTTTTACCTAGCTTAGGATCCCGTAGGTTAGTCTTCTATAGGGTCCTAGATCTCTCTTATGTTGTGAACAAGTTGCATTCCCATTTTCATCAGCAATGACCTGTCATGGTCGATCTTCAAAGACCCAAGAAGAACAACCTACTGAATGGAAGTACGTTCACATAGAAATTAAAGAACTTATAACAACAAAGTTCAGTCCAACATGTATCTTAACTCATGGAATGTCAATTTTACCATTCATTCAATAGAGCAGATTTTAAACATTCCTTGGATCACTGAAATTGATCCAAGGATGAGTCAAATAAATAGATAAGTTTACAACTCTTAAACCAGATTGCAAATCACCTACCAAAAGTGAAAAATGGATTCAAAGAAGTCATTCTAGTTTAGTCAAAGGATCTTAAGAGCAGAAAAGACTTATCCATATCAAGCATGATTTCCAATAATCAGAAGAACATATCCTTATAAGGAAAATCACATATCAACACTTGAATGCAAAGGAGGAAAATAACAACAGTCAAGGGTGTTACATGCTTCCCTCCTAAAAAGAATCATCATCCCAATGATTATATCCTTTAACAATTTACATCAAGGACAGTCAATTCATTCATTTCTCTTATCCTAAGTCAAATATTTCAAAACCTTATAGTTCCAGAAACCAGTATTAAATAATTTTTTATTCAAATCAAGTAAATATTTGCCCAAAACTAGCTTACTTAATGTCATAAAAGATAAAATCACAAAAATTTTTGTTATCAATAGATTCAATTCTGTTCAAATAGATATGGAAAAGTAGTTTTCATATCCTCTAGATTTTCCCAAGTTGCACTCTCCTTGTTAAACTGGTCCCACTGGACCTTACATTGACTTATCTCTCGATTTCTTAAATGCAACTGGCAAGTTTCCAGCACTCGAATGGGTTTAACCACAATTATTCCTGGGTCTTGGACTTGCAAGGAATTCCAATTTAACACATGTGATAAATCTGAAACGTATTTCTTAAGCAAAGAAATATGGAAAACATCATGCATTCATGAAAAAGCAGGTGGTAGTGCTAAACGATAAGCTATAGGGTTGATTACTTCAACTATTTCAAAATGGTCCCACATAACGAGGTGATAACTTGGCAGCCTTGCCAAAAGTTATGGAACTCTTTTTTGGTTTAACCGAAGAAAAACCTTTTCTCCAAGTTCAAATTTCTTGTCAACCCACTTTAAGTCAGCATAACTCTTTTTCCTATCTAGCTACTTCTTTCAAGCGTTCATGAATCATTTTAACTTGTTCCATTTCCGTAAGGATTTTAGGTCCAATTACCTCTCTATCCTCAATGTTATCCCAACTAATAGGGGTTCTGCATTTCCTTCCGTAAAGCGCCTCGAAGGGTGCCATCTTAAGAGAAGCATGATATGTATTATTGTATGAAAATTCAACTAATGGAAGGTACTCCTCCCACTTATATTGCTGATCCATACAATACATCCGTAACATATCTTCTAAAACCTAATTTACTCTTTCAGTCTGTCCATCCGTTTCTAGATGATACGTAGAACTGAAATTCAATTTAGTTCCAAGAGCTGCGTTGAGCATTTGCCAAAACCTTGATGTCATTCTAGGGTCTCTATCAGATATAATTAATTTAGGTACTCCATGTAATCTGAAAATTTTGTGTACAAATATTTTAGCCAAAACAAGAGAATCATCCTTTAGATTTCCAGCAATAAAATGAGCTACTTTTGTTAGTTTTTCAACTACTACCAAAATAACATCATGTTTATTTCTTGACATAGGCAATCCTTGTACAAAATCCATGCTTATTACCTGCCATTTGTACTATGGTATGCTATGAGGATACAATAAACTAGCTGGATGCATATGCTCGCTTTTACTCATTGACATTCTAGATAATGAGTCATAAAATCAATAACATCCTTTTTCATTCCCTTCCAGAAATATTGTTGTTTTATATCAACAAGCATTTTTGTAATGCCAGGGTGCCCAGAAAAAGGTGAATTGTGAAATTCTACCAACAATTTATTTCTCAAATCATTAGGTAAGGGTATGTATACTTTATTTTCATATCGTAAGATTCCCTCATTATCAAAGTGAAAACATTTATACCTTTCATCCTTCGGATCTACAACAAGCACTATTTTTACTTGCTGAAAGTAAGAATCAGATTCCATAACACTTCTTACTTCATCCTTAAACTGATTTCTTAGTGTTATAAGAGCAGAAATGTGCTTCCTACGACTTAGAGCATCATCCACTCTATTCTCTTTTCCTTTAATGTAACTTATGTCGAAATCATATTGAGACAAAAACTCTAACCACCTTCGTTGTCTTGCATTTAGATTTGGCTGAGTGAAAATGTACTTCAGCCCAAGATGATCAGTTTTCAACTCAAATGGTTTACCCAATAGATAATGCCTCCAAACTTGAAGTGCATGAACTATGGCAACAAGCTCTAAATCATGTGGAGCATAATTCAACTCATGTAACTTAAGTTTTCTACTTTCATAAGCTATGACATGATCATTTTGTAACAAAATACCTCCAAGACCTTCCCCGGATGCATCCATTACAACCGTGAAGTCTCCATTAGGATAAGTACAACTAAAATAGGTGTTGAAGTCAACTAACTTTTCAAATTTTTAAAATCAGATTCACATTTATCATTCCAAACAAATTTCTTATCCTTTTTCTACAATGAAGTTATTGGTGCAACCACTTTGGAAAAATCCTTAACAAATTTTCTATAATAACTGCAAGGCCCATGAAGCTTCTAACTTCATGTACATTCTTGGGTGTAGGCCACTCGATTATAGCTACAATTTTAGAAGGATCTACAAAAATCCCCTCTTTACTTATAACATGACCCAAATAGTGAACTTCAGTGTCATAGAAAGAACATTTGGACAACTTACCATATAATTGTCTCTTTCTCAGATTTCCAAAACTATTTTCAAGTGTTCATGATGCTCCTCAACACTTTTAGAATATATGAGAATGTCATCCAAGAATACAAGCACAAACTTGTCCAAGTATTCTTGAAAGATATTATTCATTAAGTTCATAAAAGCTACAGGTGCATTCGTTAATCCAAAGGGTAAAACCATGAATTCATAATGTCCATACCTTGTTCTGAAAGTCATTTTATGAATGTCCTCATCCTTAATTTGTAATTGATGATATCCAGATTGAAGATCTATCTTAGAATATACCGATGCTCCATGCATCTGATCAAATAGATCATCAATTCTAGGAAGTGGGTATCTATTCTTGATTGTTGCTTTGTTTAACATCCTGTAATCAATGCACAATCTAAGTGTTCCATCTTTCTTTTTCACAAAGATCACCGGTGCTCCCCAAGGTGAAACACTTGGTCTAATCAAACCCTTAGACAAAAGTTCTTGTAACTGAGCCTTAAGCTCTACTAACTCTATGGTATTCATTCGATAAGGTGCTTTAGAAATAGGTTTAGTACCTGGTTTGATTTCAATCATGAAGTCAAACTCCCTTTTGGGTGGTAATCCCAAGTAATTCTTCCTGGAAACACATCACCGTAGTTCCATAACAAGTGGATAACGTTCCATGAAATCATTGTTTTCTTTCACAGATTCAAATTTTTTTACTACATATAAGGTACAACCCTTATTTTTGGCCTTTTTAAGTTGCATAGCTGACAATTTCCTAACAGAAATTTCTCGTTTTACACCCTAAATCTCTGCTGTTTTCTACAGATCATCTAAACAACTAATATGTTTTTCAAAATAGTCTACCTTTTCTTTATGCTTTACTAACCAATTTACACCTATGAATATATCATAAGATCCCAAAGGTGCTACATAGAGATCAACTTCTGTGGAAAAGCTAGGTAAGTCAAGGACTACCCCGAAAAGACACATACTAACTGTATGAACAAAATTATTACCATAATGTACAATCCATGATTTATCCATTTTTCTAGCTTTTCTTTTAAGTTTTGAAGCAAGTTTACTAGAAATAAAACATTTAGTAGCTCTCGTATCAAAAAGAATAGTTACAGGTATGCCAAATAACTTACCAAGAACTTCTATAGGTGTAACTTGCTTTTCAACTTGCTTGTCAGCTACTGTAACATGTATCTTGTGTTGTTGATTATGATCATCCTTCTTCAAAGGGCATTGATTCACGTAATGATCTTTGCCACAGTTATAATAGCCTCCTACCGGTCCCTTTTTGGGCTCAAAGTTATTTCAGCCTTAAAGTTATCATTTAGACCTCCATAGGACTTCTACCCGTTATTGTTGTTCTTGGCAAAATTGTTCCTTGTATTTCTAGCAAACTTATTCATTGTTGTTTTCCTATTATTATCAGTTGGAAACTTACTTTTGTTACCAAACCTTTTCCATGGTCCTTTCTTAGGTGCAAGAGAAGCTGAAGAGGAGTTTGGAACTTTCTTCCATACTTCCTCCTTGTGAGCAGAAATAGCCTTTAATTTCTATTCCTGCCTTATGGATTTTTCAACAACCCCTTCCATAGTGGTTGGGTTGTGAACATCAACCTCTCCCCAATAATGGGATTCAATCCCATGATGAATTTTTATATCCTGAACTTCTCATCAGTTTGATATTGAGGTACATACTTGAGTAGTTTCGTAAACCGTTCCCAATACTCAGTTACAGTTAACTTCCCTTGAGCCAAGTTCTGAAATTCAATCATTTTCTGATCATAATAAAGTTGTGGCAGCCATATTGCCTAAAATAACTTTTAAATTGATCCCAAGTGATGTTAGTTTCATCAATGTTTAGCTCAGCCTTACGATTGTCCCACCATGAAGATGCTTCATGGGAAAGCTGATATGCTCCCCAAATAGCTTTGGTTTTCCTCTGAGAAGTTTCTTATTACAAATTACTTCTCCATTTTGTTGAGCCAATTCTTAGCTCCATCACCTAATGTGGTGCCATCAAACTTAGGTGGACTTATCCTTTTATATCATTGGTGAGTTCAGCTGCCAACCTAGCCTTTTTGTTTTCTGGCTGGATAGGCACATTAGTATTGTTATTATCAACACCCATATTGGGGTTGTCCTCAGGAGGTGGCTGATTGTTATTACCAGCTTCTTCTTCCTCCTCATTACCCATCACTTGTTGCTCGAGCACAGTCAAATGATCTCTTGTGTCCAACAGGGCAGTAAGGATCTCATCAAGTTTTTGGGTTGTTTTTGCTCCTTCCTTAGGTGGAGCATTGTTCGCAATGTTTCCTCTTGTCCTAAACATTTTTTTACAAGAAAATTCAAGTTTTTATTAGATTATGGACACAATAGGTCCAAGAGCTGCAACCTTCAGCTCTGATACCAAGATGTAACATTCCCATTTTAAGACTTTAGAAATAAGGGAATTTTTTTTTAAGTAATGTTCTCTATTCTAAATACATAATTTAGAACACACATTCCATAACATCCATTCTTATAACAAATAACCATATGTAGCTGTAATGACTCGGTAAGCTACCGATCTATTCATTTCATGACTCGGTGAACTACCGATCTATTCATGTTTAACACTAAGTATTGAATACTTTTTGTATACTACATATAATTGGTTTTCTTACCCTGTTCTAGGTATTGAGTGATCTATCTAAGGAACCTAACTGAATAGTTTGTTACCAATATTCATTTGCATCATGATCCTTAGACTAGGTGACATAGACAACACAACCAACAGAACTTGCGATACTTTGGCCAAAGATTTCTAACATACTGTTTGTATTAGTTATTCCTTGATGGCATACTCATCAATCTATAATACATCCTTCACCCCCACTCTATTGTTATCTAGAATTTCCTTTACTGACTTTCCATTAGTCTTCTTGCCCAAGGTTTAACCCTAGTTCTGGTTAACAACGTAGGTTATGATAGGAAGGAGCTCACAAAGACTTAGGATAGTTTGGCATACTGGGTCAACCTAAGTCAACCTCGTGTGCCAAGGTACCCTGAGTCCTAGAGGGCTACTTCATATCATAACTATGTTACTACCCAGTCCTGGAGAGAAACTAAGTTCAAGTCCAAAAGTGTGTAGATCTAGATGATCAATGCAGAAGGGTGTTGCCACATGTCAACTACATTGTTGTATCCTCAAGAAGATCCTAATCTTCTCAAAGGTACATTGTTGCACAAAGATCCTCAACCTCATCAAGATATACATACCCCTAGGAGATTATTAATGTTAAATTAATTTGGATACTTAAAGGAAGATCCCAACAATCCTATCCAACCCAAATCCAACTCTCCCTAAGTTTTTTTTTCCAAATCGGGTTCCATTAACCTGAAGAACTTCCTTACTTAAGATTGCTTTCAATTTTTGTTAATTTTGGCTCAACAACAACTATCAAGAAGAAAGGACAACAACCAATTAAGTTCCATTTAATGTGGCATAACCATTCAAGGAAGTGTAACTACCACCTAGGTTGCATTTTATTAGACTTATTAAAAGAATCCTAATGATTATAAATCATATCTTCCTTTTTGTTTACTTTTTCCTAAGAGAGGAAGAGTCTTCCTCTTTATGGTTAAGTTCTAGGGTTTACCTCACCCTTTATGTCCTTTACAAATTTCATAGTTTTCATTGTAAGTTCATTATACGTTACTTTAATAGTATGAGTTGTTTAGATAAGAACATTGAAATTCTACAACTTATTTAGTTGCATCACATTTAGGGAAATTACTTCAATTCCCCTTTTCCTACTTATCCAAAAACACTCATTGAAACATATAAATAACATGAAGAATATCAACAAGATAGGATCCCATTCCTTTTACAAAGGTACAAGATAATTTACATAACCTATGCAAGTAATTTCTCATCCTTCAATTCATTTTCAAAACTTATATAATTACAAACTTATGCATTTTAGGCATACTACATGACAACAACCTTCATTCAAAAGAGAATAAATTTTCTTTTCCAATACAACTTAAGAACAATTTAGAATTCTTCACAAGAATCAAACTTAGATCAGCCAATGCATCATATAAGTTTTTGTCTTCCGTTATCATTTACGAAGTCCATCTGAAAAAATTGCTAGCACGGGTTAGTTCATTGAACTTAGCATGATAAGCACTAAGCCTTAAAAATGAAGTGCATTCCACTAATTGTTCCAATAAAAACAACCCTGCTTTAATGAACAATTAGTATTTCATACTCCCTAAGCATAAGTAATATCAATAAAAAGAAGAGCAATAATAACCCAGGATTAACAAAAGAAGAACAAAATATAATCTATAAAATTTGTCTTATAAATTAAAGTATAATTGATCCTATCAATTATCTTTACCAAACAACAAATCATAACATATCATTGTTTCCAATCCTACCAAAATATAATACAACACTTATCTTTACTATAAGATACAGGAAGTGTTTACAACATATTCTCTCTTGGATGTTTCATCTAACTTTCAAGTAAAGAAGAAGAAAACCATTCCCATTATGCCAAAGTACATAACATCTGCTGCAAAACAAAAATAGGTGCAAATCAAGACTTAAACCATTTCCTTTAAAGGTCATCTACTTTAAAATTCAACATTTTAAGGTATTCATCAAAATAGATCCATATAAAAGAAATCCAAGAAGGAATGATGGATTAATAGTCAACAAAAAGTTTGCAATTTCTTTCTACTTCATTTTAGTCAAATGACAAGTATAAAAGACTAATTAAGTACATTGATTCTCTTTTCCAATAAGAATAAAAATCAGAAGGTTCCAACCAATGAACTTAACCCAACTACATTAGAAAAGGATTCCTAACAGAATATGATCCCCATCTATAATCATTTCTTACAACTTAATTTAATAGTTTTACCTCCTCTTATACATACAATTTAAGTTCATTCAAGAGTTCCAAGGAAAGAGAGAAAGAACCACTTCAAGGAAAGAGAATACTAAATTTTATCTTCCTTTCTAAACCTTCCCATTATAATGCATGAATTCTACTTTCCATTAGGAACATTATAACAATAAAGCTCATACATAGTCCACGGCCAAGTAAAGATTCACAATGTATCTTTTAAAGACCTAACATTCTTTCATTGGACCAAAACAACCTCAAGATAAGAAGAAAACATGTTGACATTTCTCTTTTTAGAACCCTTTACTATCAAACAGTGAAGTTCCATCAATCCTTACCATTAATTTTCCTTTTTAAACTCTATGAGAAAACAGTGAAGTTCAAAACACATCCCATAGTCAAGTTTGAATCGTAATTAACCTTCCAAACTTAACATTCATTTATTGGACCCATCAAGAGACAAGAAATATGAGTAGATACTACACTCAAAATTTTCCAATAGTTAAGGTAGAACTATCTCGACGATAGTATTCCAATGCATCACAACAAGAACTACAGATTGGTTTCCAAATAAATGACAAGATCAAAACAACATAGATAAAATATGTACCGCCAAGACTGAATTACAAATCGAGCACAATGTAAAGCATAAGCTCCCTCAAAGGATCAAGATCATTCAAATGCTTATTAACCAAGTTTGGGTAAAACATGTTCCCTCTTTAGTTTATAAAATAATCAAAAGACTATAATATTTGACACATCATTCCAATTAAAAACACCAAGTAACCAATTGATTGTACAATGTTGCATCACAATATCACAATCACGAATTCATAAATACACCAACACCGTAATGCTAGACCGAGTACAATGAAATTGCTTATATACAGTTCAAAATAAGAAAAGAGCTTCCCTTCCCAATTAACATCCTATCAAACCCTGTTTCATATGGAATGTAAGATTCTTAATAGAGCTCGAGAGATTGAAGCGAAACAAAACATGAAAGTTGGGTTCATAACGAACCTACAATAATAGTTAAATAGTCATAAGGAAATAGTTCACAAGCACCATGCCTTAAGCGGCTTCAAACAATAGTACAATTTATCCAAGATAACAAACACAAGTTCTAAGTTTGATACGGGTTCAACAATAGTCACAGTTTTTGCAAGATGAAATACAAAAACCAAGCCATATACATTTTCCAAAGTGCATTTGAGTTTCAACAACAAAATCTGAAATTACTTACCAAGTATTCATAAGTACTAGAGTTATTTACCCATGTTCTAGGTCACAAAACACAACAAGTTCACAAACAATAATCTCAACAACACAGGCAAAACTCAGAGTTCCTTAAAAACTCAGTAAACATTTTATTGTCAAAAAATGTGGTCAAAACCAAACAACCATTTCCAACAACCGAAAATTTAACAGAGTTCCAACTTTATTCTTGCATGCATAGATCTTTTGTGTAACATAAGTTTTCAATAGAACCACTTATATCATGGATTTGAAACCTAGAATGCAATTTTTACTAAACCCATCAATCAATTAACTAGATAAAGCATGAAATGCACAAAACTCATCAGAGAAAAGTTTATTTAATGAAAACACTTAGAGGAAAGCAAGATATTTTAATAGTTAGAGCATATCATGCCTGATAGTGTCTCTGTCAAGTCGAAGAAGACCTCTAGCTGAGCTCACTTCTTCACCTCTTCTCCACGAAAGATCAAACAACCAGATACTTCTTCCACAATGCCTCTTATACATTCCACGAAACAAAAATAGATTTGAAACCTCACAAATAGCCATGAAGTGCAGTTTACTCTACTGGTTCAAAAAACCAGAGCACATGTAGAAAGAAAATCGAAGAACATGCAAAATGAAACAACCCAACAAAAATATGCTGGCATGCCTACCAAGATGGTTCGGGCTTGTGAACCAAAAAAATTAATCTCATTAATTCCAAATCTCCCACTCAATCCTCCTTACCACCACCTGCCAAGTCTGGCGAGTGCCAAGTCCAAATTAACATGAGTTTCCATTTTTAGTGATACTGCCACCTAAGCCTCCACCAAGCCAACTAACCCCTGCCAAAGTTGGCAGTCCGTATGCATTCACCATCCTTATCTACATCATAAATGCCTTAGGAACCGTCACCAATATGCATGCAACCACTTAAGTCCCAATTCATATCCATTAGTTTAGGATAGATTAGATTGCTTAGGTTAGATCTTAGGTAGAATTAAAATTTATACCTTAGGATATAACACTAACAACTAACCCCACCTTAGGCCTTAGTAATTAGGTTTAGATAAACCCTCATAGGTAAATAATTCAAAGTGCCATAGTTTAAAACACTAGGTTAGGTTAAAATAATACCTTGTAGTATTAAAATTTAGGTTAATTTAATACCTAGTAACCTTTCTAATTTTTTTCACCGAGCTTAGGTTAGAATCAAATTCTATCAAGAGACATAGCTTAGGTAAAATATATATATTTTTACCTAGCTTAGGATCCCATAGGTTAGTCTTCTATAGGGTCCTAGATCTCTCTTATGTTGTGAATAGGTTGCATTTCCCATTTTCGCAAGCAATGTCCTATCATGGTCGATCTTCAAAGACTCAAGTAGAACAACCTACTAAATGGAAGTATGTTCACATAGAAATTAAATAAATTACAACAAAAAATTTCAGTCCAACGTGTATCTTAACTCATGGAATGTCAATTTTACCATTCATTCAACATAGTAGATTTAAAACATTCCTTGGATCACTGAAATTGATCCAAGGATGAGTCAGATAAATAGATAAGTTTACAACTCTTAAACCAGATTGCAAATCACCTACCAGAAGTGAAAAATGGATTTAGAGAAGTCATTCCAGTTTCATTTCAAAGGATCTTAAGAGTAGAAAATACTTATCCATATCAAGCATGATTTCCAATAATCAGAAGAACATATCCTTATAAGGAAAATCACATATCAACACTTGAATATCAAAGGAGGAAAATAACAATAGTCAAGGGTGTTACAAATTAAATTTGTACAAAAAAGTGAATGGCCTTGTTTTCAAGTAAACATAAATCACAAAGAAAGTGAACCTCTTCACAAAGTAATAATTTACCCATCGCAACCATGATTTCAAAAATTCATAAAAGTACACCTTTTAAGACAAATCAAATGTCAACGTTTGCAATGTCAAGAGGGAAAGTAATCATGTAATAGTTTTGTCACGATGTTACATACCTCCCTCCTAAAAAAATTATTTCTCGATGATCAAATCACCAAACAATTTTAATTAAGGACAATTAAATTATTATACTTCCATTCATATGTTCATAACATAACTAGATTTTAAAATTCCACAATCAACATTAAAGTAGTTGTTCTTTTTTAATAGAGTAGTATCTCTCTCGAGACCTGGAAGATTTATTGACATAAGATGAATACAATATTAAAATTTTATCATTCAAAAAGTCAATTTGTTTCAAATAAGTACAGTAAAATCAGTTTTCATATCTTCAATATTTTCCTAGGTTGCACTTTCTTTGTTAAAATGATCCCACTGGACCTTACATTGACTTATTTCACTATTTCTTAAGTGGAATCAACAAGTTTCCAGCACTCAAATTGGTTTAACCATGATTATTCTTGGGTCTTTGACCTACAAGGAATTCCAATTTAACACGTGTGATAAATCTGAAACATATTTCTTCAATAGAGAAATATGGAAAACATCATGCATTTGTGATAAAGCATGAGGTAAAGCTAAATGATAAGCTATAGGGTTGATTACTTCAACAATTTCAAAGGGTCCCACATAACAAGGTGATAACTTGGCAGCCTTTCCAAAATTTTTAGAGATCTTTTTCGGTTTAAAATGAAGAAATACCTTCTTACCAAGTTCAAACTTCTTATTAACCCACTTTAAGTCTCGCATAACTTTTTTATATCTTCTTCTTCTTTCAAGCATTCACGAATCATTTTAACTTGTTGTTCTATTTTCGTAAGGATTTCAAGTCCAATTACCTCTCTATCCTCAATGTTGTCCTAACTAACAAGAGTTCTACATTTCCTTCCGTATAATGCTTCAAAAGGTGCCATTTTTAGAGAGGCGTGATACATGTTATTATAAGAAAACTCAACTAATGGAAGGTACTCTTCCCATTTATACTATTGATCCATGTAATACATTCGTAACATATCTTCTAAAACCTGATTAACTCTTTCATCCATCCATTTCCGGGTGGTAAGCAAAACTGAAATTCAGCTTAGTTCCTAGGGCTGCATTAAGTGTTTGCCAAAATCTAGATGTCATCCTTGGGTCTCTATCAAATATGATCAATTCAAGTACTCCATGTAATCTGAAAATTTCATGCACGAATATTTTTGCTAAAATAAGTGAATCATCCTTAAGATTACTAGCAATAAAATGAGATACCTTTGTTAGTTTATTAACAACCACCATAATAAAATCATGTTTATTTCTTGACATATGCAACCCTTAAACAAAATCCATGATTATTACTTGTCATTTATTCTCGCAAGATCTTTGTGAGGATACAATAACCTAACTAGATGCATATTCTCAACTTTAACACGTTGACACTCTAAGCAGTGTGTCACAAATTCTATCACATCCTTCTTCATCCCTTTCTAGAAATATTGTTGTTTTAAATTAGCAAGCATTTTTGTAATGCCAGGGTGTCCAAAAAAGGTGAATTATGAAATTCAGTTAACAATTTCTTTCTTAACTCATTTGACAAGGGTATGTATACCCTGTTTTCAAACCACATGATTCCTTCATTGTCAAAGTGAAAACCTTTATATCTCACATCATTTGGATCTACAGCAAGTGTTGTCTTTACTTGCTAAAAATAGGAATTAGATTCCATGAAACTTTTTACCTCATCTTTAAACTGAGTTCTCAACGTTATAAGAGCAGAAATGTGCTTCCTACGAATTAGAGCATCTGCAACTCTATTTTCTTTTCCTTTAATATAACTTATGTCAAAATCATACTGAGATAGAAATTATAACCATCTTCATTGTCTTGCATTCAGATTTGGCTGAGTAAAAATATACTTTAACCCAAGATGATCAGTTTTTAGTTCAAAAGGTCTACCAAGAAGATAATTCCTCCATACCTAAAGTGCATGAACAATGGTAGAAATCTCTAGGTCATGGGAAGCATAATTCAATTCATATAACTTGATTTTTCTACTTTTATAAGCTATAACATGATAATTTTGCAACAAAATACCTCCGAGACCTTCCCTGGATGCATCCGTTACAACAATGAAGTCTCCATTAGGATTAGGTATAACTAAAATAGGTGCTGAAGTTAATTGATCCTTCAGATTCTTAAATGTAAATTCACATTTTTCATTCCATACAAATTTCTTATCCTTATTTTGCAATGAAGTTATTGGTGCAACAACCTTAGAGAAGTCTTTAAAAACTTCCTATAGTAACCAATAAGACCCATGAAGCTTCTAACTTCATGTACATTATTTGGTGCAAGCCACTCAGTTATTGCAACAATTTTTGAGGGATCTACCACTATTCCATCTTTGCTTATGACATGACCCAAATAGTGCACTTTTGTATCATAGAAAGAACATTTGGAAAACTTACCATACAACCTTCTCTTTCTCAAGATTTTTAGAACTAATTTCAAATGCTCATGATGTTCTTCGATGATTTTAGAGTATATGAGAATATCGTCCAAGAATACAAGCACAAATTTGTCCAAGTATTCTTGAAAAATATTATTCATTAAATTCATAAAATTTGTAGAAGCATTCATTAATCCAAATGGTAAAACTATGAATTCATAATGTCCATACCTTGTTCTAAAAGATGTTTTATGAATATCCTCATCCTTTGTTCATAATTGATGATATCCAGATCGAAGATATATTTTAGAATAAATTGATGCACCATGCATCTGATCAAACAGATCATCAATTCTTGGAAGTGGATATCTGTTCTTAATTGTTTCTTTGTTTAACATCCTATAATCGATGCATAATCTAAGTGTCCCATTTTTATTTTGCACAAAAATTACTAGTGCTCCCTAAGGTGAGACACTTGGTGTTATTAAACCCTTAGAAAAATGTTCCTACAACTATGCCTTAAGCTTTATCAACTCAATGGTAGTCATTCTATAAGGTGCCTTAGAAATAGGTTCAGTTCGATTTTATCTCAATTGTGAAGTCAAACTCCCATTTGGGTGGAAGACCGGTAACTCTTCTAGAAACACATCATTGAAATATCGTAATAAAACAGATACCTTTCCAAGAAGTCACTACTTTCTTCTGTTGTTTCAAAAAAATTACTGTATACAAAGTGCAACCTTTGTTTTTGGCCTTTTAATTTGCATAACTCGATAATGTATTAAATGAAATCTCATGTTTTACTCCCTGAATGTCTATTTTTTCTATAGATCATCCAAACAACTAATATGTTTTTCAAAATAGTCAACCTTTTCCTTATGCTCAGCTATCCAATTAACACCTATGATTACATCATAAGACCCCAAAGGAGTAACATAAAGGTCAACCTCAGTGGAAAAACTAGGCAAGTCAAGGAATGCTCCAAAAAGACACATACTAACTATGTGAAAAACATTATTTCCATAATGTACTACCCATGATTTATCCATTTTTCCAGATTTTCTTTTTTAATTTTGATGCTAATTTAGTAGAAATAAAACATTTAGTAGCTCCAGTATCAAAAATTATAGTTATGGTATGCCAAATAACTTACTTGAAACCTCTATGAGTGTGACTTACTTTTCATCCTTTTTGTCATCTACTGCAACGTGTATCTTGTGTTGCTGATTATGGTCATCCTTCTTAAAAGGAAATTGATTTGCGTAATGATCCTTACCACAATTGTAACAGCCTCCTACATGTCCCTTTTTAGGCTCAAATTTATTTCCAGCCTTAAAGTTATCATTCTGACCCCCATAGGACTTCGTATGTTATTATTGTTCTTGACAAAGTTATTTTGCACATTAGTAGCATGTTTATTTGCTATTGTTTTCTTGTTGTTTTCAGTTACAAATTTATTTTTCATACCAAACTTCTTCCATGGCCCCTTTTAGGTGCAAGATACGATGAAGAGTTTGGAATTTTCTTTCTAATTTCCTCCTTATGGGTAGAGATTGCTTTCAATTTCTGTTCCTACCTTATGGATTTTTCAACTACCCCTTCCATAGTGGTTGGGTTGTGAACATCCACTTCACCACCTATAATGGGATTTAATCCCATGATAAATTTTTGTATCTTGAACTTCTCATCAGTTTGATATTGAGGTACATACTTAAGGAGTTTAGTAAACCACTCCCAAAGATTGCTACTGCTACGTTAATTTTCCCGGGATAAGTTCTAAAATTCAGTCATTTTTGATCATAATAAAGTTAAGACACTCATCGTTGCCTAAAATAACTTTTAAATTGATCCCAAGGAATATTTATTTCATCAATGTTTAGCTCAACCTTGCGTTTGTCCCATCATGAAGATGCTTCATGGGAAAGCCGATAAGCTCCCCATATTGCCTTTATTTCCTCTCGAGAAGTTCCTTATTACAAAGTACTTCTCTATTTCATTGAGAAAATTATCAGCTCCATCTCCTAATGTAGTGCCATAAACGTGGGTGGACTTATCCTTTTTACATCATTAGTGAGTTCAAATTTGCCACTCGGCCTTGCCTTTTATTTTCAGGTGATCGGTGTGCATTAGCTGCATTAGTTTTATCAACGCCTAAATTTCCAATGTCAACATTGTCCACAGGAGGTGGCTAATTGTTATTGCTAACATATTCTTCCTCCACCTCATTGCCCATTACTTGTTTTTGAAGTACATCCAAATGATCTCTTGTGTCCAACAAGGTAGCAAGGATCTAATCTAGTTTTTGGGTAGTAGTTGCTTCTCCACCTAGTGGTGGGTTGTTTACAAGGTTTCCTCTTATTCTAACCATTTTTTTTCAACAAGAAAATTTAAGTGTTATCAGATTATGGACACAATAGGTCCAAGAGTGTAACTTTCATCTCTAATACCAAGATGTAACATTCTCATTTTAAGACTTTAAAAACAAGGGAATTTTTTTAATTTTCTCTGTTCTAAATAATCATAATTTAGAACACACATTCCATGCCAATTAATCTAATATAAAATAACCATATGCATCTCTAATGACTCGATAAAAATTTGATCTCTCATTTCATGACTCGGTGAAACACCGATCTCTCATGTTAACTCATTGAATTGTATACTAGGTATACTTGGTTCTCTTACCCTTTTTTGTGTATTAAGTGTTCTATTTAAGAGGCCTTTCTAAATATTTGTTACCAATATTCATTTGAAATATCACTTCTTAAACTAGGTGATATAGGACAACGCAACCAACAACTTGCGATACTTTGGCCAAATATTTCCAACATACTGTTCATATTACTATTCCTAGATGACATACTCGTCAAACAGAATACATCCTTCACCCCACTTCATCTATTATCTAGAATGGTCTTTACTGACTCCTATTAGTCCACTTGTTCCAAGTTTTACCCTAAACAAGGGTAGAACATTGTTTAGTGTAGATGACTACTCACGAGGACTAAGGTTACATAGACATACCCAATCGAACTAATTCAATCACATGTGTCTAGTTATCCTAAGTCGTCGAGATGTTCCCGACACTAAATAATGATTCTAACCTAACCTAGGGCATAAATAAGGACAAGTCCATGCTATGTAAGTCTAGGTAATTCAACTCGAAGGTTGTTGCAACATGTCAATTGTAACACAAGATCCTCGTGAAGACCTAAGTCTTCACAAAGTGGAACATTACCGCAATTGGCATGTTCCAACATCATTCTGAGTCATCCCATATGGATGTACATATCCCCAAAGAAGTTAATTACTTAATTATTTTCTATAATTAAGGTGTAATTATAGTAACCTTTGAATCCCTAGTTTTATTAACCCCTAAGATTGCCAACTATCATTGAGTTGTAATTTCTTTGCAGAAACATCAATATTGCCCTTTTTTATCATTAACTTCTTACTTTAGGATTTAGTTAAATAAAACAGAAGCAAAATTCAGACAATATGGTTCATTTATTTTACTCAACCATTCTTATCTTGTTTAAGTTCTGAATTAGATTCCTTTATATTAGACTTCATTGAGATGAATTCTACTTGTTAAATGTTCATGTTTACCTTTCATTTGTCTTATACCATTAAATATATTGGTCAAAAGGTATTTCATCTTCCTCTTTCTTATTAAGAATTAGGGTTCATTGCAACCCCTTACATTATTCAAGATATGATAATGAATTTGCACTAACACCATTTTAATAAACCATATAGATTTAGTTAAATGATCAGCCATGAATTCCAACTTGTTAAGTTGCATTTTAATAAAGGGATAGTGTATCTAATACCCTAACCACCTAATTCATTTTAAGTCAAATTGAAAAGGTTCATTATATTTAAGTATAAGAGATAATAAACTTACAATTCCCTTCCCAAAATATACAAGAGAAAGACACATTAAGTATAGATAAAACACAATCATTTCCATTCATCTAAGTGGAACACATACTTTACAAGTACAACATTTCCAAAATCTTCAGAGTCAAACAACATCAATAAGTTCAATTAAAAATACAACTTTTCTATTACAAATACATCACGAAATAAATCACTTTTCCTCATAAAAGATCTAGTCTTTAGGTAAAAATAAGTACATCATAAAAGGATCTTGTCTCCTTTTATCAGTTACGAATTCCATTTGCAAAAATTGCTAGCATGGGTCAGTTCATTAAACTGAGCATGATAAGCACTAGGCATTAATATGATGTGCTTTCAACTAACTATTTCATAAAAAGAACTCTTCTTTAAATAAATATTTAAAACATTACAAAAAGATACATCATAAAGAAATAACATTCATGAAAGGAAGAGAAAAGTGATAAACCATATTATCATAAAGTAGAGATCATGGTGTAATTAAAACATTGTTCAACCAATGATTTCATAAAGAATTATATCAGATAAGTAATATTCCATCCAAATTACTTACCACATTTCTACTATAGATATTTATAGTTCATTTCTGATTAATTCTATCTAAATAAAAGTATGATACTAACTCTAATAATTAATAAAAATACAATTATTTTTAATAAGCAATGATCCACAATACTCAAGCATTAACTTACTCCACCCTAGAATATTTAATGCCAAACTCATTCAACTTTAGGATGATCCAACAACATCTTAAGGTAATATTTTCCTATTTAAGAAACTAAATCCAAATTCAAAGCCAAACTCTAGCCTAAGTTTTAGGTTTAGCCTCAACAAGTTTGATAAAGGATATATCCAATTTATATGCACCTAAAATTAGTCACACATCACAACCATTACATCCCTACCAAAGCATTAGTGAAGGAGAAGAAGATAAATATTTATCCTCCAACTATTCACTCTATAATTTCCTTCAAATTATTACAACCGAACAGGTCATCTCCTTACACAGGAGTAATATAGATGAGAGAATAACGAAAAGAGAGAACAACTTATAACTTCCTTCAGAGTTCAAAGAAAATAGAATGGAATACCTTAACTCAGAATAGAGAGAAGGAATGACTCAAATAAAGTTGAGATAAGATCTCATTATTCCTTACTAAAAAGAGGAATACATATCGGGATTAAAATAACTGAGACAGGTCCGATCGAGAGATCATTCCACTCTAGCGATTATTAAAAACACACAATAACTTATTCATTACAGAATAGAGATATATGACTGCAACATGAAGGTCAAAAATTGATGATAATGTTCCCTTAACATACAAACAAGAACTACTATAGTAGTGCATAAGCTACTACTAAAAAGAGTTAGTCAAATGATTTCAGTTAGCAACAGTGCTCAAAGAAACAAACAAAAACTAAACATTTAATTCATCTCAATGTTAATAGCATCAATCTATACATTTCTCTAATTTTCCCAAACAAGAGAGAGAGAGAGAGAGAGCATTAAATAATTATTCTTATGTGACCACAATTTCTTTTCAAGTGTCATTGTACATAAATATCACCCATCCTTTGATGGTAAAAAGAAGAAAGTGAATACAAGATTTAACACCACATACTAAATTCAAGCCAACCAAAACCCCAACTTTACAAGAATCAATGGAACTCGGCTATAGGTTTAAGAAGGATAGAACCCAACCCAGATTTGTCCATAAGGGAAAAACAACATAAAGTGACATGACCCTAAGTCAAAAGGTGCTCAAGGTTGAGTTCAAAAAGAAGAATAAAACTGAAAATGTTCCAACCCATTTCCTTAAGACAATCAAGACTGAACTAGTCCATAATTCAACTTAAATATCCCATTTCCATAGTATCATCTATATATCAAATTTAAATGTAAGGATCCAATAAATCCAACAAGATGAACCGATAAGGTAACTCCTGAAGCATGAAACCTTACCTCGAGAAAGGATACATAAAAAATTTGAAAAGCTTTTTCAAAAACACAACAAGTAGGATAACTATCAACCTTACTATGAGACAAATCATATCAAGGGGGATTCGTTCAAACCCAAAATTAGGTAATTCATTACCAAATATTCTCATAACATACAGGTGTGAGAAACAAAAATGATGTCATATAAGGTCAAGTAGAAGCTAAACATGTTTTATCAAATATTAAGCAAGAGAGAACGAACATAATCCTTTCCTAACAGTGACTTCTACTATCCAACTTTAGAACAGTTCCCATAATCAAATTATCTCAAGCTCAACAAAACTAGAACACGTTACAATTATTTTCCAACCAAAAATGACTCCAAAAACATTGAATCAGACTATCTATTTTAGCATAGTTCAAATAGATGTAATAATATTTGAAATCATCTTGAGCTTAACAAAAGGTAATATGTTCCAAACTTTCACCCAACAAAGGAAATAAAACCCATCTCATATTATTATCCAATAGTGAATCCCTTTAAGCCTTTTTCACATAGTCAACAGGAGCTCACAAGATTTGTCAACATTCTGGTTCGGATAATGGTTAAAGCACGATTCACTCATCTATCTAATAAGGAACAAACTCAGATATTATTTTATCAAAAAGTGAATCCAATCAAAAGTACACAGTAAAAATATGCAAACATGAATGCAAGATAACATCATATAAAAACCCATTTTTCCCCAAGAGAAGAATTATTTTAATGAAAACACTTAGGAAAAAGCAAAACAACTTAATGGGTAGAGCCTATCATGCTTGATAGAGCTTCTTATCAATTTGTAGAATATTTCCAATCGAGCCTCCACATTCTCTCCTTTTTCCAAGTGATGTCAAAAACTCCAATCTTCTTACTTCCTCTTATAATTCCACAAGATCCAAAAATAGCTCAAGAATGCCAAGAATATTGATGGATCAAAAATAGAACTGCTAGTTTAAAGAACCAAAACTCCATACAGAGAAAAAATAAAAATGAGCCAAAGATCAAACAACCTTTAAAAATATACCATGCCTTTCTCCTAGGTGGTTTCTTCACCATAACCGAGACTAATTAATGCAAGGAATGTCATTTTCCCCTCCTTTTTCTCCACGCCACCGCCAACCAAGTTTGGTGAACTTCAATTCAAAATTTGTATGCAATTTATATTTAGTGGTGATGCTAACTAGGCATCCCCTAACTCCTCATGCCTCCGCCAAAACTGGTAGTTCAAAGGATATTAAGACCAAAATAAAATCTCATTAATGCCTTGAAAACCGATGCCACCGCCCTTACCACTTAACAAGTAGTCCATAGGTACCCCTTAGATTAGTATTAGTTTGGGTTATATTATCATTAGGTTAGAAATTAACCTTAGTCCTTAGGTAAATATTATTTGCCTTAGGTTGTTTCAAAACTCCAAAACCATAAACATACCAGCTTAAGTTAGCATGTCAACCTTAGTATTTTAGTAATATGTTCTCGGTCCTATCACGCTATTCAGCATTTTAAAATATTTAAAAAGAAGGCTTAGAATTAACAATTACCGCATGATGCAAAACAAGGATACCTGAAGCCAAGTCCTTAAATTTTATAAACAAAATAAGACTCAGTCCCACTTCACCTTCCATTTTAAAATGCCAAGTCAACCAGATGAATTGGGTAAGGAGAATTGAAGCATACCTTTGATCAATGGAATTGATCCAAGGTTTTTATGTCAACATAAGATGAGTTTAGACAACAACAACACAAGCTCATAATCCCCTTTTTAAAATGAATTAAAGTTATACAAAAAAGTTGAATGGCCTCATTTTAAAGTAAGCAGAAATCACAACAAAGTGAACCTTTTAACAGTTTTAATTTATTCATTGCAAACATGATTTTCAAAATTCATAAGAGTACACCTTCCTAAGAAAAATCACATGTCAACGTTTGCAATGTCAAGAGGGAAAGTAATCACAAGTAATAGTTTTGTCACATATGTGTAGTGCCCACATTTTTATAGCTCCATTTATTTGTCGGTTCCTTTATGCATAGACATGTTTTGATTGAGACTCTAATAGATTTTGGACATTTTACTATGATATTTTATCCTCATGGACATTATGGTATTTTGGTCGCGTAGCGCCAATTGGACTAGATTCGTATACTGATATATTTCTTATGATGTTGATGACACTAACAGGGTTATATGATAGATCTATTGGTTAGATGTTGGTTCTTGTGGTCGATTTGATTAATGATATGGTTTTCTGGATTTAATAATGGTAATTTTCATGCTAGCCTAAGTGTATGTCGTTGTAATTTTATCTTGTGGATGATTCATGGAAAACTATGTGAATAATTGTATGCATTGCACTATCAATTGTTTAATAATGTTAGGACATTATAAGTTTGATTGAATTTGTGATGTGTAGATGATGTTTATTATATTGGACAGATGTGGTTAATGTGTGCAATGAGTGTGCAGGTGACAGGTATAGGAGAGCATGGGTTTCGGGGAAGCTAAGTAAGCACAATTAGCCCACGGGCTGAGTCCTAACCATGCTAAATGTTTGAGGCCTTAGATTAGATGTATTTAATTGGGCACCATGGGTGAACCCTCAATTGTAATGTAATTATGTCTTGTAAAATTAATTATGTTTAGGGTGTGTTTTATTAAGTAAACTAGCTTAGGGGTTTAATGATCTCATCTTAATTTAAGTGTTGGTTTTGGGAAAGTGTGTGTGTGTTGGTAGAAGGGATTGGGGACCACATGTGAACCTTGGGTGGACCCCACACCCTCTACCCTTGTGCCCAAGCATGCCAAACCCGAAATTGGGTTATTTTGGGCATTTTAGGGACCCCTTTTGAGTTTGGGAGTTCCCTTAGCATGAAAATGGGCCCTTGGACCCTACCTAATAGGTAGGGGGCTTATTTCCAAGGTTTGGAGGGAGTTTCCCTCCCATTTTTCCCTCCTTAGTCACCATCCATGTAAGATGGTTGGTTTGTGTGTATTTGTTAAAAGTTGCTCCACTTTGTTTTATTTTAGTTTTTAGTATTTTGGGTGATAAGGGCTAAAAGGTGAGTTTACTCTTACTTATTTGGTTGTTGGAATCTTTGACTCTTGAGAGGAGAGGGGGTGACACTTGTCACTTTCCCATTGGTGAGGAAACTTTTGGGTTCCTCTTCTTATTCTTCCTCATGTGGAAGGAATGGGTCTTCTTGGTTCATTTTTTTTTGGGAGCACTTGGAGAATTTTGGGAGCTTGGAGGTGAGCTTGGACAAAGGGAAAATCTTAGAGTCTTGGAAAGCATTATAGAGGTAGGATACTTAACCTTTTTCTTCTTAGTTGTGCTTATCTTGTTAACTATGCTTGATCAATGAAATAATGTGTGTGAAATAATGTGTTGTGAAGTGTATGATGAATGTAGTTGTTGCTTGTTCTTGTTTTTTTCTTTTTTTTTCTCTCCACCATCATTTGGATTGATGGTTTTTGGAGAATGTAGGGGAAGAGAGAGGGATTTCCCTCTCAAACCTCATGGTTGTTGGTCAAGCCATGAAGGTCCCTTCTCATCCCCTCATATGGTTTGAGGTGGGAGAAAGGTTCATATGGCTTGAACCTTTCCCCATTCTTGGTGAGGAAACCCTTTTGGGTTTGAAAATCCTCCCAAGAAGGATTTCTTTAACATAAAGGAGGAATAAGGAGGATGATTGATTAGGAGGTATAAGGAGTTTGTTAACATGTTTTGTTGGTGCTCCTATGGTTGGACACCTTTGATTTGGGCATCCTACTCCTTCTCTTCCCCCTTGTGAGGTTGACCTTGTTATCCTCATGTTGTTGTTTTATCATTTGTAGTTTGTCTAAGTGTTAAATGGTCTTATGTTTTTCTTGTGTGTTTTATCCCCTTCATACTTGTGCACATTGTGGAAGTTTGTCCCTCTCTCCCATGGGCTTGGGGGAGGCTAGCATGGCTTCCAACCATGGAAAGGCATGTGATGATGCCTATTGGTTGGGTGGTAAACAAGCCATGTCTCTTGTTGCAGCATTCTTAGGAGCACATTCAAGGTTGGAGACTCAAGGATGAAGTTTTGTTGAAGTGGTGACTTGTTCTTTTATCCTAAAAAAAAAAAAAATCATTGTAAATATTACACCTCCTTGTATCTATGTGTTGTATGGCTGATTGTGGATAGCCTCATCTTGTAAACTTATCACTTTTGGTGATTTGGGAAACTTGTGTTTTATGGATCTTTGTTATGTAACTTTTTTTTTTACCTTGCAAAGAGGATTTGATTTATTGGACTTGAATGTGTTTAATGTCAAAAAAAAAAAAACTATGAAATGGCATATGTATTTTTTTGAAAATAAATCTGAAATTTATAAGTTAAGCATTCTTTTAAATCTGCATTTTTTTATGGCACTACAAGATGTTACAGTTATATTAAGTCCAATAGCCTTCAAATGTAAATGGAAATTTTTAACTAAAAAATCTCATTTTAATATATTCTTATCCACCATGCATCTTGGTACAAATAGTAAAGCAAGTCATCCTTCTTTAACTCGCCTTGAATTATTATCTCCTTGCAGTTGAAAATGATAATGTATAGGAAAAGTACATGGTCGGTTCTACTAGAACTAAAATGATTATGCTTCTTTCTGCCATGATATCTTACTACAAATAATTGATCATCTAATTTCCAGACCTACTAGTAATGAAATCAAGTATTAATCATTGAAACATATAAACTTATAATGAAGAAGTAAACAAGATGTTATCCATCCTTCAAAGTATATTATCCAACTTCTATTTATTAATCAAATAAAATTTATACTATGTCTACAAGAACATTATCACTATGTTACATAGTCCAACTAGCTTAAAATGTGAACCTCTCCCTTCGAAACAACTAAGAAAAAGATATCATTTAATCATACCATTCGAATATAATTTCATGTTCATAGATTACTAATTACAAGAGTGAATAATACAAATATTTAATTTAATTTAATAACATCAGTCATCCAGCAATACATAAGAAAGTGAGAGAGGTTCAATATATTTAAATCCTCAATTTTCCATATGAACATTATGATAATGATAGTTCTCCCCATAAGAGTTATATTAACTTACAACCTATAAATAGCCAAAAGAAATGCTATCATTGTCGTACTCAAAACAATAAGTTGGGCTCAACGCAAGACCCTAGAGCACATTATGAGAAGATACTAGTCTTTATATTATATATATATATATATATATATATATATATATATATATATATATATATATATATTATATATATATATATATATATATATATATATATATATATATATATTATATATATATATATATATATAACATATTAACTAACATATTATTTTTCCCGCTCCCATTGTTTTATTTCCTTTATTGTTATTTAGAAATTTCAAATATATTAAAATCCATAATCCAAACCTTCATTAATTGATTTCATAGATATTTAGGTTATTGAAGACTCTCGAAAAAGGCACTATTGACTCAGGTCAAGGAGGATATTTCAAAAATCCTCAGGGATCAAATGAGCTAAGATAAACCATCTCATAACAGTTAATCGATCAATCACCGGTTTCGAGCAGAGAACTATAACTACAACATGTATACCCTTTAAAGGTAAAATTTAAATCCTATAATTACCTATAGGTGAGACAACGACCCTCACCGGGGTATATAAAGTACATCAGGTGAACCTGAATAATCCCTTGCTTCCGAATTTTCAACCCCCAAATCCAAAATTTCATTATATAATGTAAATATAATGTATAAAAACACAATATCCGAACTCTAATGAGTTTACAAGAAAAGGGTAAGGGAAGTTCTGAAAGCCCTCCACGGTGCGATCGATCATCAAATTGAGAGAATAGTTAAGAAAACATAGAATTTTTTTGCAAATATTTTTAATTTAATCACACGACAAAAATGGTCAAACTTAGAAGAAGCATTATACCCAGATCACAAAATGTAACTTAGCGAAATAAAAACAAAAGAGACATTAAATCCAAATTTTTTTCAAAGAAATGATCCAATTATTTAGAGTAAAACATCATGGTAAAGAGAAACATAATCATACTTGAGATTTCAAAAATTTCTTGTCACAAACCGCACGTCCACTTCAAAATCTTTTGGTAGTCCTTCAGAACACAATCCCGAGCTCCAACATATATTCCATCAATCTGCTTTACTTGATATATATATATATATATATATATATATATATATATATATATAAGTTTAAAACACACATGCAACTACGATATTGAGCAATAAAAATGAAAAGGAAGCCATCGGTAGTTCCGCATTATTTACGACTAAATATTCCTCCACAAACCCACCTAGAGTTCATCAACATAGAACTTGAGAAAGAGAAGTCCATAACACAAAGATAAATACATGTATTTCATGCACTACACTTCACTTAACTCCCTACTTCATTGAATGGATGTCTTAGAGCTCGATCGACCAAAAATTAAAAAAATAAAAATGTAAAATAACTTACATTCACCTAACTTCTCAAAGAAGCTTGAGTTCCCGAAAACCGTATCTTCTATTTAATGTCATTTAATTCATTTTTTTCATGCAATGGTTTTTGAAAATATCTCCACCACCATTATTTTTCCTACCACCCAATTGAGTTGGGAGTTTACGAAATCTAATAAACAATGATTAGTTAATTCCCCTAACTTGCATAACTATACAACCTTAGTCAACCAACCTAATAATTTAACCTTCATGCTTTTAGACTATGTCAAAGGTTGGTTGGTTGAAGAATAATAATTTAGATCATAATGAACCTTATTTTCCTCCCTTTCTTTGGTTGATAACGACCCATCAACACATCATAACATTATTATAACATAAGGTCTAAAGATATTCCAAACAATATCATAGAGGTGATAAGAAACAATAACTTACCACTTGAAAATTAAGTTCTATGACTTATTTTCCATATCAAGTAAGTAACAGTAACTTATGTGTGGGATATGGCCAATGGACATTTTAGAAACGAATAACAATATTCAATTTTTCATTGGTTATGAAACCAAATTAGTCAACATAAGTCCTTTGTTGAATCTAGCTTTAACATACCTTGATCAAGATTTTTAGTACACCATAATGATATTGTCATTTGTAATTATTAACCTTCATAAGGAGCCAAGTATGAAATTAGTGAATAAATTAAAAGCATTAAGATTCAAAACTTAATCAATCGGTTATTTCATTCATAGTTCACCATCCGGTATACTATTTTCACTAATAAGAAGTCATTATCATTGGTGAATAAGATCACTACGAGTTCCTTGGAAGTCAACCATGTTAATCATTTTATGAAGGTACAAGTAAATAATCATATTTCAAATAACTAAACACCATAATATATAACAAATTAAGTATTCCATACTTGCAAAAATCAACATAACCTTCCGGGGTGGTTATAGAAACCATCATCTTCAGAAAACAAGGTAATGATCACCCACATTACAAGTATGTAAATTATATTATAACATTAAATAGTTTGTAAACTTATGAAAATTGATTTGTTATGATGTCTGCATACAATTGTGCATGAGTACTAATATGCTTTTCGCTATGCATACGTGTGCACAACATTATGCAAAATAACATAGTGATTCCAATGCTGGAGACTATTTAATCTTGAAATTCAATTTACAAAAACAAAGCATGAAAAATTTTAGGATGTGACATACTTCCCTCCTTAATGAATCATCATCCCGATGATATTTACCTCATTAATTGAAATCAGAATAATCATTCAAGGAATTATATCCAATAACTAGGGGAAATAATCATCACTTTCCACAAAACATGAAATTTACAGCCCTAAAATTCAAATTTATTGGTTGTAACATGACCCTTTTATTTCACTATTTAAAGTCAAACAGGACTACAATATGACAATTTCCTTGTTATTCCAAAAGATCAAATAATTGAAATAATATCAAGTACGTTAAATAATTGACAAGAAAAAATAAATTATTCAAAAACAATGTTTTTAAAGATAAATTATTCTAAATGGACTTATCATGATAGTTTGCAGATCCCGAGCCTTTAGCTTCATCACTTTTTGCTTCTTTTTTAGCTTATTAATTTGTAATTGTAGCCTAAATCCTTTGTTGCATATTTTTCTCCTTGCTTCTCAAGGGAAAATATCTAGCATAGTGACTACTTTCACCACATTTGAAGCAACCAGCGAAAGGCCTCTTCCTTTCAAACATGTCATTCCTACCAGTAGCATTTTATTATCCATTATTTTAAAGTTTGGAGCAGTATTATTTCCACCATTATGAGTTTTACTATCATCATTCTTTCTCCATGTCTTTCCAGGTGAAAATGGTGAAGGAGTGTTATTCATTTTATGATTCTCCTCCATGTGAGAAGTAATGGATTGAAGCTTTTTCTCATGCCTAATGGCCTTCTCAAATAATACTTCCATTATTGATGGTCCATACACATCAAATTCATCACCTATTATAGGGTTCAAACCCATAATAAATTTCCTTATGCGTAATTTCTCATCTGTCTAATACTGAGGGACGTACTTAAGAAGTTTTGTAAATTTTTCCCAATACTTAGTTACAGTCATCTTACCCTGTGATAGGGTCTAAAATTTTGACATCTTTTGTTCATAGTATAATTATGGTGACCAATACTGCTAAAATAGGCTTTGAACTAATCCTAAGTTATGATAACATCATCTACTCCCAGCCCACCTTTCCGGTCATTCCACCACGAGAAAACCTCATTGTATAGATGATACACTCCCAAACTACCTTTGTCAGTTCAAAAATCTCTTAATGGTGAATAATTTCTCCATCTCACTAAGCCAATTATTGGATCCATCCCCTAAGTTCATACCATCGAACTTAGGTGGACTAATACATTTTATGTCTTTTGACAACTTAGCCCCCAAGAGAGCTATTCTATTTAGTGGATGATTTGTAGCATTATTGATAAACTGCATTATTATTTTCAACATTCAAGTTATTGTTTTTAGCATTAACATTATTGTTAGTGGCATTAGGATGCCCCTCAAGATGTTCTATACCATCACTATCACTATTGTTGTCATTAGAAATCACTTTTTGTTCAAGTAAAACTAAACAATTGCATGTATCCTGTAGGACAACAAGTATTTCAACTAGTTTTTGTTTTGTGGTTGCTTCACCACTAGAAGGTTGATGATTAACCACACCACTAAAAGGTTATTGATTAACCACTTGAACTCTTGTTCTAACCATTTTATCTATTTAGAAAAAAATTAAGTTTAGTTAGCAAAATGGACACAATAGGTCCAAGAGTTGTAACCTTTAGCTCTGATACCAAAATGTAACAACCACTTTTACCTTTTCAAACTAGTGAATATGTTTTTTAACAAACTAACACATTTAATATAGTTAATGTTTTATTGAATTAAACACATAACATAATAAAATACTTACAAGAGATTACTATCTCTTATTTTCTTTTATGTTGATCGAATACAATAATTGTAACATCAACTGATTTAAAATGACATTCATCAAAGTTCATAATCCAATCAGATAACCTATGACAACCATGTGCAACTGTGAGAGTATACAGATCCTAATCGATCCCCCTCAAACACTCTTTACGATCCAATACACCTATTATATCGTTTCGTTAATCCTTATTACAAGATGAGAGAATTTTTGATGTATTTTAGCATCCTTCGTAAAAGCTAAAACTATAACCATCATATAAATCTCAACAATGTAACAAAATACTTAGTGAATATGCAATGCAATCAGTTACATGCATTACTATGGAAATTGTTATTTGGTGTTGCACTAGCAAGCCGGATCCCAAGACTGCACATATGTCTTAGGGAACCTATCTTCCCTTCACCTCATAATTCGTTCCATTCATAGCCATCAGGATTCATTTTAGTTGTTTAGGTTATAGAATTAAAGGTTATTATTCATAAGTAATCATTAAATAATAAATTCAATTACCAAAGCTTTGGATATCATGGTTTGATAACTGGGTCCCATGATTCTTGACAATACCACCTAAGGTTTCCTACGATGAAGGTTTTGCTCATGTAATGACTTGCGTCATTATGTTTTCAATACCTCTACCATAACCAACCTTGGCTAGTATGGTCAAGGATCTTGTGACACAATTGTCACTCTATGAATTCATGTACTTTGTTATTACTAGTAATGATATAACCACTTCACTTATTACAAGATATTTAATCCTTCTTAACTTACTATGAAAATTTATTCCTAATTACTGTTAAATGACATATCATATTTTGTAAACCACAAGATAAGATTTAAATGTAAATATGTTGGTTTAAAAGTCACACATATCAACCCTTAGAGGAATAGAGTTATACTAACCAAGGGAAAAAATCACACACTGTTAACATAATTCCTACGTGTTGAATTATAATTTCTGACCTAATAAAGGACATTCCATTCACTTTAATTCTTGTTATTATCTTAATGTCTTTCCTCCTTAGGATATGTTTAGTATTACTATTTTTTTTTTATATGATTACTCTTTTTTATTCTCAATTAACTTCACTTTACTAGAGTAGATAAATTCTATAGAGTGAATCAGGCAAGTTCAACCTTAGACGGAGGGTGGATCCCTTGGACATAGTTGTTTTGATTAGTTACCATATCATAATACAATTTACTATGAGATATTCACATTTAGAACATGATTCATATTAATACAAAATAAATATTCACATATAAATCAAACCAAAGTAAATCAGTTAACTTCCATCCCATCTATTTATCATAATTATAAAGATATAATAAGTTCTTACTTTATATATCAATTAGTAATTCAAAATAAGTCATAGGAGACCATGAAAGTTAATCCTTGAATACCTATCAACTAGGCTCAATTGCCTTTGATATTTATCAGATAACACCAAATATTATAAACCAACTGATAACTTTATTACATATCCAAGGATGGAGTACAAAGGAGTAGTTATATTAAGTCTAATATCCTTCAAATGTACAAGGAGGTGTTTAACTAAAGATTCACATTTTAATACATTCTTATAAACCATGAAACTTGGTATAAATAGTAAAGCAAGTCATCATTCTTTAACCATCTCAAATTATTATATCCCTGTAGCTAAAAATGATAATGTACGAGAAAAATTACATGGTCCTTTCTACTTTGGAATTGCCAAGATTATGATTCTTTCTACCATGATATCTTACTACAAATAATTTATCATCTAATTTCCAGACCTATTAGTAATGAAACCAAGTATTAATCATTGCAACATATAAACTTATAATGAAGAAGTCAATAAGAGGCTATCCATCCTTCAAAGTATATTATCCAACTTCTATTTATTAATCAAATAGCATTTAAATACTATCTCTACTAGAACATTATTAATATATTACATAGTCTAGCTAGCTTTAAATGTGAACATCTCCTTAATAAATGAATAAGAAAAAGATAGCATTTAATCATACCCTTTCAACTAATTTCAAGTTTAGAGATTGTTGATTACAAAAGTGAGTAATAGAAATATTTTATTTCATTTAATAACATCAGCCATTCTGTAATACATATGAAAGTGAAAGAGAAATAATAAATATATGTAAATCCTCAAATTTTCATATGAACAATTATGATAATGATAGTTCTCCCCATAAGCTTAGTCTTAACTTACAACTTGTACATAACCAAAAGAAACATTATCACTATCGTACTTGAAACAATAAGTTGGGCTCAACTAGATACCCTAGAGGACATTACGAGAACATACTAGTCTTCCTTTATTTATAGATATTATTTCTTATCAACTAACTTACTGCTTTTTTCCTTCCATAGTTTTATTTAATTTATTCATGTTTATAAATTACACATAATATTAAAATTCACAATCCAAAACATTAATTAATCCATTTCATATAAAATTTAGGTTATTGAAGACTCTAAGGAAAAAAGTCACTAATGACTAGGTCATGAGGATATTTCCAAAACCCCTCATAGGCACATATGAGCTAAGATAAACCTTCTCATAACTCATCAATCATGAGTTTCAAGAAGAGAACTATACCTACATCCTATAAATTGTTTAATGGTAAAATTTAAATCCAAGTAATTACCTATAGGTGAGACAATGACCCTCACCGGGGTATACACAAAATTAGTTAAGGGTGATCCTTGAGTAATCCTTTGATTCCAAATTGTTTTACCCCCTCCCCAAATCCCAAAATTTTATTATATAATGAAAATATAATGTATAACAACACAGTAACCAAACTCTAATGAGTTTACAAGAAAAGGGGTATGGGAAGTTCCTAAAATCCCTCCTGGGTACCGATCATCAAAGTGGGAGAATAGTAAAGAAAACATAGATATATTTTTGCAAATATTTTCTTAATCACACGAAAAAATTTTCATACCCAGATCACAAAATGTAACTTAGGGAAATACAAACAAAAG
The DNA here is from genome assembly GCA_018340775.1 of Taxus wallichiana var. yunnanensis. Classification (NCBI taxonomy): domain Eukaryota; kingdom Viridiplantae; phylum Streptophyta; class Pinopsida; order Cupressales; family Taxaceae; genus Taxus; species Taxus wallichiana. Next base: position 406,242,014 of record CM031240.1, on the reverse strand, counting down.
ATACATTCAATCCATGAATTCAGAAAGAAATGATCCAATTATTTAGAGTAAAACATTAGGGTAAAGAGAAACATAATCATGCTTGATATTTCACAAATTTCTTATGTCAAAACTTGCACGTCCACTTCAAAATATTCCGGTGGTCCTTCTAGCATGTAATCCGAGCTCTAAAATATATTCCATCAAACCTCCTCTAATATATATATATATATATATATATAATATATATATATATATATAATTTTACAACGCACATACAACTACTATATTGAGCAAAAAAATAGTAGAGAATCCATCTCAGTAGTTACGCACTATTTGTGACTAAATATTCCTCCACAACACCATACAGATTTCATCAGAATAGAACTTGAGAAAGAGAATTACATAACACAAAGATAAATACATGTATTGCATGCACTACAATTCACATAAGTCCATGTTTCCTTGCATGTATCACTTAGATCTTGATCGACTAAGAACAACAAAAAAATAAAAATGGAAAAGAGCTTACATTCCCTAGATTTTCCAAGAATCTTCAAGTTACTCAAATACCATAGCTTCCATTTAATATCATTTAATTCAAGTACTTCCACATAATGGTTTTGAAAAGCTCTTGGCGCCATTATCTATCATGTCACTCAACCGATTTGGGAGTTTACTTAATATAATAAACAATGATTAGTTAATTCGCCCCCTCAACTTGCATGACTATATAACCTTAGTCAACCAATGTAATAATTTAATTTTCATGCTTTTATACTATGTCAAATGTTGGTCGGTTGAAGACCAATAATTTAGATCATAATGAACCTTATTCCTTCCCTTTCTTTGGTTGATAAATGACCCATCAATACATCAAAGCATTATTATAACATAAAGTATAAAGCTATGATGTCAAACAATATCATAGAGGTGATAAACAACGGTAGCTTACCACTTGAAAATTAAGGTCTATGACCTATTTTCCATATCAAGTAAGAAACTACAACTTATGTGTGGGATATAGCCAATGGAAATTTTAGAAACGACTAAAAATATTCAATTTGTTGTTGGGTCTAAAACCAACTTAGTCAATCTAAGTCCTTTGTTGAATGTAGCTTTAATGCACCTTGATTAAGCTTATCAGTACAACATAATGAGATTGTTATTTGTAATTATTAACCTTCATAAGGATCTAAGTACGACATTAGTGAATAAATGAAATGCATTAATAATCGAACTCAATCAATCAATTATTTCATTCATAGTTCGCCACTTTGTATACTATTGTCACTAACAAGAAGTCATTATCATTAGCTTAGAAGATCACTACAGTTCCCATGGAATTTGACCATGTTAGTATTTTTATGAATGTACAAGGAAATAATTGTATTTCAAATAATTGAACATCATACTCTAAAACAAAGTAATTATTATGTACTCGCAACAAAAAACATAGCCTTCTAGGGTGGTTATAAAAATGATCATCTTAAGAAAACAAGGTAACCTCACCCACACTACAGGTATGTAAATTAAATTATAACATTAAATAGTTTGGGAACTCGTGACAATAGAGCTACATTATGATGTCCTGCATATAATTGTGCATGAGTACGCATACCCTTTAGGCTATGTGTATGTGTGCATAGTAGTATGCGGAATAACATAATGGTTCTAGTTACCGCGCAGTTGTAGAATGCTTAATGCTATAATTTAATTTACAATAACACAGCATGACAAATTATGGGACGTGACAGATGATGATGATTTTGATTTATTATTCGTGTGTTTATTTTTATGTTTAATGTGATGTGATGTGTTTCTGATGGGTTTTTAATATTTGTATGTGTGTTTGATAAATGTTGATATTATATGGATGTTTTGGTATATGTTGATATTGGTAGATATTTAATAGGTGATCATGTTATATTGATTTGATGTGTGTTGTCAATTTTTCCCTTAGTAAAATGGAAAACCTTGGTAGTTTGGTCTAAGAGGCTTCAACGGTAACTTGAAAATAAAACTAGAAAAAATCGGGTGAATCTAAGGATTTTAATGCATTTTGGTGATTAGAGCATTTATTTGGGCCCTATGGCACTTTTCCTTTTCTAAAACATACAAGTACTTGGGAAAAAATTGATAAATCTTGTCAAAATTGTGAAAATTAATAAGGAGTAGAAAAGAGCTCGGTGAGCCCATGGGCAAGTTGGTAATGAGCTCTCACGAGTTGGGTTAAATAGTGAGGTGGTTTAGGAAATATGAATGGCTCGGTGAGTTAACATGGAGATCGGGGATGCAAAAATCAATGGAATAATGTGCGTGAGTTGGTGAGTTGTATTAGTGAGGAGCTTGACGGCGTCAAGCTCAACAACCAAGTGACCTAGAGTTCATTACGGTGTGAGGCATGTGTTGTGGGCCTATAGGGATTGATCAAAAAGGGTCACAGGGACATGAATTCCTCTCTAACCTGACATTACCATAGAACATGATGGGGTAGTTTATTGTGGGGTACGTCGGGGTTTGTGGGCTCGTAAGGTTGGGGCGGAGAGAGTTCCCCATAGAAAGGTCGAAGGTACAACACAAGGAAATTCAGAAGTGTCGGGGACCATGGGCACCAAGGGACCAAGAGGAAAAATTTCTATTGGGGCATGTTTTCCCCACACCAAAGGGTGGGACACAAGACATAAGGTCAGGATTTATAAGGCGAGTTTCTCACCGGGTAGGCTCGGGAGTAGGCATTGAGCCACGAGTAGTAAGTAGGGTTAATGAGGAGTAGCTTGTCAAGGTACATTATAAGCTTCTCATGTAACCAATATAAAGGAAAATCCCATAATATATTTCAGATTGTGGGCATATTATAAAACCAAGGCCGAGTTATTATCAAATGAGCATAATGGGGCTCCTAACCCGTATTGCCATAATTCGTTTCCCCAATACAAAAACTCTAATAAAATGGACTCATTGGAAGCATATTTACATTCCCCACACTTAGAAATCATTAGATTATGGAAATTATGTCGGGTTAGTAAAAATTTACAAAGGAGATATCCCAAGCTAGAAAATCAACATTCCAAATCGGTGAAGAGACATTAATAAAGGCATGGGCATTTTTCTACCTCCCAAGTAATGGTACAGAGAAGACATGGGTTTACTGAGTCATCCATGCTAGTTTAGAACATTTATTACTCCTTATTAGTGGTTACAACTACAATTTTAAGATTTCCCTCATCTCTTTATTTTTCTTTCTTTTATATATTGTAATGGAGATCTCATTTTAAGGTTGGATATTCTCTATCTACTCCTCCATTCTTCTACAGGTTGTTGTAGGTGTATGTGAGATTCAAGCCTCCATTTTAAGCATTTTCAAGAGATTCATGCCTCTATCTTTCATTTTAATGAACTGTGTGATCATATGAAGCAATAAAATCAAACCTTGTCATTATACTTCAACCCTTGCTTTTGTTTCATTACATTCTCTTGCCTCTATATTTCATTTAGAGATATTTTTGTGCATTTTTGGTTATTACAAGCTCTAAATGGTCGTGTTTAATGGAAATGATGTTATTATTTTGTTTTTTTAGAATTTGGTGTTCCTATACCCTCTCTATCTCCATTTCTTCCCATTTCCATCTATTGGAAAGTGTCCTAACCACCCTTTATTTTGGTGTTATCACCTCCTTCATTGTAGGATTTCCATATTTTCATGAATTTTCCTCTCTCCCTCGTCCATTTAAATCATAGGCTAGGATTAGATAGTTTTATTTCAAACATTAGGTTTAGTTTTAGCCTTAGATTAGGAAGAGGAATTAACATTCACTTTGGAGAATTATCTCAATTTTATATTCCTACACCTAGAGATGATTACATGTTTCTTAAAAACACTTGATTGCCCATTTCTTTCACATGTAAGAAAATCAAAGGGTGTTATTTTTTTGTGATAACAGTTCTGGAATGCTTGGTTGGATAAAAGTCAATATTTCTATTTTTATCAAGTTTGGATATGTATATTGGTAAAATTATATCATTTGGAGACTCTACAGCAACACATCTAGTGATTGCAAGCATCAAAATCTATTGCTTTCGGTAGTTTAAGTGTTTCGGTCCATGAGAAGAATTCAAACAAGGTATAGAACATCGTAAGAAGGTGTATTTGAGTACCTGTAGTTATCACCAGGAAGAGGAAGAAGGGGAAGAACAGTTCAAAGATCACCATCTCCACCAAATAGAACTCTTTCAACACCACCACTTGGTAGGCCCTTCTTGCAATCCACTAGAGTTATTAGACCTATCATAATGGCTACACAACAATAGAATCCAAGATTTTTAACTTCACGGGAAGCAGTCCACTTTCCCTCAATGCCCAAAATCCTATTCTAGTGGCATATTTGAAGAGTATTCCATTCTTTACTGGAGAGAATCACACCACTCTAGCTGATCATATCCAAGACATTGCAAATGTTTGTGTTATCCATGAAATTATTGACATGGATGTAGTTGTGAAACTTCTAGATTCCTCATTCAAAGGGAAGGATTTACAATGGTTTAGGAGTTTGACAACAGGATCAATTCAAAATTGGAATGCACTATGCACAACCCTTTGCAATCATTTTGGAGAGAGGTCAGATAATGTATCCTTGTCAGAGCAATTGATGACCATAAAGAGAGTTCAAAATGAGCTCATGGCAGACTTCAACTTTAGGTTCCATAAGACATGGGAAAAATTATAGTTTTTTAAGACCAACTATTGAAGGTGCATTTATTTACTTCTTAAAAGCCCTTAATTCTGATATTGTTGTTATGGTGCAATCTATGGGAGGTATAACATTTCCAGGAGCTTATGCATTATCTATTAGAGCTGAAAAATGTCTAATTTAAAATGGAAAAATTTCCCCTAGGCCACCAATGCCCATTTACCCAGAGATTGGAAATCCTAATTCTAATAAAAACCTGAATTATCCCCTATCCCTACTCCTAAAAATCAAAATTCTAGTGAGGAATCTACTTCCTCAAGCACCTTAGTTGAGCTTCAAGAGGTAATGAAACAATTGCAAAACCTTGGGAATGAGTTGGTGATAATTAAGAGGCAGCAAGCCCAAATTTCTAGACCTTATCAGCCTCAATATCAACAAAGTAAGCCCCACATGAACCAAACCAACTACCTTCTCAAGATGCAAACTAGAACCAAATCCAATTCCCTTATGCTATACCATTCCAACCTTATAATCCCAATGCAACCTCTTCATCTAAAGCTTTGGTTCTGTCCAAAACATTTTGGTACAAGAATATGAATGAGTTTTTTCCTTGTGGTCATCCACATAACCAAGAAACATGTCCCAATGACATCCTAAACCAAGATTTAATGGTGCAAAGTGCTTATGCTTCCCAATAAACATATGAGGAGAAAAATCAGCAACAAACGATTTCTCAAGAAATGACTCCAAGTGACACTTCACTTGTGAATTAGAAAGAGGAGGACTTTGTACAATGAATCAATCTCTTCCTCAAGGTGTGGCAGAAAACACAAGATCTAGGAGAAAACTATGGAAGAAGGGTGGTCATCAATTGCAATTCCATCTCAACCTTCTCTAATACCCTAGGGGAGGTGGCAGTTCAAATATAGTCCCAAATCCACTAAATCATCCTTAGGAACCTTCCATACTAGCTCATGTACCAGATATGGTTGTGGTGAACAAAGGGTAGCAAAGGATAATCCAACTTCATTCAATATCTTTGAGCATATGAGGAAAAAAATGTGATTATCTCTATGTGGGAGTCATTGGCAATTCTGAGATAGAGGGATTTATTGCAAGAAGTCATGGCTAACTTATCCACCCCAAATGAGTCATCCAAAGAATAAGAAAGATTCCTCACCAATGCAATGCAACAAAAGGAGAGTCAACCAAGAAGAAAAATGAAGCCTCCACCATTCTACATGTCTTTGATAAGAGGAAATAGCTTGGTACATAACTACATGATTGACTTAGGAGCAAGTAACTCATTTATGCCAAAGTAGATTGTAGATCAACTAGACCTCAAGTATGAGCATGTTTCTAAAGGATTTGTCTAACTAGATGGGACAATAGTGGGAAATTTAGAGTCATCAAAGGTCTAAACCTTACATTGCATGCACTTCCCAACGTCCACAATCCCTCAAGATATATCTATAATTGAACTACCTCCACTCTTTGACCTATTCTTATCTCATGACTTCACTGCTAAGATTGGGGATACTTGTCGGTTAATTGATATTACATTCTCTTCGAGGACCAGATATGGAGCTAAATACCCTATCACGTATGAGATAATATCTACATATGATATATAACCTTACACCCCTAGCCCTATCAATGCCAACTTCACAATATTTGATTAAGAATATTTCCTAAGCAATCGGGAGGTAGAGACTAAAATTAGAGGCATTATAGATTTAACACTTGATGAATGGGCACACAAACGACATAGTTATGATCCATACAAGGAAATGGAAGAAGCTTAATTGGGAATTTTTTGCATACATGAATAAAATTTACCCCTCCCTAGCATCAACAATCTATATGATGGAGATGAAAATGGAGTTTGGAAAAAAAAATTATCGTTCAAGGAGTAGACAAGGTGCAAGAGGATGAGTAGTGATTTTTTTCCCCTAAATGTATCAAGTATTACCATGATTTTATATTTTAGTTTATTTTCTCTAATAACATAAAAAAATATGAATCCATTATCCACGGATTACATTGGGAAAGGGAGAAAAACATCAAGAACCTACAGGCATCAAGGGACGGTGATCGGTTGTGAATCGAGTTAAAGGGATAAATGCAGCCAAGAATGATATAATCAAGAGTTACAAGAATAGGGTAATGGATCTTGTAGAATACTTTTAATAATTCAACATAAATTCCATAGCAAGGAAAATAAATGAAGTTGTTGATAGGATTGTAACAATTGGGGCAGCGTTTGACATTGCTAAAGATATAAAAAAGGAAAAGATCCAACCAAACATCAAGGTGTTCGTGAGGCTTGGTATTCAAGATAATAACATAAGTTAGAAGTTATTTTAAAATGACCAATAGATCATCAAATTTTTTTCAAGAAGAGCCTGATTTATCTTTAAGAAATAAGGACAAGTTGGAAAAATAGTATCCGATCAGGTGGTCGATTGAGATCAAACAAGTTGCCAAAAGGTCTAGTGAATCTAGAATACATCTTCAATGCCAATGACCAATTCGGGAATGAGAAATAAAAAATCATGGTCAAAGGTGAAGATTCAGATCCTATTCTAGTGGGAGAAGGCAAATTTCTACAAATTGGCAAGGTAAATACTCAACAAGAAAAACATGATTTTGTACAATTTTTTCAAGAATTTCTTGATATATTTACATGGAGATATGAATATATTAGGGGATTTGATCCTAGTTTAGCTCAACATACTATTGAACTAGATCTAGAAGCTAAACCCATTAGGTAGAAGCAAAGAACAATAAATCCTCACATAGAACCTCTAATGAAGAAAGAGTTGAAAAAAATTGAGTGAGGTAAACATCATCTTACCTATTAAACACTCATCGTGGGTTGTAAACCTTGTGCCAGTTCAGAAAAGAAATGGAGAAATTAGGTTGTGTGTGGATTTTAGAGATCTAAATAGAGATTCCCTAAAGGATCACTACCCACTTCCCTCAATGGAACAAATTTTACAAGTAGTGTTAGGTTCGAGAGAGGTTTTCACTTCTAGATGGCTACTCAAGTTACAACCAGATCATGGTGAGAGAAGATGATCAATTCAAGATAACTTTCACCAAAAATGAGGAACCTATGCCTACAATAAAATTCCATTTGGCTTATATAATACCGGATAAACATTCCAGAGCGCCATGGAAATGGTGTTGGGGAGGATTAACAAGATTGTTCTTATGTACCTTGATGACATTACAAGTATTGTAGTCTCTAATCACTATTTTCCTCAATAGCCATTCCCAAATGTGTCGACATATCATCTAGTTTATCCTAGAAGCTCACCAAAGGAACACACATTCATCCATCCCCTCCTTTATGTGAGCTTCATGAGAACATTCTTTCTTAACATGAGGATGTAGTACAATTAGAAAATAAGTGCATCCATTCATGGAATTTTAGATGTAAGCATTAACACTGGCCTAATGCACCCAAGCATAGAACAACATGATCAACTCAATGAAAGTAGAATCAACCATGAGATAACATCAATAAAACCCATAACACGCATATGAACATAAGGGAAATGCACGGATCAAGACCCATCACATATTTGTTTGAATTACTTCATTATACTTATTAGCCAAAGTATGGAGGCCAATATTACATCAAAATAGTCCCATTCATGGAATTTTTCACACTAGTAGAGATTTCTTTACATCACAAATCTCTCCATTACACATTACACAATATCGTTGTATCTCTCACTCCCTATCCCTTCTTACTTCTACATTCATCCTTCCTTATCTCTCCTTCTCTATGAAAACTATCCATCCTTCTAGAATAATCCTCCTTTCCCCTTAACTTCTCATCATTATCACATGAAAAATCCTGAAGGAATCGGTTTATGATTGTTCTACTACTACCTAGGAATATGACAGGTGTCACCATGTGTTTCCCTCAATTAAGTGCCTTTTAATATGCATGTGCTAAGTAATCCTTAACAACCTCAACTCCTTATCCTTTCATGATAACCATATTGATGCCTTGGAATATCATTTCCTTGAGTCACAAGTCTCCATGGCTTATCCACATATGTATTTGGTTACTTTTCCATTTTCTCCCTACATGTATTTTCCTATTTTCCAATACCCACTAAGTCTGAATCCATCCTAACCAGGCATGAGCCTTTACGCCTCTCCAAGAATTACTTCTACGTGTGCCTTCACGCCCTACTTCTACGTGCCATAAGGCTTCATGCCTTAGGTACTTAGTTACTTTAGGGGCCCAACATCACCCCACACTAAACTAGTTGCCACCCCATAAATCCTTTGTGTTTCTGAACAAAAATCTTGTCGACCAGAATAATTATCCAAAGAATAAAGAATAGTGGTTGGGAGAGAATATGAGTAAAGAATTGAGGAATGGGGGATTCTATGTAACCAATTGGAGGAGTTTTGGGAATTCTGCATCTATCTTTTCCTTCAATTTCTCCCATACCTTGAATTTTGATAAGGCCTTCCCGATGCCTCACCTATGACACTTGGCACCTAGTCTGGGATGATTTCTTCAACCCTCCCTTTTAGAATATTTATAGCCATCCCAAATCTGTGTAGACACCCTCAAACTCATCCATCCATTCAGTGATGGATTCTAGGAGTTAGTTGATTCTAAATTCAGATTCTTTCTCTTTGTATTTATTTTCTCCTTCTAAGTCATGGTGTTAACAACAAAATGTGTGCGCTTCGCCTTGGTGGTGGGGATGGTATCCTAAAATACTTTGATGGTTACCTCTTCCTCTATTACCTACATGTCGATGATTGGCTCACATTTTTTATAGTTATTGAAGCCCCTATCTACCAATATGTTTTCCTCCTTAATTTAGGAGAGCAAGTCTTCTAACTTAGTGATCCGGAATTTGATGGCAACCTTGTTCTCTTATTTTTCCTTTGTGAGCTCTATAGCTATAGGGCCCATGCCATCCTTTATGTTAACAAGTAACATCCCAAAAAGGTCCTCAAGGTACTCCATTTCATCCCCGTAATCGGTCCTTTCCCAGCTCACCAATGTTGGACATTTTCTAAGGATGCTTTTCCAAGGGCACCAACACGGTCATATGCCTCCTTTGTTCATGCCTATTCTCCCATTAACCCTTGGTGTAATCTATCTATTTCTTTCTCCTTGCTTTTCTTCTCTGTGATTAGGGTCCGAGTAGTGGATCCTGCATCTAAACTACATCGGATAACCTTTGAAGAAAATTTTTACAATGCATTTCATCCTGTAATCGGTCCTTTCCCAACTCACCAATGTTGGAAATTTTCCAATGATGCTTTTACAATGGCGCTAACATAGTAATATGCCTCCTTTGTTTGCACCTATTCTCCCCTTACCTTGAGGTACTCCATTTCATCCTGTAATTAGTCCTTTCCCGGTTCACCAATGTTGGACATTTTCAAGGATGTTTTGTACAAGGGTGCCAACACGGTCATATGCCTCCTTTGTTTGCACATGTTCTTCCCTTAACCCTTGGTGCAATATATATATTTATTTCTCATTTATTTTCTTCTCTATGATTAGGGTCGATCGGTGGCTCCTACATCCAAACTAAATTAGATAACCTTTGAATAATTTTTTTACAATGCATTGCATGCCTTATCATCTTTTAGGTGGTTACGATACACCACTTTGTATACTTCTCCTCCCTTCTTAAAATAAATGGTCTCGATCACATGATCATTGAACTCAAACTTAGGATCTTCGGAGTGGTAGTGCATGCTCTAGCTAAGAATATTTTTGGTTCTAGGCAGACCCCCTTCTTGATCCATCAAATCCCATTCATAAAGTTTCTTTGGTGGGAGGGTGGCCTGGAATATCACATGCAAAACCTTTGTGGGGTCATCCATGAAATCCATATGTGGGGACATGGGTGTCCACCTCTTTCTTGTAGCTTTGCACTTTTTCCTCTATTTCTTCACCCTGGGGTGAATCCCTTATCCTCCTTTATGGTAAAGGAGTCCCCTTTATCTCCCTTTGGGCTGGTGGTCTGTGGTGTGGAGGCCTCGTGTGCTAGACTCTTCTCCGCCCTATAGAATATTCCTCACCTTCTTGTTATACCACAAGATTACACTACATCTTTTACAAGTCCAATGGTTCGTGATAGTGCTTTACGTTGTTATTCTTCATAAAAACCTCGTTGCATTTCAAGCTCGGGAGCACAAAATCAATTCTCTAAAAGAAAAGTAGTCAAAATGACTATTCTTATCTCTTATTTATACTTTATCTATGCCTTAGAGTTCCTCTGACCACATTTCCTAATGTCTCTTTTATATCAATCACTTTATTTCACTTAAATCAAATTCCGTGATTTCCCCTCACATTTTACAACTATAACCTTCTAGTACTCCAATACCACTAAACTACCATAGAACTCCTTCGCGTGTGTCACCGTGCCAAAGTACATAACCTCTCGTAATTCCTACGAAGTATTTCCCATAGTGTTTCCTATCTTATTTCATACCATGTGATCCTTCCTTTGTTGTGGTCTTCAGAATTCTTTCAACCCACCTTCATAACCGCACAAATTTATGCACCTTAGCCATTATGTTGCTTGTTCTTTAGTTTTCACGTTAATTTTTCCCAACAGTCCATTTTCAAAGTTATTGTAAACCATGTTTAATATATTTGCTACTTCACCTCACACATAAATTTATGTGTGGTCCCCTATGCATAGAACCTCTTACAATACGGTCAACTACTAGTACACCAATGCCCAAAATCAAACTAAAAATGACGACAAAGGAAACAACCAAAAGAAAAAAGTACTAGAAGGAAATCTAATCTAATTAGCAATATTGCCTTATTTTTTACTACACAAAATCCTTATTTATAGTAGGGCTTCAACCTACTCTCATTGAAGTAACCCGGTAACCTCATCCCATCAAGCACTTATAACTAGTGCGTGCCAAAATAAAATATGTACGATATGATGTGTGGTCCTAACCAATGATATTTTAGTTTCTTAGGGTGGTGTAGAAATTTAGAGTCATAAAGTAATACCATCTACCCAACCTTGAACTATTTGTTTTTTATATGATGATCATGCCATGTTTTTTTTTCACGCCTTCTTAGTCTTTTGACTCCACCTAGAAAGTGATCACCTTTCATCCAACTACATTAACTTCTCCATGTGCTCTTGTAGTGCTTACTTGTTAGCTAATCCTCCTATGTGCACTATTTATAGATATGGTAGCATAAATCATCTTGGTAAAACAACTTCCACACCAAACACAAATTGAAACTACGTTGCCTTGTTCAATAACTTGTAGATTTTACTATATGCCCATAGTACGTATGAGAATTTGTCATCCCAATCTTGTCTCCCCACATCACAAATTTTTGTCAGTGTGTGACTTAGTATCTTGTTAAATGCCTCAATGGTTCCATTAGCTTAAGGGTGATAAGGGGTGGTCTTGTGATGGGCCACCATGAACTCTGCTAATAAAATCCTAACCATCTCATTCAAAAAGTGTGTGCCTCTGTCACTAGTCAGGCTTAAAGGACACCCATACCTGTTGATTATGTTTTCCCACAAGAATCTTGTTGTTGTGGTTGTTGTGCAATCCTTTGTAGGTGTTACCTCTACCCACCTTGTTAAGTAATCAGTACAAGTAATGATATAGCATGAACTAGTCCTTCATGTGACAGGTGAAATTGGTCCTACAAAATCAATCACCCACTTCTCAAATGGTTCTGCACTAGCTATCGGTCTCAAGGGAATTTCATCTCTTCTTCCTGGTTTTCCAAGGCACTGGAAATGGTCATAGGCCTTACAAAACTCAATACAATCCTGGTAGATGCTTTCCCACCAAATCCCTGCTAGTAGAATCTTCCATGCGGTGGCATTCCATGCATAGTTTCCTCCTGTAATCCCAATGTGTGATTCCTCCATGATTATAATGCGCTCATGTTCTAACATGCACCGGCGTAGAATATCATCACAACCTAATTTGTATAAATCTCCACCAATTAATATATAGGGTGCGACGTGTATAGCCAACTGTTTTCTTTCCAAATTCTTCATTTCCTCTAGTGCTATACCTATTTTGATAAACACATCAATATCATCTAATTCATAGGCGTGTATCACGGTCTAAATAGTTTTGCATCCAAAATTGTATCCTCAATGCTTTATGCACCCTCCCTTGGGTCAGTTCTTGATAAATGGTCAAGTCCCAAGTTACTCTTACCTAGTTTAACAACAACCACAAAATCAAATTCTTGAAATAATAGGACCCATCTACATATGCACCCTTGTAAAATGGGCTTGTTTACCAATTACTGCAATGCCATGTGGTTTTGTAGAATATAAAGGGCGTTGCCACTAGATACTTCCTAAATTTTTGCAACGCGTAGATAATTGATAATGCCTCGCACTTGGTAGTAGTATAGTTCTACTCTGCTAGTGTCAACTTCCTACTTGCAAAACATAGAGGGTTATCAATAGTCCCTTCACCAGGTTGTGCTAACAATGCTCCGATTGCCATCCCTGAGGAATAAACATGCACATGGAAAGGCTTATCCCAAGAAGGAAAGCATGATATGGGTGCAGTGATAATCCTATTATTCAATGTGTTAAACACTATCTGTTGTGCCTCTACCCAATGGAATGTACATCCATGCTTTAATAATCTCTCTAGTGGTGTGGAAATTTTGGAATACCACTTATAAAAAAATTGTAGTACCTTGTCTACCCAAGGAAACCACACACACTTTGCGCACTCGGCTAATGGTTTCTTCCAATTCTATAATAATGAAAACTTTGGTAGGATCCACTAACAAGCCTTCCTTACATATGATATGCCCCAACAAGGTTCCAAATGGAGTAGAAAAGAGGCATTTCTTTATATTGAGGGATATCTGCAGCAATCGTCGCGTCTCTCAAACATCAATCACGTGAGATAGTTGCAATGGTCCTTCACTAGTCTATACATTGTCTATTCATCAAGGTATACTTGAAGAAACTTATGGATGAAGTCGTGAAATGCCTACACCATAATGTGTGAAAATAGAGAAGGCACATTTTTCAGTCCAAAAGGCATGATCGTGTAGGCAAAAATTCCCCATTTACTGGAAAAGGTTGTATTTTATTTTTCCTCCTTTGCAATCCTAACTTGATGATATCTTGAGAAGACATCCATGAATGAATAGATCTCACGCTTGGATACTCCTTCCAAGATCTCCTCGATGAAAGGGGTTGGAAAGGGATCAATGACACATACCACATTCAAATATCTGTAATCAACACAGATCCTTATCCTCCCATCCTTTTTAATGTTAATGACCATTGGGCTTATCCATTTTGATTCCTCAACAACTTAAATGATACATGAAGTGATCATCTTTTCTATCTCTTCCTTGACCCAGACGTGCATATTTGGATTCATTCAGTAAGGTCTCTTCCAAATCAGGCATGCTCCCTCCTTTAGTTTGATCTGCATCTCCCCTAAAGAGTGGTGAACTCCCTTAAGCTCATGGTACCCGCATGGAAATAAATCTGAAACTCACACAATAGATCAATGATATTTGAAACCTCCTTTTCTAACCAATAATCCCCAATAGTATCCTCCTTAGGTTCTGTATCTAAGCCAATGTTAACCTTCTTTATTTTGAGAGGTTCATGATAGGCATGTGCTTTCTCATCAACACTATCTATTACCTCACGTGTACCCATAGTATGGTTAACATCCAAGTTCTCCACTTCCTTGCCATCTATCACATAGACCAAATTTCCCTTCTCTTTCTCCATGTAGGCACACTTAAGATGTAGTTCCTCTTATTCCTCCACATCAAAATGTGCCTCTAAATCAGGTTCTCCCAATAATTCCAAAATCCTATCCTCAGCCATGGCACTGTCTCCCATAGTTAGGCACTTAAAACTGTAACACCTCATTCACCAATGGCTTAGTACTTTGATATTCAAAGGTTTGAATCAAGTCATTTGTTAAATCCCACAAATTCCTTGTCTAATGGTGTGATTCGAATGAACGTACCATGCATGCATAGAGCCCCGTAGTGTGGAATAAAACTTGTGCACCTAGAGGGAAGGGGGTAAATATTTTGTACCTCCCATCTATGTTTTCTTACATTATTGAACATGTTCTGCAACATACTTAACACCTTTGTAATCTAGTAGATGTAAAGACATTTCAAAGAATACTTGTTGAGGTAGTTGAGGTCATTGCCCACCCGATTGAGAACCTTTATTCCTTCCGGTGTTTCCTCCACCACTAGATCCACTAGATCCACCAATGCCTATTCCTCCTCACCCACAAGATCCACCTCCCATATATGGAAAAGGTCTTGAAGTGGTTGCGCCTTGTGTCCCCACTATAGCACTAAACTACGTGCCAATAGTCTATGATATTGCAATGAAACTAGATATATGTCCCTCATTGCTTCTAAATGCGATACCCAATATTTTTGTACCTATAATTTTCCAAAATTTTGTTCTAGACAATATACCTCCAAACACAGGAAATGATTATGTAGCCATAGATGTGCCAAATGAAAAGTTATACCTCCTAGGTGTTGATTGGTTACTTCCACCAATACCAACTGGGTTAGTAATACTTATCTATGGATTTGGAAAACTAAGTGCCAAGGGTTGGTCACCAGGTGGATTCAGATGCATGCCAATGACTCTTCTCCTTTCTTCATATGACGAGATCTCTCTAGAAGCTAAGTGGGTTTCTCTTATATGTTTTCCAAGATGGGGTAACACAAACTTCTCAGGTTCCACATCCTCCGTATGGACCTAAAATCCTTCCCACAACATCTACCTCCATAAATCCATCACTCTTATAGCTTCACGTTGTTTTGTCAACTCCCTCTCCCGAGCCTCATTATACTTAAGTTGTCTCTCTTCCCTCTCCTTTTCAACCGCAAGGTCCGCCATCTTCCTCTACTCTAGCTTCCTCACCCAAAGTGCTTAGAAAAATCTTATCCTGCCATAGGAAATGCTTCCAAACTCAATGTAATGATCAAGATTTTTATAGCTAAAGGGATAACATACAAGAATGATCCTCTTGGCTCCCTCAAGAACTCAAAATCAACAATATTTGGATAAGAATACGTAGAAATCACGTACTCCAAGGTGTAACTCATCAACACTCTACTCCACCATTGATGAACAACACACGTCAAAGCCAGGTATATACACGAGGTATATAGTACCACTTGATCTAGATGCATACATAAAAATCCATTCATATAACTCTAATAGAACATAACAAAATAAGGTCTCATACATCTCATGATACAAATGTTTTTCTACCCATTTACATGTATCAAACTCGGGTCCATTATTACATCTATGAGACAACTCATCCTCCAATCTTTTAAGCCATGCTTTGACACTTTCCAAGGTCAAGTACTATGTCATCACATATCATTCTCAAAAAACTTCCAAAAGAGTTTTCGATAACAGAACCAAAAATGTAGTCTCTAATCGTGCTTGCCTCAAAATCCATTCCCAAATACGTCAAGATATCATCCGGTTTATCCCGAAGCTCACCTGAGGTGCACATAGGTGCCCAGCCCCTCCTTTATGTGAGATTCATGAGAACATTCATTCTTAACATGAGGATGTAATGCAACAAGAAAATAAGTGCACCCATTCATAGATTTTTAGATGTAAGTGTTAACTTCTATCTTAATGCACCTGAGCATAGAAAAACATGATCAAATCAATGAAAGTAGAATCAACCATGAGATAACATCAAGAAAACCCATAACACGCATATGAACATAAGGGAAATGCACATATCAAGACCCATCACATGAGTGTTTCTTAATTACTTTATTATATTTATTGGCCAAAGTGTGGTAGCCAATATTACATCAAAAGAGTCCCATTCATGTAAATGTTCACACTAGAAGATATTTCCTTACATCATAGAGCTCTCCATTACACATTACACAATATCACTATATCTCTCACTCCCTATCCCTTCTTACTTCTACATTCATCCTTCCTTATCTCTCCTTCTCTACGAAAACCATCCATCTTTCTAGGATAATCCTCGTTTCCCCTTAACTTCTCATTATTATCACCTGCAAAAGCCTGAAGGAATCAGTTTATGATTTCTCTATGGCTACCCAAGAATATTCTAGATGTCTCAATTCATTTCCCTCAATCAAGTTCCTTTTATAATGCATGTGTCAGCTAATCCTTAACAACCTTGACTCCTTATTCTTTCATGATAACTATATTGATTCCCTAAAATATCCTTTCCTTGAGTTACAAGTCTCCATGGCTTATCCACATCCGTATCTAGTCACTTTTCTATTTTCTCCCTACGTGTCTTTTCCTTTTATCCAAAATTCACTAGGTCCTAAATGCATCCTTCCCGAGAACGAGCCTACGTACCTCTCCAAGAATTACTTTTGTGCATTCCTTTGTACCTTGCTTCCGTGCACCACAAGGCTTCATGCCTTAGGTACTTAATTAATTTAGGGGCCCAATAAGTATTTTCCAAGAACACAACTGAACATCTCTCCTATCTCAGGATAATGTTTGAAATATGTAGGTAGTTTGAAGTTTCCCCTGAATCCTAAGAAATGCACATTCTTAGCTCATGAGGGTAAGCTCCTAGGTGACATTGTTTGAAAGAAGTATTAACTATTGATTTAGAGAGATTCAATGTCATTCTTGTGTTGCAGCTACCTAGTCATAAGAAATATCTATAAAGTTTGTTGGGGAGAATAAAATTTGTCGGAAGGTTTGTACCTAAGTTTTCCAACTTGGTTAAATTGCTGACACTTATGCTAAAGAAGAGCATGGCATTTAAATGGGCTGCTTAGGGTAAATATATCTTTAAAGCTATAAAACAAGCAATATCACAAGCTCCAACTCTTATTAACCTAGATTTTTCAAAGGAATTCACTCTATATGATTTTGGTGGCTCATACACAATACTTTTAATATCGATACAAATGAACAATGAATGTTCGTGAGAAGCCTGTTGCATTCTTAAGCTAGAGCCCATAATACTATGAAGTAAGGTACTCGTTCATTGAGAAGCATGTTTTTGTTTTCATAAAGATTTTGAATAAATTCAAGCATCTTTTCCCCAACAACAAAATCCACTTGTTAGTTTTACATGCCGGTGTGAATAATTTTCTCCTAAAAAATAATTTAAATGAGAAAAGAGATGGTTGGATTACATGGGTCATGGAGTATGATATAGAGATCAATTTAACTAAGCTAGTTAGAGGAAAATTATTGTGTGAGTAGTTGGTTTCAAATCAACATGCAGAGTTAAAAGATGAAGAAGGGGTTGTTCTAGTGCTCCAGGATGATTAAGAACAACAATCCAATGTTATAACCACACCTTCTTTGGACTCGTGATAGTATACACTTCCTCCAAATAGGTAAATTCCCTCAAGGATTAAGAAAATAAAAAAGAAGGTATTTTAGGCTCCAATATATTCCTTATATTCTTATTGATGTCATTTTGATAATGAAATATATGAATGGTGTTTTTATAAGGTGCATTGAAACTAATCAAATTGAGAAAGTGTTGCATGAGTTCCATAATGGGGAAGCTAGAAGTCACTTTGCTCCATGAGTCACAACTCTCATAATTAAGAAATATGGTTAATATTGGCACACTATATTTAGTGATTGTTATGCGTGGATTAAGAAGTGAAAAAAATGTACATTTGTCATAGGCAAAGAAAATATAGCAGCTCTTCCACTACACCCAATCTCGGTTGATCAACCGATCATGCAACGAGGTTTTTATTTCATTGGATTCATCAATCCGAACTCAAGTCAAGGCCACATTTGGATTCTCACATCAAATAATTACTTCAAAAAATGTATCTTGCAGTGGTACTCAAGGAAACAAATGAGTCTAGAATACTAGATTTCTATAAGGGAATTGTAACCAGGTTTGGTGTTCTATCCACTATCATATCTGAAAATGCTCTATCATTCCTTGGTACCAAAATCTTTGATTGGGATGTTAAAAATGGGATATATCTAAACACCTCCTCTAACTATTACCCCTAGGGTAATGGTCAAGTTGAGTCCACAAAAAGGAATCTCTTAAGGATCATAAGGAAGAATTTGGATGAGAATCAGAAGACATGGAACACAAAACTAAAATCAATCTTATGAGCTGATAGAATCACACCCAAGAGATAGAGTGGCATCTCTCTCTCTACAAGCTAATATATGGAAAATAATCTAGGATTCCCATATCTCTTGAATTGCCAACACTGGAGCTTATTAAATAGTTGGATTTATTAGAGTTTCGAGCCATGGAGGTCAAATATGTAGAGCTCATGGAGCTAGAGGAATTGAGAAATTAGGCAATGTAAACCAAGGAATAAGATCAAGCTCGATTAAGAGGAGTTTTGAAAAGAAGGACAAGGCTAGAATCTTCCAAGAGGGAGACTTAGTTCTTAAGTGGGATGTAGATAAGGGAAAACCAAGTAATCACTCTAAGAATAATGCTATATGGAGTGGTCCATACGTGATCTTAGGTGAAAGAGTAATAATGCTTTCTAGGTTTAAAATACAGATGGGGAAGAATTATAGATTCCAGTGAATGGAATATATCTCAAACATTGTTACTAAAGTGATGTCCCATCTTTGTACATATTAGTTTAGGTTTCTAATTCCTCTAAGTTATTTCAACACATAGTTTTGTTGGTAGAATAGGTTTCTTTTCCTAAGTTCTTTGCACAAGTTCTATTTTTCCAGGTGGTCTTGTTGTAAAATGTTCATCATGGTTATGCAGAAGGTGTTATAGGAAGAAGTTCAAAGTACCATGAAATAGTTTCCACCTTCAAGAAATATCAAATTCGAGAGCAACTAAAAATCAGATTTGGAGATAGTTTAAGTTTTCTCATATTTTTGTCTCTTGATTAGTTGTATTTTGAGCTTCTAAGTGCCTCTTCTTTGATCATAAAATTAGTTTGGGGGAATCTTGAGGCATTTCGAGAGTATATTTAATAGCACCTTGTATATTATTAGTCTGGTAGGTAACCCTCCTCGGCTTTATTCAATATTATCCTTAGTTTCAAGAAAAATATCAACCTCAAATAAGTTTTCCCTGCACATTGAATCTTGTCGAAGAGGGAATCTTATGAAATTTCGAGAAGATCAAGCGGCTTTAGCTCTAGAAAGTGTCTCGGGTGGGTTCAAGGGTGGTGTATTCAGTTTAGAACAATTTTTAAGGGAAAGAGAGTGGATTTCCATATTAAAAAAATCCCACTCACATAAAACCTTACTCGAAGATTTTTTTGTGATGTAAGTGGTCAATTTAAACATTTTCGAGATCGGGTTTTGGGGTCCAAGTAGCGCTTGATTAGTCACGGGGCATAGGTTCAAGTTTGAATCAGTTCAAACTACTAAAGTTGACCCCATTTCCCAATGAGTGGCACTAAGGTCACTAACCACTTCATCCGGTAGGAAGATGGCCTTGTTGAGTCGTCAAATTGTTATCCATTTTGCCCCTAGAAAAATAGACAACTTGGGTAATTTGGTCTGAGAGGCTTCATTGGGACCTTGACAAGAAAACTAGAAAAAAACAAGTGAATCTAATTATTTTAAGGCATTTTTGTGATTCGAGCATTTATTTGGGCCCTGGGGCACTTTTCCTTTTCTAAAAATCCAAGTACTTGGTAAAAAGGATAAACTGGGGAAAATTGTGAAAATTGACAAAGAGTAGAAAAGAACTTGGTGAGCCCATGGGTAAGTTGGTAATGAGATCGTTGAGTTGGGTTGAAAAATGGGCTAGTTAGGGAAATTTTTAAGACCCCCTCAAAACAATTCATAGAAATTGGTTGACGAATATGTGAAAATTCTCTTTTGCGCAAATGGAAAATATTAAGACATCACGACATCACTATAAAATGCTACTCAACGGTATCTTTTTTATATTCTACTAGCTAACAGCATATAGTATGATGTCGACTGGTAGCATAAAAAAATTCTAATAGCTGACAACATGGTCAGTGGCATTTTTTATGCTACCGGTCAACAACGTACTATATGTTATCAACTGATAGCATAAAAAATGCTACCGACCAACTCTAGTAAGGAATTTTTTTGAATTTCTATTTAATGGGGATGGTGAATTGAACCCTAAAATTAACTTATACCTAGAAAAATTTGGTGGCCTAGTCCTAATTCCTACCCTTGAAATTCACTAATTTCAAATTTCAAAACTAAAATATTTGTGAATTAACGAATATTCACCACTAAAATTTTCCCTGTGAGATGGTTCAAGAAATCGGAAAGGCTCGATGAGTTAGAAATGATATCGGGTAGCAGAACTAAGAAGAATGAGGTGGGATATTTAGGGAGTTTTATTGGCAAGGAGCTCGGTGAGATTAGCGGTTGAGTCGTCGGGAGTTCATTCCGAATGAGACATGTTGTGGGCTGTAGGGCCCTAGTGGAATGGTTCATGAGGACTTGAGTTCCCTACAAACCTAACATTTCCACAAAACACAATGGGGTGGTTTATTGTGGGTGCATCAAGGTTTGCAAGCCTACAAGGCTAGGGAGGAATGAGTTTTGTAGAGGGATGAGTACCCCATGGAAAGGTCGAAGCCACAACACAAGGCAAGGTGGTAATATTGGGGATTGCGGACACCAAGGACCTAGAGGGAATAAGCTCTCTCATGACACATTTTTCCTACACCAAAGGGTGGGCCACAAGACATAAGCATGAGAGTTATAAGGAAATATGCCCACCTGGTAGGCAAGGGAGTATGTACCAAGCCATGGAGTAGTAAGAAGGGTTGATGGGGAGTAGCTCATTGAGCTACGTGGTGAGCTAGCCATGTGACCAATATAGAGGAAAATTCCATAGTCCATTGTAGGCTGTGGGCATATTAGAAAACCAAAGGATGAGTTATTACCAAGATCAAAATGGATCTCCTCGACCTGCATTTCCATAGCTCTCCCCCAATGCACCAAATCTAATACAAATAGACTCATTGAAACTGTATTTTCATTACCCAAACTTAGAAATCATTATAATATGGAAAGTAGGCGGGGTTGGTAAAAATGTACAAAAGAGATGTCCCAGGCTAGAAAACCAACATCCAAGTGGTTCAAGAGACATTAATGAAGGCATGATCATTTTTATTCCTCCCAAGCAATGGTACAAAGAAGAGATGGGTTTTTAGGGTCATCCATGCCATTTTTAGAACACATATTATTCCTTGGTGGTTCATAAAACCACAATTTCAGGATTTCCCTCTCTTTATTTTTTCTTTCTTCTATGTATTGTAATGGAGAGCTCATTTTAAGGTTGGATATTCTCTATTTTCTCCTCCATTCTTATATAGGTTTTTCAAGGTGTATGTGAGCTTCAAGCCTCTATTTTGAGCATTTTGTAAGAGATTCATGCCTCTATCTCTCATTGTAATGGACTATGTGATCATATGAAGCAATAAAATCAAGTTTTGTGGTTATTATTCAACCTTTTCTTGTGTTTCATTGCATTCTCTTGCCTCTACATTGCATTTGAAGGTATTTTTGTGCATTTTTTGGTTCTTGCAAGCTCTAAATGGTTGTGTTTAATGGAAATGGTGTTGTGAATGTGTTTTTTTATACTATGGTGTTACACATACCCTCTTTATCTCCATTTCTTCCCATTTTCATCCATTGGAGAGTGTCCCAACCACCATTTCTCTTGGTGTTATCACCTCCTTTAGTGTAATATTTCCATATTTTCATGCATTTTCCTCTCTCCTTGGTCCCTTGGAATCATAAGATAGGATTAGATAGTTGTATTTCCAACATTAGGAGTAGTTTTAGCCTTATATTAGGAAGAGGAACCAACCTTCTCTAGAGAATTATCTCAATTTCATGGTCCCACACCTTGAGATAATTCCATGTTTCCCAAAACATTGATTGCCCATTCAATTCACATGCAAACAAATCAGAGGGTGTTGTTTTTCCGTGATAATTTTTTTATATATATTGTGACATTACTATGATAAAAATGTATCTTAATTGTGGGACACAAATAAAATTTAGAATGATTGCTTTATACTAGATTTGATACATATGTGATGGGAATTAATATGATGAAGGAACATGCACTTTTTCCTTTAAAAAAATATTAACATATGACTAAAAATGAGCATTTGTTGAACAAAATAACCACCTTAGTTATTTAGAAAATTAAAATTCCATTATGTATATAATATCAATTTTTTAGGTTATGCATTCCACGGTATATTTCAGTAGCACACTTGCAATGCTATAGTTCTTCATGTACACCATTTCTTGCCCTCCTTACTTCTCCCTTATTCTTTCTCTCTCCTTTTCTTCCTTCCGAGAACTACTATACATCTCCTTTATTATTCTATCCCCGTTTATTTTCCATGCATGTAAACCTTGCACACCCATTTTCACTCTGCAATTTTTTCAGTCCTTTCATGCACCTCTATAAATATGAATTTATTTCTAGCTAAGTATTTTGTATTCTTTCCCAATGCATTCCCTTCATTCCCGAGTTCCGTACACTCCCTCGCACATATGAATTAATCCTACGCTTTCTTCCTCGTGAACTTCCTTACACAATTTATTTTTGCATCTATATATTGTACACCTTTTCCTTCTTTTCTCTGCATGCTCCTTTTATTAAACACTTGTTCCTTTTTCATACTTGCATACCTTTACAGATATGCACCCTTTCCTCCCACACCTCGTGTAACCCTTGCATGCTCTCGTAAACCTTTGTATTCATTCCTATTAGGATGATAAAATGACTAAGTATCAGAAGAGACATAAACATGTGCATACATGGAAGTAGAGGTAGCATGCGGGAGGATGCACATAGAGGTTGAGGAACATGATTATGCATGGGAGTGCACATACTGAGTAGATTAAGGACTTAGCCATTTTCTGGAAACATGCTAAAAATAGACTTGGAGTACTCATCATGCAAAGGATACCTTGGCAAGAAAGTATTGGATATTTTTGGAGAAAGCACATGAAAATCAAATATTAAAGTACATGCTTAATTTTAATATATTAATATGTTTAGAAAAGGATATTATTAGAAAGTCTATTATTAGCCAATGTTTTGTAAAGCATGCATGTAAGTACACATGACTATTTTGAGCACACCTATTATTATGAGGTGCATGGGTGGTGAAGGGAAAGTCCCCACCCCTATAAATACTTGGTTTAAGACTGGTTATTGTACCATTGATACCACTATTGTGTTAGTGTTATGCTACTCTACGATAAAGTTGCGCACATGACTTTATTTTCACATATACTTTGGATATTATGTATCAACTTATTATTATGTAGTTGTTTCTGAGAATTAATGGATAATTGTGGTTGGATTATGATCATTGATGTTTCTGAATATGGGGATGTGTTCTCACAAAGTGGATCTTAGTCATGGTTATCTGATATGTTTCCTTATTATATGTGTTTCAATGCTATGATAAATGCAATGGTTCACTATTCGAATGGATGCTTTATTAAATACCATTATGAACATATATTCTAACATCTTGAAAATATAGTACAAAGGAGGGACCTTGATGAGTGTCACTATTCCCTTCATTTAATCAACTTCTTGTTGATATCATATCAAACCAGGGATGTGTTTAAAGCTACATGCAATAAGAGTAATCTTATAGATCTAGTAGTTGATTGCAGTTATTTTTGTATTTTCCGGGGATCTTTTCAATGTCTTAAGGACTTCTTGGTAAAACCTTATTTAAATCATACTATGAAAACTTGCTGAAAGTAAACACACTGAAAGCTTTGCTGAAAGGAAACACACTATGCAGAATGGAAATAAACACACTTTCTTCTAAAAGTAAACACACTTGCTTTTGGAAATAAACACACTCAATTTAGAATGCTTGAAAACAATTGTAAGAAATATAAGAATCTATCTAAACACTGCAAGAACAAGTATGAAACAGAGTTTAACTGGAAGAATTAAAACAATATAGAATTAACATATCTAAGCTATTTGCTGAAGAAATATAAATACCAAAATAAATGAATATCATGGTCCTTGGGGGAGTGGGCCCTTTCTCCTCCTCGAATCAAGATTTAACAACTTAGAATTCTCTTGAATAAGAATGGTTATTTTATTGATAAAAGATTGAATATTACAAAACATACTAGATCTGAGTACTTAGTCTATATTTCTCTTCTCTGCTCTATATATATTTCATATCATATTCTATCTATTATATATCTATCTACTACAGGTCTAATTTTATATACATTTTACAATCACAACTGTCTCAAAATTTGCGATGAAATTCAATCAATCGTGCCTGAGAATAGATGTCGAGTCGATTGTGGCTGATCAGATAGCTGTAAGATAACTATCCCTGGATCTATGTTTAGAAATATTCTCATCCTTTCCTGATTGAAAGGGTCGTAGATGAAAAATCTTTAGATGTGGTTAGAATAGATAACTCCCATTGGTTCCGAAACTTCAGAGAAGTTCTAGAACCATAGGAAATTGTTAAGGATCAAAACCGTGAGAGTTCCGGAGCTATACCTAGGAGTTCCGGAACTAAGTCTGAAAATTCGGAACTAAATATTGGAGTTCTAGAACTAAGTCCAAAAGTTCGGAACTAGATGATGACTGTGTGATGGAGTTCTGGAACTAAGTTTTACGGGAACAGATGTTACCGAAAACATAGTGAACGATTCTTGCTTCATTTCCTCGACTGATTAGACTTGCTTTATTACAAAACTAAATTTCAAACACACACTTCGTCAAGAATTTCAGAGCTTTTAAACATTAGAATCACAATCAATCAAAAGATAGAAAATTACATCCTAACTCATATCAGATCAAATAAAAGTCACAAAATGCAATCAAACTTAATAAAAAGGAGAGTAAGATGAGATCATATATTATACATTAATCGGACATATTTTGGCCTCATCATTTCCCCCAAACTTACTTGTTTGTAAGTCCCTTTACAAACTTCATTATTTAAAAGTGGGGTTATATGTTCTACATTCCATTTGATTTCTCAGATCAAATGGGTGAAACTGTATTTTCCAATGCTTAAACTTAGATGTACTATACCTAGCTCCTACTTTTATTTTCCTCTCCCACTCTTCAAATTCAGTAGGATCTTGAGGTTCTCTATTTTTCCAAGGATACATGGGGGTGAGAAGTAGAGGGAGCCTTATTCACATTCCCATCCATATTTTCCCATAGGTTTCATTGACTTGGGGAATTATTGTGTATAATGATTTTTCCCTTTCTAAACTCCAAATCAGATTTGTAGGGGAAATTAATTCTCTTCTTCTTAAGGAAATAGTAAGGAGTTCCCACCTCTTTAAGAATCCTTCATAAATATCTTCAAACTTTTCCTCCTCATAGGAGGTGAAGGCATCAATACTCTTTTGCAGAATGGCAAGATAATGTGTCTTGAATCTCTCATCAAAGGCATGAGTTCTAAAATGTATGAGGAAGGCAAAAGGTTTACCATAGTGAGCTCTCATACAAAGACCTGTTGAGCTAGCTTTCAATAAAAATTCAGATTCCCTTTCCTTCCATGCAATTTGGTTTTGCAGAACAAAGACAAATGCATTGAGCTAGCTCTCCCCCACATATAAATTGATCATAAATCCTATGTTTTTCTCTAGCATAAAATTACAAAGATAAAATTCACACAGAATTTTTTTTTGCTCAGGACTGGATAGAGATTAAGTTGTCATAAATTTAGATTCATCTTTTAGTTCATGTGGAAGCCCACATGCAATCCTTGACACTACCAGTGAATGAAATACTCTTCTAAAAACACACTATATGCAAGAGAGGGCCTCCTGTCAGGCAAAAAATATTTCACTCATAATATAGACCATATGAATTTGTGCAAGACATTTATATTTATTTCCTTCCTCCTTATAAAACTTTTCTTCCCATTCTTTTCTTTCCTTCTTCTCTTCTTCCATCTTGGTCTTCAATTCTTCATTTAATTTTTGGCTTCTCTCGAGTTCCCCTGCAAGTGTCATTCCATAGTTGTTTGAGTGGAAAATAGGTTAACTCAGTCTATGTAGAGACTGTGGACACAACACTCTGTTTTCTAGAAGTCTGACATTCTTCCTCTTTTTCTATCAAATGTTTCTTGGTTGTTGATAATTCCTTAGTCCTGGCTGCAAGCTGAGTTGTTAGATCTCCAATGTGCATTTCCCTCAGTTCTAATTTGCATTTGAGGAAATCCAATTCCTCATCCTTTTCTCTAATAATGAGCTCTGCTCTAGACAAGAACAGAGCCTGTTTAACTTGATGTCTTTCTTCTTCCTCTGAAATTACTTGAGGATTTGGGCATTCTTCCTCTATCAAAGGAAATTTTCCTTTTCTTCTCTAGGATGCCAACTCTTCTTCTTCATGTGGCAATGTTGATGGTTTAGCCAAGTCATGAAAATATTGCTCTTCAATTCTCTCATCTCCTCTATCCATCTCAGCTTGGCTTGGCTCAGGAGGAGTCATGGTCATGCTACCCAAAATATCAGTAACTTCCTTTTCCATCCTTTCCTTCTCACTCCTTCCCTCTCGGGTTTCCCCTGACCTCTTATGATTTTTTCTTCTCTGGGGAATTTCAACATGCCCAGTGGTGGATTTCCTTCTAGATCTTCTTCTTACTATTATTTCTTGCTCTTGCATGGGTGAGCTATCACTGTCAGAGATCAATATTAGCTCCCTTGAAGTTGTTGCAGAAGAAGGAATTTCCTTCAAAGGTATAAAAAGATCTACATTTTTTTATCTTTCTCACAAACCTTCTTCTTTTTGGTATATTCTGTCTTTCCATTTCCCTCTATTCTTCTGCAAGGGCATCAATTTCTAGATTAGTTGAAGGAGATAATGGGGCTGGAATTGTCCTTCTGATAATATTAGGGTTTTTCCCAAATTTCTTCTCCATTTTTCTTTGATAGAAAAATGGTGCTGGCATATTAAATGAATTAGACCGTGATGCTTGATTGTCCCTACACCCCATGAATACCCTCGAGACATGGTCTAGATAGAATTAAAAATAAAACCTGGAAGTTTTATTATGTACTCAAGTTTTGTGGCTCCATACTTCAGATATATGAGAATTTTTAGGACTTCTTTTCCCACATACCCAAATTGACCATCATAGGTTAAATATTTCACTATCCAAAATGCTACCCTGTTAAAGGGTTTGGGAAAACTGGCCCTTCTGACCCCTTTTATGATTTTCTTTGTATTGTAGATGTACTAGGGTTCAATTTCTCCTTCTTGTAGTAAGACTTCAACTAGTTCTTTCAAATTCCCTTTGGCAAGTTGTGGGACATGCACAATTAGCACTCTAGACACATTACTTATAGTATTTATAGAAAAAGGAATAAAGATATTTCTCACCTTTGTCCTAGATTGCTCTAGGTTTATGACGAATTCTCTTACCAATTCATCATTATGCCTTGAAAATTTCTTCAGGAACTCTAGCCATCCTACATGCTCAAAGATAGATGCCACTTCTTCATCTCATGAGTAGCTGGGAATCATCCTTTGGTTCTAATTTCTTTTTAATCCCCATATCGGCTCAAGTTCTATCTCTTTTGATTTTGTGCAAATTGGTTGCAGGCCTTCTTTCTTAGCTATGGAACTGACAAATTTGGATGCGGAACCTCTGTTCTTTGTTGCAGAACACAAACTTAATTCACTGCTCCTCCTCAAAATATCTCTGCAACTTATTTCACTTGATTTTGCAATAATGATTACTAA
The DNA here is from genome assembly GCA_018340775.1 of Taxus wallichiana var. yunnanensis. Classification (NCBI taxonomy): domain Eukaryota; kingdom Viridiplantae; phylum Streptophyta; class Pinopsida; order Cupressales; family Taxaceae; genus Taxus; species Taxus wallichiana. The sequence continues at coordinate 406,213,590 of CM031240.1, read as the reverse complement.
TGATAACCATTCCGCCACTTATTCCATCCAAATCATCTTCATGATTACACACTTGTAATCATAATGTATAAATAGATGACTCATCATACCTACTTTTAAATTAAGTCAAATCACACATGCAAACATTTAATTTAACCCTAAATAAGTTAAAATATATAATTACCATCCTTGATGATGTAATCCTTTTGCTATGATGACTCATCATTCCTACAAGTGGAAAAAAACATGATTAGATAAGAAAACTAAAATTCAAAATAATTCCCTTTTATTTGAACTAGCTAAAAGAATAATTCAACCGCCATTTGTTTGTTTTCAATTGACCTTTGAGAAAATTATTTATTTATTTATTTATTTTTTGGAAAGAAAACGCCATTTACTAGTTTTCATCTTCTTCCCTTTATTCAAGATCTATCATCTGGTTATTTGATCATTTTGGAAGAATTGGGTTCTTCCATATGATCAAATTCTTTGTCTGCTTCAATCTTCCTCAAGAATTCATCCTTAGTGGGAGGATTCCTATAGAGTTTCAGCCTATGTCCATTGACCAAGAGTGTTCTGCTACTACCATCAATGGGAAGTAATTAAATAGAACCATTGTCAAATATCTGTTCAATCTGATAGGGTCCCAACCATCTGGTTCTCAATTTTCCCTTGAATTGTTGGTACTTAGAATCAAACAACAATGCCTAGTCTCCTACTTTGAATTTCCTTTTCTTGATATGTGTGTCATGCCATTGCTTCCTTTTCTCTTGAATTATCTTTGTCTATTGAAGTGCTTCCATCCTTAATTCATCCAACTCATTGAGTTGAAGGATTCTTTCTTTTTGATCTGCATCCAACTCAATTCCCACCTTAACTGTTATCCTTGATGTCTAAAGTTAAAACTCTATAGGCAATAAGGGATTTTTCCTATAGACTAATTCATATGGTGAAAACCCTATTGTAGTTTTCCAAGTTGTATTATAAGCCCATAGAGATTTAGGTAGTCTCTTTACCCAATCTTTTCTCCCAGCTTCAAATATTTTGGTAAGGATGTTCTCTAATTCTCTGTTTGTTACTTCATCTTATCCATTTGTTTATGGGTGGTAAGGATATGACTTCCTATGATTGATTTGGTAATACCTTGTGAAAGCGTGGATCATATTAGATATGAATTGTGGTTCCTGATCTAAAACTATGCTCCTCGGTGCTCTAAAATTTATCATAATTTTGTTCCAAAGGAAATCAACAACTACTTCCTCAGTGGTATTTTTCAATGCCTGCACTTCTACCTATTTTTTCACATAGTCAGTACACACAAGAATATATTCCTTCCCTTATGAAGGAGGATTAAAGGGACCAACAAAATACAATCCCCATCTCTCAAATGGTTCAACCATAACTTGAGGTTGAAGAGGAATTTCATTGGTCAAAGTTGGTTGTCCCATCCTTTGACAAGGATCACACCACTTGATATATCTCTTCACATCCTTGTACAGAGATGGCCAATAATAACCATTGCCAAGTATCTTATGAGTTGTTCTTTTCACTAAATAGTGTCCTCCACTTGGTTCATCATGACATGCTCTGAGGATGTCAAAGATTTCATCCTCTCTCACACACTTGTGTAAAAAAAAGTCAGAACCAAATTTAAATAGAATTCCATTTAACCATTTGAATTGTGCACTGGTTTTGATTAACTTCTTTATTTATTTCTTTGTGAAAAAAGGAGAAAATTTCCCTTTTGCAAGATAATTTTCCATATCAGCAAACCATGGTGTACTTGCTGAGATTACAAATAGTTGTTCATATGGAAAGTTATCCTTGACTAGATCTTGATCCCTTATGGTGGTTAGTCTTGACAAAAAATTATCTACAACATTAGATTTACCTAGATTGTCCACAATGGTAATATCAAATTCTTGCAAAAGTAATAACCATCTAATTATTCTTCCTCCAACCACTAGTTTGTTCATTAAATACTTAATTGTTGAATGATCTGTGTGTACAAATATCTTATACCTTGTAATGTAATGTCTGAATTTATTGATTGCATAAATCACAACAAGAAATTATTTTTCAGTGGTGGTGTAATTATTTTCAGTGGGAGTAAGATTCTTGCTAAGATAATAAATGGCATACATCTTTCCTTCTTCATCTTTCTATCCCAAAACTGCACCAATGGAATAATTTGAGGCATCTGTTTGGATATGAAATGGATTTTCCCAATTAGGTCCTCTCAATATTGGGGCACTGATTAATTTTTCTTTAATTTCTTCAAAAGCATGCTGACACTTTTCATCCCAAAGAAATTCATAGTCCTTGGTTAGAAAATTAAACATGGGGGCAGCAATTTTACTGAAATCTTTTATAAAGTGCCTATAGTACCCAACATGCCCTAGAAATGATTTGATATCTGTGGGGGTTTGAGGAATAGGTAAATCTGAAATGATCCTAATTTTGTTTTGATCCACCTGAATTCCTTTTTTAAAATATGGTGTCCTAATACAATCCCCTCATCCACCATCATCAAACATTTTTCATCACTAAGAGATAGGTTGTGTTGTTCACATCTTGTTAACACTCTGTCTAGATTTCTCAAAACATCTTCAAATGTATCTCTGTGTATAGTGAAGTCATCCATATATACCTCAACACAATCATTTGTTAGATCAGCAAATATTGCAAGTACAACTCTCTGGAAAGTTACAGGAGCATTGCATAAACCAAATGGTAACACCCTATAGGAAAAGGTTCCCATGGACATGTAAATGTAGTTTTGTCTTGATCTTCAGCAGCAACTCTAATCTGATTGTACCCACTAAAGCCATCCAAGAAATAAAAGTACTATTTACTTGAAAGGTTATCTAGGACTTGATCTATGAATGGTAAGGGAAAATAATCTCTCATTGTGGCTTTGTTCAGTTCCCTATAGTCAACACATATTCTCCATTTTTTATTCTTTTTGGGAATAATTACAAGAGGAGATACCCACTGACTATCTAAGATAGGGTAGATAAAACCTACTTGTAATAGTTTTTCAATTTCTTGTTTGACTATATCCCTTAAGGCTGGGTTAATCCTTCTTTGAGGCTGCCTAATTGGTTTAATGTTTTCAGATAGATGTGATAAGTGCGAGATACTTAGGTGAATTCCCTTTATGTCTTTGTAATACCAAGCAAAATCTTTAGTATGATTTTTTAGAACATTAAACAATTTAGCTTCCTCATCATCCTTGAACCAACTGTTAATGTTTAAAATTTTACCGGTTGAATTTCAACATGCTTGGTTCCAATATGTGATGAAATGATTTGTGGGAAGGGTTTCATTAAATTATTTAATGGACATGCATGTGGTAACAACATATGGTATGTAGCAACATCTCCAAAATTTCCTTGAGACAGAATACTAGAAAAGGACAGGTGAGAATGAAAATTATGATACTTATCTCTTTATAGGCCAAATTCTTCGTCACTGCTACTTTCTAGAAATTATTCACCACTTCTTGATGTAATTGAAACTGAAGCTACTGATTCATCCTCTCCCCATGAGAAATCTCATTCCTCCAGAGTGAAATTATTTCCAATAAAAAGAGCTGTTGTTATCGTGGTTCGAAAGTAAATGTGGTTGTTAGGAACTATAGCCGCTGGTTCCGAAACTATAGTTGCAGGTTAAAGAACTAAGTTCATAGGTTTCAAAACTAATTTCATAGGTTCCAAAACTATTTATGATTGCTTCGAGGATAGCTGGTGCTCATCCAATGGTGGATTAATCATCTCTTCTACTTCTCTTACATGATCCTACAATGTGATCATAGCCAAAGAAGAAAAATTTTTCTTATTAGTTTCAAGAGAATCAACCCACAATTGTTCATGATTGTCAGTAAAAGGTCATGCAGTAGGATATAAAATTTTTTTTTAGAGTTCTTACCATTCGAGATTGTCATATCACCGACTCGCAATAAATTAAAGTAGCAATAATAGCTAACCATGGTCTACCCAAAATAATGGGATAACCCAATGTTTTACCTTTTAGATGCAGTATAAGGAAGTCAACTGGATATTCCCATGACTCCACCATAACCACCATGTCTTCAATAATTCCTTCTAGTTTTGCTACAAACTGGTCTATCATCTGCAATATGGTATTAGTAGGTTGTATACCCATTAATGGTAATGTTTTCAGAGTATCCACTGTCATTACATTGATAGCCACTCCCAAATCTACCAAAACATTATGTACATCCTTATTTCCTATAGAGATAGAAATAACAGGACTTCCAAGATCTCTCGTATTTGGGAAGTAAAAGTTTTCCTGCTAGTAAATCAACAAGTTTCCCGTTTACTTTGATAGTCTTGGTAGTCTTGTTCCTTCCTTCCAAGCTTTTTCGACATAACATTTTGATTAATTTTTTTAATTTTAGAATGTCTTTAATTGCTTGTAATATTGGTATTTCAATATTCAATTTCCTTAATTCTGTGACAATTGGACTCCTTGATTTCTATAGCTTCTTTAAATCTCTCTAGAAATGGAGTCTTAGTAGTGTTGTTATCTAGCTCCTTTTATTTTCTTTCTATATCCTCTCTTGGAACAATAGTACTAGGAATTTCATTTTCTTCTATCATTTTAGTGATTATAAGGGGTGGACTATTAATGATTTTCCCAAATCTAGTTTGAATATCCTTACAATCCATAGCATGTAAATCAACTGATTTTTTTGGTTCTATTCCATAAATAGGAGTTGTTTGTTTGTTTCTTGGATTTTCTACTGGTTGTTCTCGGTATTTGCATTTAGACTACATTATCGTTTTTAAATTTTGTACAGGGAATCCCATGATGGCCTGTTGATTCTGATTTGGATATGTTCTTCCTTGAGCATAATTACTAGGGTTCCATCTAGGTTGTGTTCAAACATAAGGATTTCCTTGACCAGCCCATGGTTGTTGATGTCCCTGAGCATACCAAGCTTGATTTTCCTAATATTGAGGGTTCCAAGTTGGTTGAGGTACCCAAGGTGGTTGTCCCCAATTTTTTGGTATTGATTGAGTAGCCCATGGCATCGTCCATGGATTAGGAACTAATCTTGGCATAAACTACCCTTGGTTAGGTTGTCTCTGAACAAAATTCAATTCTTCTGTTGTAGATGAGGCAGTGGTTTGTTTAAGATGATTCTTAATAACTAGAAGTAAATAAAAAACATCGGTATCATGTTCTTTAGATTCACAGATAAGACACATTTCTGTTTTATCCAAAGGATAGTCTCTTAGTGCATGCTTCTTCCTGCATCTAGGACAATACATAGCCAATGGTTCAGTTTTGGCATTTTATTTAGGTTGTAACCCATCCATAGTAGAGGTTAATTGCACTAAAATGTCTATTTTAAAGTTTGTTAACTCATCCATTAGTTTGTTCATATCTGGATTCATACTTTTCACTGATTTTCCTTTTCTAGGTCCACCTCTCATTCTGGAATAGCTTCTACAAATCTCCTTAATTTCATTCATTCTTAACTGATCAATGTCTCCACCTCCTATCAAGTTAAGGGCTTCCCTAGATTCGTCATCCAAACCTTTAAGAAAAATGGTTTTACTTAACTCCTCTTGAAGCACAAATCCACATCTTTTGCTCATAAAGAGGAATCTATCTAAATAGTCTTCTATATTTTCATCTTCCTCCTGCTTGATTTTGAAGAATTATTCCTTCCTATTTCTCCCTCTATAATAATCCTGGTATTTGTCTAGGAAGGAAGTCTCCATTTGTACGAGTGCTAATAGTGTTGGATGGTAATCCCATGAATCACCTCATTACATTACATCCTTCAAAGTGGATGGAAAAAACTTGAGTTTTTGATTATCTATTTTATAATCATAGGTCGACATAGTACCTTGAACCTAAATAGAAATTGGTCGGGATCTTTAGATGACATCCCTCTAAATGTGGGTAAATGTGCAAGTGATATATTTTTATTGATTATTCATTCCCAATTGGATTGGATAGGTAAAGATCCTATCAGATACTCTCTCATCTTCTCGTGCCATTTTAAAAATATTTTTTGAATTTTCCTCCCAATCAATGTGGTAAGTGGTATGCCTTGGGGAAGGTGAAAAATTAGGAGTAGGATGTTGAATACTCAATTGAGAATTAAAACTCATCATAAATGGATCTTGAGTAATAAGCCTTCTCCTAGAAGTTCCACTTCCTTCAGGTGACTGATCTAAGAATTCCAAAGGTGGTAATTTTGTTTCTTGTCTAACAGGGGATGATGGTGCCTCCAATTCTTGATCAATTTCCTTAATTTGACTAGAGGATGATATGAATTCTTGTGAAGATGTTTTTGGGAGGAATCTACCCTATGAATCTCTTGGTCTACTCATATATTTTATGATATAGTAGGGAAAATCCTTCAACTACTAGATGTATGATTTGTTTCTCGTGCTAAAAATTAATTAGAAGGTTCCAACTAGTGTTCCCAGTAATCGTGCCAAAAATGATGGGTGTCATTATTCTAAAACTATATGCAACAAGAGTAATCTTATTGATCTAATAGTTTACTATAGTTATTTTTTGTATTTTCTAGGGGATCTTTTCAATGTCGTAAGGACTTCTTGGTAAAACCTTATTTAAATCATATTATGAAAACTTCTGAAAGTAAACACACTGAAAGCTTTGCTGAAAGGAAACACACTTGCTTTTGGAAATAAACACACTCAATTTAGAATGTTTGAAAACAATTGTAAGAAATATAAGAATCTATCTAAACACTGCATGAACAAGTATGAAACAAAGTTTAACTGGAAGAATTAAAACAATACAGAATTAACATATCTAAGCTATTTGCTGAAGAAATATAAATACCAAAATAAATGAATATCATGGTCCTTGGGGGAGTGGGCCCTTTCTCCTCCTCAAATCAGGATTTAAAAACTCAGAATTCTCTCAACTAAGAATGGTTATTTTATTGATAAAACATTGAATATTACAAAACATACTAGATCTGAGTACTTAGTCTATATTTCTCTTCTCTGTTCTATATATATTTCATATCATATTCTATCTATTATACATGTATCTACCGCATGTCCGATTTTATATAAATTTTACAATCACAATTGTCTCAATGATTCGATGAAATCAAATTGTGCCCGTAATAGATCTTTGAGTTGGATTGTGGCTGATCAAGCATCTGTAAGATAATTATCCCTAGATCTGTGTTCAAAAATCTTCTCATCCTTTCCTAATTGAAAGGGTTTTAGATGCAAAATATCTGGATGTGGTTAGAATAGATAACTCCCATCGGCCCAGAACTTTGAGAGAAGTTCCGAGGAACCATAGGAAATCACTAAGGATCAAAACTGTGAGAGTTTTGGAGCTATACATAGGAGTTCGGAACTAAGTCTAAAAATTTTAGAACTAAATATTGGAGTTTCAGAACTAAGTCTAAAAGTTCTAAAACTAGATGATGACTGTGTGATGGAGTTCTAGAACTAGCTTGGAAGTTCAGGAACTAAGTTGTGTGGGAACAGATGTTACCAAAAACATACTAAATGCTTCCTACTTCATTTCCTTGACTGATTAGACCTACTTTATTACAAAATTGAATTTCAAACACACACTTTGTCAGGAATTTTAGAGCTTTTAAACATTAGAATCACAATCAATCAAAAAAGATGACAATTACATCCTAACTCATATCATACCAAATAAAAGTCACAAAATGCAATCAAACTTAATAAAAAGGAGAGTAAGATCAGATCATATATTATATATTAATCAGACATATTCTGGCCTCATCAAACCGGTAGTTGCACATGTTTGGTGAGAATTCAGATCTGGTTGAATGAGGTGCCAACGCATATAACATTCTAGTGAAAACAAGGACTACATTTTGGTTCTGTTTCCAAGACCTCTTTTCAATTTTTATGCTAGGATGTTACATAAAAATGTTGTAACCATTTTTTAAAGAGCATTGAACATTGGGTAGAATATACATAAGATAAGTTTATGCAACGGTATTGTACTAAACCTAGTTTCAATGCGCGAAGGTGGGTGGAAGATAATATTTATCATGAGCTATATGAGACATTTTTTAACTTCTTTCTAGTAGAGTTGTACCATTGGTTAGTAGCATACACATCACGTAAAACCTCATCTGTGGTCCTAAACCAATATTTTAGACGTAAGAAGAACACCATAATTTGTTTCATGTAGATGAAGAGTGGAATAGAGCTTTAGATTGTTGGTAGGCTAGTGTGTTTCATAATCATACTACGTACTAGGATATCTATATGTATTTATGTCTAGAAGAGGTTGATTTTATGTTCTTATGTGATCCTAGAGGATCTTCCTTCGCACGTTATACATTTAAGCGATTAAGATATTGATGATAGAACTAAACTTGCGTAAATTACCTATGGTTAGCTAAATCCCCACCACGTGTGACGGGAAGGATAGGATGTGAAGAAATATAGTGGACCTAACATTATAAAAATAGAGAGAATAAATATGTCTCAATTTTAATGAAGTGCGAGAGAGGGACATATCATACGTAAGAGAGATTACAGAGTCAATGGAGTTAAGGAGAATGATGGCTTGCAAAGGTTTTGAAACTCTCATGGAAGATGAGGAGCCACATCATCAGGTACTCCCAACATTGGGAAAGTGCAACAGAGAATCCCCTTTAACTTTGGATGAGAGAGCGTGGAGGAAAGAGTGAGGACCGTAGGTGTGCATCGATCCCACCTATGTATCATTCCCATTTTAAGACCTTAGAAACAAGGGAATTTTTTTGCATATTTTTCTTTGTTCCAAATTAACATAATTTAGAACACACATTCCAAGCCAATCAATCTCATAACAGAAAACCATATGCAGCTATAAATTTCATGTTGAAAACTAATCTCTCATTTCATGAATCTGTCATAACGATCTCTCATGTTAACTTTATAATGTTTATATTACGTATACTTAGTTATGTTACACCTTTTAGAGATATCAAGTGCTTTGTTTAAGAGGCCTATCTAAATATCTATTACCAATAATTATATGAAATCATGCTTCTCAAACTAAGTGACATAGGACAAACGAGTAGCCAACACCTTGTGATACTTTGGCCAAATATTTTAAACATTTTGTTCATGTTTATATTCCTAGACAATATACTCATCAAATGGAATACATCCTTCACCCTACTTGATCTGTTATCTAGAATGGTCTTCACTGACTTTTGTCATTCCACTTGTTCAAGGTTTATCCCTAGCCAAGGTTAGCAATATGGCCTAGTGTGGTGGACTACTTATGGTGACTAAGGGTACTTAGACATACTCAATTGACTTATGTTGGTTGGGCGTGTCTATTTATCCTAAGTAAACATGAGTTGACTCCGACACTAGGTCATGCCCCTATCTCTACCTAGGGAAGAACTGTGATCAAATCAGAATTTATGTTAGTCTAGTGGAATAAACTCAAAATGGTGTTGAAACATGTCACTGCAACATAGTATCCTTGTGAAGATCCTAGTCGTCACAAAGGTTCTTTCCTGTAGTTGGTGTGTGTCAACATCCACCCGAGTTTTACTCATCTGGATGAACATACCATATATAGAAAGTTATATATTATTAATTTCCTCGTTACCGATTAATAACATCAACCCTACTGAACAACTAGGTTCCTTAATCGTTAAGATTCAGATTTAAGATTGTATTAAATGACATTATGCATATAAATATGCTTTCGATCTAATTCATAAGTAATGTTTTAAACTATTAACATCTTGATTCATGTTTTACATAAAAGGCCCAACACACATGGAAGTGTCATTTAATTTCTCACTTAATTCATCCCTAGCTTATATAAGATCTAAGTAGGTCCTTTTCCATATCAGACTTCATTGAAATGAAGTTTAATTCCCTTTTTAATTATCTTATCCTACATTCCTATTTAGTAAGGAAGACGTTAAAATAAAGGACACTTTCACTACCTATTATAGTAATCGTGGATTCATATTAAAAAAACTATTAAATTAAGACTATGATTCATTTCAATGAATTTGTCTTTCCTTTCCCTTATTGAGGATTAATGTTAATTTATAATCCCTTGCACTTTTTAACTTATATCCAAATTCTAATTCTCAACAATCATTTGTTTAATTTATAGCCTAATGAACTGGTTAAAAATTAGTGCAAGAATGTCAATTTTACAAGTTGCCTCTTCACTTAGAGAAGATAATACAACATTATTTCATATCTATGTTTATTCTATTCCAAACTATAAGGTATGTTATTGTCTAAAACAAATTATTACTTAACATTTCCATTTAATTCATACCAACAATAATTACATCAAGTGCAAACAAATATCACACATCTTTTTATTCAACAAGGAGGATTCATAAATTTACAAGTTCAAACACTTTGACAATGCTAAATATCAAACAACAACATTAAATCTCTTTCGATACAACTTTATTTTCCATCAAGTACATTTCAGTAATGAACCATTTTTAATCATAAAAAGATCTAGTATCTTGATAAACAAATGCAACTTCCTAAAATATTTCTCCTTTCATCACTTCAATAAATGTAATTCTGAACCATCTTCCTAACTCAAACCCATACAAGAAAAGAAGTGAATTGTACAATTAAACTAAAACATGAGTAATAAATTCCATTTTCACAAAAACATTTCTTAAGATCTCGAAGAATGAAAGCGGGTTTAATGGCTTAAGATCGAAGAAACATGCTTACACATTATATCGAAACAATGTCAATAGAACAATAAAAAGTTCAAATTAAAACCTTAATATGAAATACAATAAACCATACTCGAGGGAGTTTTCCCTCTTAGCACCAAATGTCATACCATCAAAGGTTACCAAATTACCCAAAAGTGTAGAAAACTGAATAACCCTTCCCTTACGGGATTCCAAAATCAGGCTTCAAGAAAATGACTGAACAAGTCCAAAGAAAAGCTTATATAGTAGAAAACTTTAAATAATATAACCAAAAGACTTAACAAGTCCATGAAACGTTATACCATTTTCCAAGAAAAATCCCCAACAATTATCTTTCCTAAATATCCCCGCTAGGATCCAAACCAAGTTAACAAACAAACAAGATAATTCATACCATTCAGAATTCTCAGACTAAAAATAATACAACAAAACCTAGATTCACAATTATAGACAAAGTGATAGAAAAACACTCACACTCACCTATTTTTAACATTCCTTCAACACTCAAAGTAATACATTTAAGAAGGATTCACATAAATTTAATCCTCCCTAAATAATCAAGAAGATTCAATCAACATTCAAGTATTCAAAACAGTTTAAAAACCGTAGTTCCCAACCGAGAGGAAAAAATATCATTCAAGAAAAAGATTTGAATATTAAAGAAAACCAAGCTACTTAGATTTAAACAATTCAGAAAAGATATAAAACATTTTTTGACTTGGTCTCAAGCCCATTCAAAGGATTACAACATAACCTAGCTACCAAACCAAGAAAATCAAAACCCAGATCACACTTTTCCTCATTCAAACAGAATCGAAAGCATTTCCCAATAATTAACACAAAACCTCAAGCATAGCAATCTAAGAACAAAAACTAGTCTATTCCAAATAGTAGATTTGTTTTATGAAACACTTAAATAAAATAAAGAATCTTAATGGATAGATCCTATCATGCCTGATAGCGCTTTGCCTTCACCGATTCGTAGAAGTTTCCAAGCAGAGCCTCAATCTTCTTTTCAAAATGCAAAAAACACACAAAAACTTCCTCTATATCCTCCTTATAGTCTCACATTCCAACCCCTTTCTTCCATGCCATGTAAGGGAGAAAAACTCATGCATTGACACATTGCATGCTAAAATCGAACTGGAAGTTCAAAAATAAAAACAACCTCATACAGAGCTCCAAAACCAAATGAATCAACAAAACCAACCCTCTTTCTTTTTCCCTTGCGGTTTTGCCAAGTTCCAAAAATTAAATGTAGAGTAGTATTGTCAGTCCTTTCCTTCTTTCCCACCACCACCATCTCCAAATTTTGAGTGGACTTAATTCAAACAAAACATGCATCCTAAAAATTTGGCGAGAAATGCCAACTCATCATCATAAATCTTTAACTTCCTTCGCAAAATTTGGCTAAAGAAAGAGATAAGGCTTGATAAATTGTCTTTATTTCCTTGAACTCTCTACTTCCCACTTTCCTCTTTCCCCATGTCATTTCATAGGCCCCCTTAGGTTAGCCATTCCCTTAGTTAGGTTAGACACTAATTTAGGAAATCAACATAGGTCCATAGGTAAGTCCATAGTTTTAGTCTAGGTCCCTCTTAATTCTTTTTCATCCCAATTAACAAAAGAAAATATTAACTTAGGTTAGGTTTAACCCTTAGGATAGATTTACTAGTTTTAAAACATAGTTATATTAGGTCCAAAGTCCCTAATGACAACTCATCATACAATAATAGAAAAGAAGAACCAGATTGTTACTGGATTAAATATGAAGCAGAGATCCATGAAGAGGGTCGTTCATAACCTTCACACACTCCAGATCCAAAACTCTTCCATCTGTCCAAATTGGACATCATGACAACAAGACATAAAAATTATAATCATACCTTGGATCAATGGAATTGATCCAAGGTAATGTTGTTTGATTCCTCTTAAATTATGAAAATTGAAACTCAAATTCATAATCCCTAGCAGTGAATTTATTCTACATAAAAGAGATGGATTGCTTCATTTTCAATTAAGCAAAAACACGACAGAATGTACCTATTCCCAATAGATAACTTCTTATCTTCTGCAAACATGATTTCCTAAGTCATAAGAGTACACCATCTTAAGACAAAAATCACATGTCAACATTTGATCCTTCTATAGTAAAATTCATCATAGGTACTAGTCATGTTAGAGGCGTTACATACCTCCCTCCTAAAAATCATCATCATCCCAATGATTAACTTAGTCAAATAATTCAATCAAGAATATAACCAAATTATAATTCTTTCATTCATAAGTTCATAATAGAACCAGATTGAGAAATTCAAATTTTCATAATTATTCAACAATAAAATAGTTGTTTCAATACTAAAGAATTTAGTATCTACCCAAAACTGGTAGATTTATTGATATAATAAGAATAAAATATTCAAGTTTTATCAATCAATATAATCAATTCTATTCAAATAAATGTGGAAAAGTAATTTTTATATATCTTGAGGTTTTCCCATGTTGCACTTTCTTCATTAAACTGGTCCCATTAGACCTTGCATTGACTTATTTCATGATTTATTAAGTGTAGCTAGGTGAGTTTCCAACACTCAAATGGGTTTAACCATGATTATTCCTGGGTCTTGGACTCTAAGGAATTCCAATTTAACACATGTGATAAATCTGAAAATGTATTTCTTAAGTAAAGAAATATGGAAAACATCATGCATTTGTGATAAAGTAGGTGGTAAAGCTAAATGATAAGCTACATGGTTGATTATTTCAACAATTTCAAAGGGTCCCACATAACGAGGTGATAACTTGGTAGCCTTGCCAAAGGTTATAGAACTCTTTTTCGGTTTAACCCGCAAAAAGACCTTTTCACCAAGTTCAAATTTCTTGTCAACCCTTTTTAAGTCTTACATAACTTTTTTCCTATCTATTTCTTCCTTTAAACATTCATGAATCATTTTAACTTGTTATTCCATTTTAGTAAGGATCTCAGGTCCAATTACCTCTCTGTCTTCTATGTTATCCCAACTAACTAGAGTTCTACATTTCCTTCCATATAATGCTTCAAAAGGTGCCATTTTCAGAGAGGCATGATATGTGTTATTATAAGAAAATTCAACTAATGGAAGGTACTCTTCCCATTTGTACTTATTGATCCATGCAATACATTCATAACATATCTTCCAAAACTTGATTAACTCTTTCAGTTTTCCCATCATTTTAGGATGGTATGCTGAACTAAAATTTAGTTTAGTTCCTAAGGCTACATTGAGTGTTTTCCAAAATCTAGATGTCATCCTTGGATCTCTATATGATATGATCAATTTAGGTACACCATGCAATCTGAAAATTTCATGCACAAATATTTTTGCTAAAATAGGTGAATCATCCTTAAGATTACCAACAATAAAATGTGCTACCTTTGTTAGTTTATCTACAACAACTAGAATAACATCATGTTTATTTCTTGACATAGGCAACCCTTGAACAAAATCCATGCTAATTACTTTCCATTTATACTATGGTATGCTATGAGGGTACAATAAACCAACTAGATGCATATGTTCATCCTTAACATGTTGACATTCTAAGTAGTGTGTCACAAAATTCAATTACGTTTTTTCATCCCTTTCCAAAAATATTTTTGTTTTATATCAGCAAGAATTTTCATAATTCCGAGATGCCCTAAATAAGGTGAATTATGAAATTCAATTAGAAACTTCCTCCTTAATTCATTTCCCAAAGGTATATATACTCTATTATCATATCTCAAGATTCCTTCATCATCAAAGTGAAAACCTCTATATCTCATATCATTTGGATCTACAACAAGTGTTGTTTTCACTTGCTAAAAATAAGAATTAGATTCCATAATACTTTTTACTTCATCCTTAAACTGAGTTCTCAATGTTATAAGTGCATAAATATGTTTCCTATGACTTAGTGCATTTGCCACTCTATTTTCCTTTCCTTTTATATAACTTATGTCAAAATCATATTGAGATAGAAATTCTAACCACCTTCGTTGTCTTGCATTCAGATTTGGCTGAGTGAAAATATACTTCAGCCCAAGATGGTAGTCTTTAATTCAAAAGGTCTCCCTAAAAGATAATGCCTCCATACTTGAAGTGCATGAACAATGGTAACAAGCTCTAGGTCATGGGGAGCATAATTTAGTTCATGTAACTTGATTTTTCTTCTTTCATATGCTATAACATGCTCATTTTGCAACAAAATACCTCCAAGCCCTTCCCGGAAGCATCTGTTACTACAGTAAAGTCTCCATTTGGATTAAGGTATAGCCAAAATAGGTATGATGTTAGTTGTTTCTTTAGAGTCTTAAATGTATATTCACATTTTTCACTCCACACAAACTTCTTATCTTTCTTTTGCAATGAAGTTATTGGTGCAATGACCTTTGAAAAGTCCTTTACAAACTTTCTATAGTAACCAGTGAGACCCATGAAGCTTCGACTTCATGTACATTCTTAGGTGTAGGCCACTCAATTATTGCAACAATTTTTTATGGATCTACAACTATTCCATCTTTACTTATGACATGCCCTAGATAGTGTACTTTAATCTCGTAGAATGAACATTTGGATAACTTACCATACAATCTTCTTTTTCTTAAGATTTCCAGAACTATCTTCAAATGCTCATGATGCTCATCAATGCTTTTAGAATATATGAGAATATCATCCAAGAATACAAGAACAAATTTTTCCAAGTATTCTTGAAAGATATTATTCATTAAGTTCATAAAATTTGTAGGTGCATTTGTCAAACCAAAAGTAAAACTATGTGAATTCATAATGCCCATACCTTGTCCTAAAAGTTGTTTTATGAATATCTTCATCCTTGATTCTTAACTGATGATATCTAGATTAAAGATCTATCTTAGAATATACATGCATGCACACATTGATCAAACAGATCATCAATTCTAGGAAGTGGATATCTATTTTTGATTGTTTATTTGTTTAACATCCTATAATCAATGCACAATCTAAGTGTTCCATCTTTCTTTTTCACAAAAATTATTGGTGCTCCCAAGGTGAGACACTTGGTCTTATCAAACCTTTAGACAATAGTTCTTGTAATTGTGCCTTAAGCTCTACCAATTCAATGGTAGTCATTTGATATGGTGCCTTGGAAATAGGTTTGGTTCCTCTTGATCTCAATCATGAAATCAAACTCCCATTTGGGTGGAAGACTGGGTAGTTCTTCTGGAAACACATCGCTGAAATTTTGTAATAAAGTGGGTATCTTTCCAAGAAATCACTATCCCCTTCAGTTGTTTCAGAAATTTTTACTACATACAAGGTGCAACCTTTGTTTTTGGCCTTTTAAGTTGCATGGCTGACAATTTTCTAACTAAAATCTCATGTTTTACCCCTGGATGTCTATTTTTTTTTTTTACAGATCATCTAGACAACTAATATGTTTTTCAAAACAATCAACCTTTTCCTTTATGTTCAGTAAGCCATTTAACACCTATGATTACATCATAAGACCCCAAAGGAGCAAATGTAAAGATCAACTTCAAGTGGAAAAACTAGGCAAGTCAAGGACTGCTCCAAAAAGACACATACTAACTATGTGGACAACATTATTTCCATAATGTACAGCCCATGATTTATCCATTTTTCCATCTTTTTATTTTTAATTTTGAAGCTAATTTAGTAGAAATAAAGCATTCAGTAGCTCCAATATCAAAAAGTATAGTAATAGGTATACCAAATAACTTACTGACACTTCTATAGGCGTAACTTTTTTTATCTTGTTTTTCAGCTACTGCAACATGTATCTTATGTTGTTGATTGTGGTCATCCTTCCTTAGAGGACATTGATTTGCATAATGATCCTTGCCACAATTGTTTAGTAGCCTCCTATAGGTCCTTTCTTAGGCTCAAATTTATTTCCTTCCTTAAAGTTATCATTTTTCCTCCATAGGACTTATGTCCATTATTATTATTCTTGACAAAATTGTTTCATACATTTAGCTAAGGTTTATTTCATAGTTTTTTCTTGTTATTATCAAAAAAATTGTTTTTCACACCAAAATTTTTCCATGGTCCCTTTTTGGGTGCAAGGATGAAGAAGAATTAGGAATTTTCTTTCTAATTTCCTCCTTATGGGAAAATATTGATTTCAATTTCTTCTCCTACCTTATGGCTTTTTCAACAACCCCTTCCATGGTGGTTGGGTTGTGAACATCTACTTCTCCACCTATAATAGGATTTAATCCCATAATGAATTTTTGTATCTAAACTTCTCATTAGTTTGATACTGAGGCACGTACTTGAGAAGCTTAGTAAACTTCTCCTAGTACTTTGTTACAATTAACTTTCCTTGAGCTAAGTTTGAAATTCAGTCATTTTCTGATCATAGTAAAGTTTGTGGCAGCCATCGTTGCCTAAAATAATTTTTAAATTGATCCCAAGTGATGTTTGTTTCATCAATGTTTAACTCAGCCTTACGGTTGTCCCACCAAGAAGATGCCTCATGGGAAATTTGATAAGCTCCCCATATTGCTTTTGTTTCCTCTGAGAAGTTCCTTATAGAAAAGTACTTCTCCATTTTGTTGAGCTAGTT